>JAPFBL010001938.1:6137500-6557500 GCA_026182355.1 Hermatobates lingyangjiaoensis
GTATGACGTTTTTACCTATTTCTAATATAAATCATACTAACCTCAGTGGTATTAACAATATGAATGTATTTAACATTATTTCAGATTGGCCCTTTATATGAGCTATATTTTTATTCTATTTCATATTTCAAATAATCATTTCATTTGGTCCCGTAAGCATCCAAACAGTAATACCGGACACCTTCCCATTTCACTTTTATCTTCTTTAATCGTCCAATGTAGTTATACCAAACACACCCCAAAGCAATAGGTAACATGGAGAGATAACTGATTACTAAAAAATGCATTCGTTGAAATTTAATGATTACTGACGGAGAAATAGGATGCAATGGACCCTTTTTGTAGCCCCGAAACTGCCATATTTCAGTGACGGATCTGGCTGTATATTGGAAACTATATATTTTTCCATACTCAAAAATGAAAAGTTCCCTGACATTGGATTAGGGGTGGTCGCTTTTTGACCTCTCCTAGGTCAGCGTGCACGTGTTTCCCATCTCAATTACGAAATAATGTAGTGTCAGAACGAGCTATGGATGAGGGATGTCTGATTAGTAACAATTAAGAAAGTGTTCCGTTTTGATTAGCCTTTTGTATCCTTAATTAATGTTTTAACTGTTTTTACCTAATTTAAGAGCGCTGATTCCAGAAATGCTGTCGCTTTTTCTCTATCAGGTCTAGTTTTTCTTCTATGGTGTACTCCTCTCTATAGGAAAACGCTACAATAAAGACAAACAAATCGAGGAAACAATATTTTTATTTAACTTTAAGACACATATTCATTAATGACACCAACATATTTACAATTAAAGCTTAAAGTTGTAAAAAAAAGCTAAGCATAGACATAGAAATCGGTAAATTAACGTTTTACTGATTTTCTAGAATGGTAGGCCCCGGTATCATCGCGTTTGATAGATCAAAAGTAGTCTGCAAGCATAGTAGCATCCCAGAAACCTTGATAGCGAACTTTCATGTCGTTGATGTCTTGATGAAGGCGCTCCCCTTCCTCGTCGCTCACATCACCTAGGCCTTCTGGAAACGGACAAGATGGCTGTGCCAAAAATGTAGTTTGGTGCTCATATTTACACCCAGTTGACCGAGACTTATGGGTAATGTTTCAACAAGCACTTTGTAGTTGGGCGCCTTCGTATTTCCCAAGAAGAATTTTACTGTATTCGTAAACGCCGTCCAGGCACTCAATTCTGCAAAGTTAATAAAATTACGGAAATTTACGCCATTCATTAATTATGTAAGTCAGATTATGAAGTTCTCCTTAAAAAAAAAAAAAAAAAAAAGCTGTGTTTGTGAAGCAGGAAGAAAACTGACATCCATCTGAAACAGTGGCTTCACTACTGACAGTGGATAAAACAAAGTCTTGGTCTTCTTCAGAAGTAGACAATCCCAATTCGGGCAAGTCTTTAAACATTGGAACAGGAATTTCATTGCAGTACGGAATTGGCCTAATTTCAGACTTGAGATTTGGATAAACCAACGAATGCCTGTTCTTCCTGTTAATCCTCTTCGTTTTGACTGCACAAAAGTAGCGATCATCGAAATAGTTTTTCGGTTCACGCCAGACTATTGGAATACAAAAGAGGAGTGGACTTTCTATATTTGTTTGTTTGTCCACCGTCGAAGATGTTCAACATATTGATTGCATGTGATTGCAAGATAAGACCCATGCCTTATCTTGATCCCACAGTATTAGTTTGAAGTAAGCAAGATAAGCCCACTTCACAGGTTCACTGATTCCTTTCCTGTTGGATTTCAACGTATATTCCCTGCAAATATAGCAAAACACATATGGTTTGTTTTAGCAACGTTGCCTAGGAGAGGATGAAGCCGTGCATAATTTTTGCTCCAAAAATCTGCAACGGAAGTAAAATAATGACATTTTCTTCGTGAAGTCATTATCATTTAACTCTAGCTGGACCCGTAGAAAATCCACTCCCTGCTTTGAGACTTGAAAAAATATACATACATAATTACAAATCCATTATGAATCCATGACTAATCAATTTTAACTCTTGTTTATGGCAAAGCATGACACACATATGTTCATAGGTAGTTACTAGCGTATTGATATATAAGATAGATCACAATAACAAACTACAATTGTAATTGTTACGCTAAAATGTATCTCGAAAACGCCTAATTTTAAGGTAAAAAATCTGGAGTGGCCTACACTCAACTTTACTATAAGTAACTCAATATCAAATTTCTGATATTAACGTAATAATGCAATAATAACGTAATAATAAATGATACGTTAACGTCTCATTTAAACATAACGTAAACATCTAAATGGGATATGATTATTAGTCTTTCATTCCTGAGGTAGTACAGATTGTGATTGAAGGACATATCAATATATAAGCTTATTTTTGTACGTACAGCTGATGCAAATAATTTCATTAGTATAACTACAGCAGTAATAACATTTTGGAAAAACCAAAGTGAACATTTCTTGATACGAAATTTTCTCCTACAAGAGAACATGGCTTTTGTTCAAATAGCCAGTGGATTTCTTACATCGTTTACTTGACATCCTTCTACATTGATTATTAAAGTAAAATTTTCAAATTTAAAACAGGAAAATACCCTTTTATTCTCTGAAAAACATCATAAACAGCGAAGAAAAAAATGTTGTTTTAAGATGATTTATAATTAAAGATGTACGATAATTACATTTATTAATCGTCAAACAAAAGATTTCAATTTCGAATTATCTTTTACATTTTTGGTTTTTTACAGAATTATTATACTGGGAATTTTATGGCTTCTTCGTATTTAATAAGATAATTTTCCTTTCCCTTTGTCAAATAACATATATACGATTTTTTTCTGAGTTAGTGTTATCATTTTCCTGCACAATATTATTCCTCTTACATCTCATATAAGTCAATAAACAATTTAAATTGTTCCTTTATGAATATCAATTTTATCTCAGTGGATTCGCTCAAAAAATTTCTAAGTCAATGTAAACAATGTAAAAAAAATATTAAAAATTCGACAAGTATAGCACGTGATCTCTTAGTCTAGGATAAACAAACAGTTTTTATAGCGTTATTGCTCTTTCCCGTAATTGAAACTTCATGCATTTTTTTTTTGTGAATTGCTAATTTTTTGTTCCATTTTTGGTCAAATTTTCGTTATTTTTTAATGAGCCGTTTAGCGTCAAAAAAACATTTTCTGAAAACAGAAATCGTACTGTGACGCCCCATTAGCGAATGTAATTTTGAAAAAAAATATCTCAACTCATTCTCCAGATAATGTTCTATTTTTAGGCATAGTTTCATTTTGATCCGTGAAACAGTATGGCTTGTATCGCTCTCACAATGTTTGAGATTGAATTAAAAGTCAAAATTTTTACATTTTAGTGAAAAAAAATATTTCCCGTTGTTTTAAAATTCTGAGTATATTTTTCGTTTGTTCGGTTTGTAACCTCAAAGATGATGTCAGAATTTCAAAACTCTAGGGTTATCAGTTTAGGAGAAATAAATGTTTTCTAAAAAACGGTTTTTGGCAAAAAAAAGTGACTTTCCCATCATGCATAATTCTTCCCAAACAATAGGGATATTCTTTTCTATGAGCCCCATTTTTGTGTAAAATATCAACTTGATCCATCAAAGATTCTGGACCGTAGCGTGGTAACAAGCAATGCTAACACACTCACCCACCCACCCACACACACACACAGACATCATCGAAAAAACTTCATAAAACGACTTCTGGGACCTCAAAACATGTAATTCCGTCAAAATCTCGAGGTCGAATTTTTTCACGATCACTATACTTTACTTATAGTAAAGTAATATAAAAAATTCGACAAGTATAGCAGGTAATCTCTTAGTCTAGGATAAACAAACAGTTTTTATAGCGTTTTTGCTCTTTCCCGTAATTGAAACTTCATGATTTTTTTTTTATGAATTGCTTATTTTTTGTTCCATTTTTGGTCAAATGTTCATTATTTTTTAATGAGCTGTTTAGCGTCATAAAAACATTTTCTGAAAACACAAATCGTACTGTAACGCCCCTTTAGCGAATGTAATTTTGAAAAAAAATATCTCAAGTCATTTTCCACATAATGTTCTATTTTTAGGCATAGTTTCATTTTGATCCGTCAAACAGTATGGCTTCTATCGCTCTCACAAGTTTTGAGATTGAATTATAAGTCAAAATTTGTACATTTTATTGGAAAAAAAATATTTCCTGTTGTTTTAAAATTCTGAATTTATTTTTCGTTTGTTTTATTTGTAACCTCAAAGGTAATGTCAATATTTCAAAACTCTAGGGTTATCAGTTTAGTAGAAATAAATGTTTTCTAAAAAACGGTTTTTGGCAAAAAAAAGTGACTTTTCCATCATGCATAATTCTTCCCAAACAATAGGGATCTTCGTGTTTATGGGGCCCATTTTTGTGTAAAATATCAACTTGATCCATCAAAGATTCTGGACCGTAGCGTGGTAACAAGCAATGCTAACACACTCACCCACCCACCCACACACACACAGACATCATGGAAAAAACTTCATAAAACGACTTCTGGGACCTGAAAACATGTAATTCCGTCAAAATCTCGAGATCCAATTTTTTCACGATCACTATACTTTACTTATAGTATTACCAGTGTTATCAAACATGAAGTATAAGTGTGCTACCTTTCATAATATACTTAACTAGAGTTTCTTTAATGGCTGTTCATGTAGTAAATTTCAAATTATGATAGACTTTGTTATATGCATATGAATTGTGCACACTATTTTATGGTATCGTGTGTTGTGAGGTATTTTGTTTTTTCAGGGAGACAGGGACTATATAGGGTTCGCCACACTTCCAGAGCAGATACACCGCAAATCTGTGAAGAAGGGTTTCGACTTTACCCTCATGGTTGTTGGAGAGTCAGGTCTCGGAAAGTCAACCCTCATCAATTCACTTTTTCTTAGCGATCTCTACAAGGATAGAAAAATTCCTGATGCAACTGGTACATTTAATGGTTATTTATTGGATATTTCATTTAATATGTCTTGATTATTTAATTTATATGTTTACGTATATACGCCTGTACTGTGTCATCACCAATGTCCACGTACCTCTTCGGTTTGATTGATGTTTGGAATTTATTTTAAAGTTGTGTGAGAGAAAATGTAAATACTTCCAACGAATGTATTGTATATAATAAGTTAGAAAGTTATTTTGTTTAGTTGATTTATAATGTTTACTTATTTGGAAATAACTCTTTAAAAATCATTTAAAATAATGAGAAACATATGTTATTGCTAAAAAATTCAGGGTACGAGAACATCGCGTGCTCTTAGCACCACACCGGGGAAATCGTGGAAGTATGCATCACCTTCTTTTCATGTTCGTTAGTATCTAAAGGTTTTCGTCATTCATTAATCTTACTAAAAATGAAAACTACAAAAGTAATAAAAAAGCAAGTGTACTGTGCTATGAGTAATTACTGTAATATTCATATTCATTTGATAGTTTAGTAATTTTAACGCTTTTATATGATATGCACTACTCATTTTGTAAAATGAAATTCTTTAATTATTTTTGGATGATTTTTTTTGTAAGAAAAAATCCCTTGGTTTGTGAATGATTAAGAAATATTAAATTCCATTGACTCTTGTGTAATGAGGAATATTTCCTGTGCATATACATAAGATCTCTTTATTTTATTTCAACTGGTATAATACTGCTTCTTATTTCCTCTAAGATCACCACAGTCAGCAGTCTCAATGGTAAAGTGTCATATTAAAACACCATTCTTATGAAATAATTAAATGTTATTAAGTTTCAGTTATACTTAATAATGCACTGTTTTTGTTATCAATAACTATTCACTTATTTTCACCCAATATTTAAAGATTATTTGAATATATTTGGGAAGCTGGAACACATTACTAAGTTTTATGTTATTTCTTATGGAGGAAATCGTTTCTACCTACTATAATTCCACATATGAGTTTAGTTTGAAACCAATCAAACTCATATGTCCACCGTTTTTTATTTCAGTTAAGTAAATAATGCTTATATTCTTTTTGCAGAGGTGATGGTAACCACGTCCTCCTTTCTTAACCATTCTAGTGAAGGATGCAATGATTACAGTCGATAAGAGAGAAATAAAATCTGCTGTATTGTTTTCCACTCCACCTTGGTTGTGTTATTCCGTTCTTGATTGAATGTATGGCCAGCGGAGACAATAGTCTCCAAGAAGTAGCTGCTGGCTGTTTCATCAAAGTAGGACTGTTTCGCCCTTCCAGAACACCAAGGAGATTACTTGTTTGGTCAAATATTCACTAAGCAGAAAAAGATGAAATTTGTCCGATAGTCGTCTTCAAATTCCCTTTTAGCATCCTCAGTAATGATTCTAAATCAAATCACAATGAAATACTTTTAATAGAAAAAAATGTTGATGTCTTCCTCATCAAACTCAATAGTCATGATCTACCCACTACGTCAGCTGCCCACTAAACTACATGTAATTCCCAAAGAGTTCTACGTCAAAGTAGTATCCATAATGTCTATGATTGGGTTTTTACCATAAAATATCATTTTTTGGATGTTCTAACTGATATTACAGGCAGATTCAAATCCAGCCCAACGGTCATCTGAAACAGATAAAAACAGCTGTAAGGAAACTTACCCTCAATTCAAAATGATGTATGACCGAGGTGATGGTGATCATTATCAATAAGAATTTAGCGTTTCCAATTAATTTTCTAAGAATAATATTCTAACTCAGATAATGAGTCAGGTTATTAATCTTCTATGTAACCCCCACCCACTATCTCGATTTCTTCAATGTCTATCCATTTCTATCTCCCTCATCCATTGAGTTGTCTCAGTAGCATTTGACGTCTCGGTTGGTACCGTTTTCTTTGGTACTAAGCTATTCTTGTACATGTATTACTCTAAATACACTCAGGTTGTTTTTTCGACAGGATTTCGCTATTTATTAAGCATTTCTCTAGTCTAAGACAAGAGACATTTTAATACCTTTTCTTTCCTACTAACCCTTTCAGAATACACGTGTTACTCTAAATGCAGTCGAATGGTTTGTTCAGTATGAACCCACTGTTACTATAGTTTTTTATTCTAGTCTTAGACTAGAGACGTTTTGATGTTGTTTTCTTTCTTTTTTACCCTTTCTTCTTTACGAGTTACTCTAACCATTCCCAGTTAGTCTTGTTGGACATAAATCTTCCGTTTATCAGGCATTTCTTTAGTCTTAGACGCAACCGTGTTGATGTTGTTTTCGTCGCTACTAAACTTTTTTTGTATAGGTGTTACTCTATCCATGCCCATGGTTTTGTTCGACATGAACTCTCTGTTTATCAGGTATTTCTCTAGTCTTTGATGCAGCCGTTGTATGTTATTTTCTGTACTGCTAATCCTTTCTTGTAAAAGTGTTATTGTAGACGTGCTCACATTGTTTTGTTCGATATGACCCGTCTATTTATTAGCGGTTTCACTTAGATGCAGCCGAGTTAATACCGTTTTCTTCTCTGAGAACTCTTTCTTCTATATATGTACTCTGTCTGTGTTCAGGATATTTTGTACGGCATGAACCCTGTGTTTATAAAAAAATTATCTCATTTAACTTTTTGATGCCGTTCGCTTTCCCACACCAAAGATGAAGATTACTCAGCCTTGCAAAATTCAGGTTGCTATGAACATATCCGTACTAAATATAGACATTTTGTACTATTTTTATTTGCATAGGCAAGCAACAATGATTTTTACTTTTTCCCATCTTTTTTGATAAGTGAGTTACTGGGTATATAGGAAAACTGTGAGTTGATACATTTCTTGCTTTCTGTGGAATTTCTTATACGGTGAAAGACCGCAGCTAAAGTATATAAGGTTAGAAAAAAATTTATAGAAATAACAAACTATAACAACCCTTTTTTCTTGTTTCTGCAAAAATATTTAACCAAGTAGTAATCCTGATAGAGAGATCTATGGAAGTTGTACCTTACTACTGATACCTTAGAATTCAATACGATGAGATTCAATATGAATATGATTCACTCAGTAATGCTATTAATGGGATTCCTAGGAACAGATCTTTTTTTTCATGGTTTTAAGTAAAGACAGCAGAATGGTTCAGATACTGAACGTCACTTGGGATATAATTAAAATTTGATTTGATATAAATATGCATTAATTGACTGACTCGCATAATAACAATATAGTTGACGACAAATTCTTGAAATTCTACGAATGAAGGCTATTTTAAGCAGCAAATAAGTTATAGGCTGTGTTTAGTATGTAATAAATATAAGTAATAAACAAATACTTGAGTAAATAAATAAATCTCAAATAAATTATCTTTAAAGAATTTACTGGACTTTTAATAAATGCAGAATCAGTGAAGTAATGACTTCTCGATGTTTACGAGAATTGCTTGTATAGATGATTAAATTGCTTCACAATTGCTTCAAATTGCATTTATATTTTCTGGGAATCTATTATATTTTTCTTAATTAATTTCTGTACCCAATCAAGCAAATTTTAATGATGGGAGCAATTATTCAGGTCCCTTGCTCATAAGAGAATCTCAAAGCCACAGCCTTTGCAAGTTAGTCACAGTTTTTCTTTGAACACCTGCTCACAGAATAAAATTAATAATGAGACGGAATTTAGGACTCCGAATTGTAGAATCAAGATGGTTGACTATTAATAAATGAATTACACTCTAAAATCATACTTAAACGCGAAGCCTATAAATGTCACGACTGGACGTAAGCAATGTCAGGGTCTTGTTAAAGACACCTTTCTCATACCTTACACTTTTACCCCTTACACAATATTTGAAACCTTACAGCTATTTACAACTATAGGTGATATATAGCAATCATAGTAATATCTAGTATCCTAGAAGTAATAATATAATGCTACGAACTAATAATGTTAATAATAAAAGTTGTTAATAATAATTAAAATAATAATAATCATAATAATTATAAAATAATAATAAAATGTAATTATTAATAATTAACAACTATTTTAAATAATGATATTAATTCTTTTGATGAACTAGTGGTCGAACCAAGAGAGGTTGCAGTCAAGGAAGAAACTCTTCAAGATCTCTTGTAAGCGGGATGCCTCTGTGTCCAGACCCTCAGGGCTGTTGGGTCTTGTGCTTCCTCTTTCACAGTCAATGCTTTTGATCTGCTAATCAGGAGAACATTTTCCTCCTGAACATCCTGAGACAAGAGTTCCTTGATTTGTGCCCCTAGCGGGTTAGATGACTGCGATTGTTGTGATCTTCCTTCTTTTCCAGCCTGTGAACAAACCTGGAGAGACGCTTCAGTTTGACCTATCTATGGAGAAACTTGTTCCGGACGTCACACGGTGCGTTCAGGAATATCCGGAGGGTTTTCTGTTGAAATGCATAAATTCGCCTCAACAACTTACCCTAAATAAATGATATTCCTAGCAGCGTAAGCCTGGATAAGGGTGCGAGGGATATGGCTTTTCAGTGATATTCTGTATCAATCTGAGCCTCAGGATACCTAAAGATTGTTCTAACTGGTATGCCCTGTTCGCGGATGCGCCGTGTATATCTGACTCTCTTGCGGAGGTTGATAGTGAAAGTCTAATTAGATTCATTAATGCCCATCCTCCAGAGCTTAGTCCATTCCACCATTATGTGTTGTCGCAATTGTTTTTAGAGAGATTGTTGTTTATCCAAATTGTTGAAAGCTGGATAAAGGAGAAATATCGGGGTATAAATCCATCTAAAACAATCTTTATACCTGCGAGAACATCATATTTTATACCTCTAACCACATCTAACCATGGCGACTCTGTCGCAGTGGTCTAAATTAGGTGTGGATGTACCTAGTACTGGCGTCCACGTCGCAGAGGTGGTAATTGGTATGCTGCGCAGCCAAGCAAACAGTGCAGGGCAGGCCGTCCCAAGCACGGTCCAGTAGCCAGCTCGGAAGTCCTTTATTTTTATATTTTATGACTTACCCGTGTTGGTGTTTCATGAACGGGCGAATGCCCAGCTTGGCACCCGTCCGGGCGGTACGGGGTGGTAGCCTCTCGCTTGCGAGTTTAAAAGGTTTTCCAAAGAGGGTGTCTAGATGGTAGCCTTGCGTAGCACCATTTGTGGTGGGTCTTCCAAACTGACACCCAACCGACCCATTTCTGGGCAACGTTCACCCCTCCATCTAAGTCCCCCGAACGCAATAAAGGGGCAGCTTAAAGTGGAGACAGGTGGTGTTTTAGTCGGTACACTGGCTTGCCAGGAGTCCGACACTCCCAACTTGAGGGTGAATCCGAAAGCTCTCGGTTGGGGTGCATAAAGCATTTCACCACTGACTCCTTCTTTTGCCACACAAAAAAAAAAAAAAAAAAATTAGCCAAATGCCTCGTCATCTAATTAGTGACGCGCATGAATGGATTAACGAGATTCCTAAATTGTCCCTACCTACTCTCTAGCGAAACCACAGCCAAGGGAACGGGCTTGGAAAAATCAGCGGGGAAAGAAGACCCTGTTGAGCTTGACTCTAGTCTGGTACTGTAAGGAGACATGAGAGGTGTAGCATAAGTGGGAGGAAGTCTTTTGATTTCCGACAGTGAAATACCACTACTCTCATAGTTTCCTTACTTACTCGGTGAGGCGGAAAAAGTCCATCGAGGGCTCCGGCCCCGGTGTGACGGTCTTCTCGCACCAAGCGCAGGGGTTGGTGGCGGATTGATGCATAGTCTGTTAGTGATTGTTGTCCTGTTGGGGATTGAAGTGTGTTGTTGAGTTAAGAGAATGGGTTTCCCCTTTTTCTTTTCTCTCTTCCCTTTTTTTTCCGCAGGGTCTTCATTAATCAGCACTTGTGTGTCTTTTGACAGTCACCAAAACACTCCCCCCAGCGTGATCCGATCCAAAGACACTATCAGGTAGAGAGTTTGGCTGGGGCGGTACATCTTTCAAACAATAACGAAAGTGTCCTAAGGCCAGCTCAGCGAGGACAGAAACCTCGCGTAGAGGAAAAAGGATTAACCTAAAACTATCAAAGCTACGGACACACTGCTGGAAGTTCTTTAGATGAAAGATTAAATTGGAAGAAAAGCCATGCAACAGATCCAAAGCTAAGAGAACCAAAGTAATATTCTGCTGTAAGAGATTATTTCGTAGAACTTTGGGTCTTAACATCAAATCACCACTTTAGCTTTACAAAATGATTATTACTGTTGTGGTAAAACGAATGACATCATATGCATCGGTTGTGTAATGTATACAAAAGCAAGCGTGTGTAGGGATAACTGGGTCAATCACTATCCTTACTACTTCAAAGATTGAAAGACTAATAAATATCTCCCGCTCAGATATGTGACATAATTAATTTTCTGTTTTTTTTTTTCACAAAATAGAGTGGCCTCTATGAGAGATGAAATATCAAAAAAAATGAATAGAATGAAACATTAATAGTTTAACCTATATGTTGGTTAGATGCAGTTCCCTTCGTAGATTATTTTACATGGAGCGTAGAATTGAACACAAATGGTCACCGGATTGAATGTTTTCTTATTTTAATAAAAGGATTCGAGTTTGATATACTGAAGAGGCATAAATTAATAATGAAAACGGTGTAAATAATTTGACTTTCATGTGAATACTTAGAAACAAGGGAATATATAACTAGGAATGAGTTAGTAGGTGGCGAAAACAGACGGGTCCAGTTTAGTTTAAAAATCTCATTCCAACTTAACTTATCTTTATGAAGAATATTATATCTTCAAAGGGGAAACATAAAAATATATGTAAAACATCTATTAGAAATTGGTCTAATTGAGTACTGTTTGGAAACTGTATTTGATGTCATGCGAAGAATGGAGACTCTCTGTCAAGAAGAGGTAGAAAACTTTGATCACACTATATCTGAATGCGAGTCAGTCGCTTTGGAATAATAACAACTTTTATTAAACAATACATGAAACTATAGGAGTGAGGGATACTTTTCTATGTACATTTATGAAGGTCACTAAAGAACTTAGAAGCTAAAGTTGAATTTAGTTACAGCAATGGGATGTACAATATAACAGGTATAGTCGTGGTTCGTACGAGTCCAATAAGATTTAGGCTTTCAGTTTAACAATTTTAATCTAATGTCAGATTGATCAAGATTTCAAGTTTATTATAACTGATAAAATGGTCATAGCCACATGAAAAAAAACAAATGATACAATACTGATTACTAAGTATGTATAGTCACATTAAAATAAAACAAAAATCACTTCGTTGTCAACTTTGGTATTATGTTCACTTATATTAAAATTGAGTGTAGGCAACTCCAGTTCTTTTGAAAGGATTTTGAGAATGAAATACAGTGTTATGTAGGCTTTTAGTAGTAATTTGTTTTGACTCAAGACTGAGTGTCACACGTATTAAGTAACTATTATAAAATATACATTTGTATTTTATTGTATGTTTGATATACATATTGAATCAGTTTAATGACAAGTTTAACCTGTAGTGATTAATCAAACACGATAAATGCAAGTGGCATTTAAGTGGTTTACGTGGTGACATTTACGTTGCTTTAGTTTAGTGTACTCTTCAGTTTTGCCTATTCATCCTAAGATTGAAATTTTGATGTTATATCAATGAGTATTGATATAACTGGCTTATTCAACCAGTTTTAAGTCCAATTTGAATTAGGTTTGTTTTAAAAATGAGAAGGTTGTCTTTATTCTGGTTTTTGTAAAGAATAAATTTAATAAATAGTTTAGTATAAATTAAGAATCATTGAGTCGTTGACGCAGACGTATTTAGCAAATTTTGTTTGCACCTCTGATTTCCGGTCTTTGATGGAATATTTAATATTATTTGGACACTATGGTATATGATATTAACTTATATTAGGATCATACGTATGTGTAACAAATATGATACTGCATATTATTTTAAACTCTTTAAACACTTGCTTGAATTTTTTTCAAATCGAGCAATACGTATTAGTGCAATAATTACAATATAAAAAATATAGTTCCTCTTATTGCATTGATTAACATTTTCTATTTCCAAATTCTTCGAAATGGTTTATTTCCTAATAGTTTATTACTTGCAGAGAGACTGACAAAAACGACTACAATTGAAAAGAAAACAATGGAAATAGAGGAGAGAGGGGTAAAACTAAGACTTACAGTGGTTGACACTCCTGGTAAGTAAGACTTTAAGTAATATTAATTAATTAAGTAATATTAAGTATTACGTAAGTAATACTTTTCACATACTTGCCTCCTCCCTTCCTACTTTTAATCCAATAACAAGGTGGTTATCAGCAGACAAATATTATTGAATGAATGAAAGTTAATATAATTTGCTGATAAAATAACTGATACATCAGTTTACTCAGCCCACTATATTTTAAACTAATTTTTAGCCCAAACCAAACTAATTTTAATCTATTAGTGAATGCATTAGTTAAATAATTATAAACGTGTTACTGTTTAATCTATTGTGCTTGGCCACAATAACCAAATAAAGATGGAAGATATTTTGGTGGACAGGGTAAACTCCTTTCTACTTTCGACATCTGTTATCATCATAATGATTACAAATTAGAGTAGTAAATACTATACAATAAATAGAGATACAACTATAATAATATATGAAAGATAAGGGACGGTTATTGTATCTATTTTACAAGTGTACTTTCTAAGCATGTCCATTAAATACAGGTATATTTGATGATATTGAAGTTTTAGCTTACATCATATATTCATATGGATGGTTATTTTTATTTTATTTCTTATTACTGGTAAGCGTTATAATTTCAGTTAGAGAGTCAATGAATTGAGTGTCATAGCAAAGATTACTTTTCAGGAAATATGATTGTCGTTAGTAATCTGCGGAAATAGGTAGTTCACATAAATCTCAAGTTCAGATAAGGTCTGGTTCAGTATTTCAATAACTCCATTAAACTCAAAACAATATCTGCTGGTAATTTTAAACTTGTTTTGACTTTAGATACATATAGGAGGAAGAAAACTCTTACTGACTCTATCCTGCGATGAGAATGAAAACCCATCCATCCCGAACATTTACAGTTTTCAGACATTCGTTAAATATTTTTACCATAAATGAACTTGAATCTTTTAAAATATCGATTTTTAATTTGTTCTGAATTTGATTTCTCAAATGCTATGTTTAGAAGATTAATATTTAATACCGGTTTTTCAAGTGCTGCATCTAGAGATCAACATTCAGTATCAATTTCTCCTTTAGCATGCAATTGATTTCGGAAGTATTACTTGTTGGGTGGTGTTTCTCAAATTTTTTTTATTTCAGAGCTATCTGTGAATCAAATAACAACTTTTGGATGCACTTTTGATTTTAATATGGAACAAATACTTAGAAATTTGATAATACTGTTCAAGTTTAAAATTGCTGGTAATTTAATACTTCCCACCTGAGACGATATATTTTTATCCCCAAAATTCATAAATCGTTAATAAAAAATTTTTGTTTCTTACACTGAGATTAAGGATTAAGTATTTACGACTATATGTTTTCATTTAGCAATGAATTTTGGAAAGCATAAAACAAATACAAACTTATATAAAACGATGTAGGTGGAAGGAAAATATATCCAGTAGAAAAAAAAAAAAGGAAAAAAACTATTGTCATTTTTGGTTAAAAGAATAGCTGGATAGAAATTCACAAAGGAGACTTCTTTTCTCTGGAGCAAGATTAAGAAATTTGTTCCTTCCAGTTATCAATGGGTAAACACTGTTAAAGATATCAACATCTATATCGGTATATCATTTGTCCTGCAATCATAGCTTTATTTGTCTATTTTCGGTGTGAGTGGTGCACTAATTCGTCTCTCGGTATCAGTGATGATCCAGTTCCTTGTTTTTGTGCAATCATTTAACTAAATTTAATGTACGACTGGGAATTAATAGATGGGGCCTGGTGCTTGGATCGAGTTACTAATAATTCCAGAAAAAATGATAAAATGAGATAAGTATTGAACTTTATAGTGCTAAATCATTTGTTAAATAGTGAAAAACATTCAACAAGGTACCAATAGAGTGATTCCTACTCTGGGAAGAAAAATAATTCTTATAATAAAAGAAACAACTCTCGTAGATGGTTAGTTAATCTTGAAGTCAAATCAACGTATTCTTTCGCTTGACAAAAGAAGTTCTGTTGAATGCGGATGCTTCTGAAAAGGAATATGGTGTAATAACTACCTCATAATAGGGGTACTATCCTGTAAAAGATACCAAATGTTTGTTCCTTTGATGAGTTATACATTCTTATAGTAAAAGAAAAACTATCAGAAATATAAACACTGTCTACAATTAGAGGAGATTTCTCTTAGTTGAAAACATTTTTTTTTGTTTTTGATATTGTCGTTTGAAGATGCCATAATCTTTTATAATATTTTATATTTAAACTGTGCATTCACATTGCATTCTTTACTTTCCAGGTTATGGTGATTCATTAAACAGTGAGGAAAGTTGGAAGGCATGTGTCAGTTACATAGATGATCAGTTTAGACAGTATTTCACTGACGAAAGTGGTGTGAACAGGAAAAACATTCAAGACAATAGAGTGCATTGCTGCCTTTATTTTGTGCCCCCTTGGGGACATGGGTAAGCTAAACTTAAAAACAATTATTGTTTATACTTCACATTTGTTTACCAGGGTATCGTCAGTATAACACTGGAACGATATATAGCCAGTGGATCACTTACATAGTTTATCTGACCTCCTTCTATATTAAATATTTAAGGTAAATTTTCCCATTTAAAACATGAAAATATTCCTATTTTGTCTGAAAAATTTCAGAAACATCTAAGAAAAAATGTCGTTTTAAGATCATCATAAGTTGTAGGGTTATTATATTTATTATTCTTCAAAGAATGTTTTCAATTTTGAATGTTGTTTTACATCTTTGGTCTTTTACAGAATTATTATACTGGAAATTTTATGGCTTCCTAGTATTTCATAAAAATCACTTTTCTTTCCATTTGTGAAAATTCACTCTGAGCGAGTATTATCTTTTTCCTAGATGCTGTACTATGTTATAAGCTTGCTGTGAATTTATATTAAGAAAAAATATATTAGTAATCAACCAGTGTACATACTCAAATCAAAGTCAAAACCGGCTATTTAGTATAATTTAAAACATTTATAGCCAGAAACTTGAAATTTTTAAAAATAATACATATGAAATTTTAGACTAGAATAGTGAAAAAACTCAATATTTGTCAACAAATAAACTGCTCTTTTATGAGAAGAGAGTCCATTCCTCACACTTCAGTATTACCCAAAGATATTTTGATACATAAGCACAATAATTTAAAACTGATATTAAGTTTTCTTTAAGAGTGAAATATGTAGATAGAGTAGAGCATTTTGTGAGACAAATCTATCATACCCTGGAAAGCAACAGAAATTTATGTCCTTTGTAAAATGGAAATGTTACATCGAAATTATATGTAAAAATATTATTCCTCTTATTTCTCATGTAAGTCGTCAATAAATTATTTAAATTTTTTGCATTATAAATATCCATTTTTTATCAGAGGATTCACTCAAAAAATTTCTAAGTCAATGTAAACAATGCAAAAGAATATCAATAAATTCGACAAGTATAGTAGGTAATCCCTTAGTCTAGGATAAACAATCAGTTTTTATAGCTTTATTGCCCTTTGCCGTAATTGAAATTTCATGGTTTTTTTCATATATATCTAATTTTTTCCAATTTTTGAATGAAGTTTCATGGATTTTTAATGAGTTCTTTAGCGATAAGAACATTTTCTGAAAAGAGAAAATATGCTCTAACAATCCTCTGGTGAATGTAATGTTAAAAAAGTATATATCGACTTATTCTCCACATAAAGTGCTATTTCTAGGTATAGTTTTTGATTTTGATCCATCAAACGGTATGGCTTGTATCCTCTAAGATGCTTTCAGATTGAATTATAAGACGAAATTATTACATTTTATAGAAAAAAAAATATTTCCCGTTGTTTTAAAAATCTGTGGGTATTTTATTTTATTGCTTTTGTAGCTTCAAAGATTATTCCCAAATTTCAAATCTCTAGAGTTCATAGTTTAGGAGAAAAAAAAATGTAGTCTAAAAACAGGTTTTTGGAAAAAAGTTACTTCCTTCATGCATTACTCCTCCCAAAGAATAGGGATCATCTAAACTATGAGGCCAATTTTTGTGTAAAATATCAACTTCATCCATCAAAGATTCTGGACCGTAACTTGGTAACAAATCTTGGATACGTACTCACCTACCCACACACGGATATCGTCGAAAAAACTTCATAAGACGACTTCTCGGACCTCAAAACATATAATTCTGTCAAAATCTTACAAAGTAAAATAATTTGTAATGTAATTCTTAGTTTTTCTGTTTCACAATTTATACTTCTGCCTATGAAAAAGGTTTTAAATAAAAACCGAAACGTTAGCAATGAGTTTAATTTGAACCTGAAGAAATGACCGAGTCCCGATAAACTTTATTTTTTTATATATATATATAAAAAGATTTCACATAAACACGTGAAACAACAATCAATGATCAAACCACAATAAGAAATGGGAAAACAAGACTAAGATCTTTCAACCGTAACAAGCGGTCTTCGTCAGAGTCAAAAACCCAACTGACGGGTTTTTTGACTCTGACGAAGACTGCTTGTTACGGTTGAAAGATCTTAGTCTTGTTTTCCCATTTCTTATTGTGGTTTGATCATATATATATATATGATCAAACCACTATAAGAAATCATTGATTGTTATTTCACGTGTTTATGTGAAAGCTTTATATATATATAGAAAAAGAAACATAGAGAAATCAAAAGAACACACTTAGAGTCTCTAATTTTCTGTTTAAACCGTCTTCAGGAGAGATAAGAGAGGAAAACCAAGCACACTGGTCCAGAGACGGTTGGAGGTCCCATCCCAAAACCGTCCATTTTGGATCGTGTTTCCAACGAAAAAGTGTATATATATATAGATATATTGTTAAATAGCGCCCCATATTTGGCTTGTATCTGTTTCTTACACAATTTCTCCAGTTTCCGGAATTCCTTCCTCGTCTCTTCTTTAAAACTATAAAGCTTATCACCAACATTGCTAGTCGACATGTTTCGAATGTACCACATTCATCATCAGGACAATAATGAATGTGGTACATTCGAAACATGTCGACTAGCAATATTGGTGATAAGCTTTATAGTTTTAATGAAGAGACGAGGAAGGAATTCCGGAAACTGGAGAAATTGTGTAAGAAACAGATACAAGCCAAATATGGGGCGTTATTTAACAATATATGTTTAAATGAAGGACTGCTTCCAACTTTTACAAATATATATATAAACTAGAATTTAAAAAAGAACACATAGAAAGGAAACCACTGAACTCACTACTATATTTCGATGTCCTCGTCTTCAGGAAAAGAAGTGAATCGCTTCAAAGGCTGATAACGACTCATATATATATATATATATATATATATATATATATATATGTATGTATATATATATATATATATGTATGATATATATATATATATATATATATATATATATATATATATATATGAGTCGTTATCAGCCTTTGGAGCGATTCACATCTATTCCTGACGACGAGGACATCGAAATATAGTAGTGAGTTCAGTGATTTCTTTTCTATGTATTCTTTTGAAAATTCTAGTTTATATATAATATATATATATATATATATATGTGTGTGTGTGTAATTAAATTGTCTGCCTATTTTTTTCTTAATTAATTTTTTGGATAACTTTTCCAACTCTTTTTATAATCCTTTAAATTCTCCGGGAATTAGGTGCACCTGATGGCCAACACCTCACTGTAAATCCCCACGATAGACTGAAAATCAACATACGAGTATACTACAAGAACTTTAGCTCAACTATTCTTAAAGAATACCCTGCGTGTGATACCACAATTGCAGCGGACTAATGTAGTGCAATAGGAGACTGTGAACTCCTTAAATCTACATACATTGGTGCTACAACCACAACCTTATCTAGGCGCCTCACGATGCACCAGAAGAATGATCCCTGCTAATGGACCTTTCAATCCTCCTTCCCTTTCTCCTTCCCCTGTGAATGAGTCTCCCTTCCTTGTAACTACTTTCTTCCCTGGCGTCCATAAAATTAAACACATCCTCAAAAATCTGTTCCCCATCCTATCCTCTTCTCCTTCCACATCAGCCATCTTCCCCAGTCATCTCCGCCTCTCCTACAGACGTCCCCCTGACCTAGGCAGTCTCTTCTCTCACAGGGGCTTGACGTCCAGGAGCGTCAATCACCCGTCTGTGGTTGCTAAGAGTTGCGAACGACGGGGGTGCCTGACTTGTCCGCGCTTCTCAACCCCCTTCCACACTTCACTCCGCCTTCCTGTAACCAGCCCTTCTCTGTTGCTAACGATTGCTCTTGTACATCCAAAAACTGTGTACGCAAATTGGATTGTACTCGTTGTGATGCGTTCTACTTAGGACTGTCCTCTAACAAGCTCAGCCTCTGTATGAACGGTCATAGAGCATCCGTTAATAACCATTCCGATTTACCTGTTGTCATCCACGCCAACTCCTACGGTCTACCTTTCAATGATTGCTATACAGTGTGCAGATTATGTGACAGATCCCCCCTGATGACAATACCGTGACCCTTAGAGCCTCTGAAGAGGCCCACATCTGGTTACTCGGGGCACGCAGTGCACCTGGACTAACCATAAAAAATATTTTTTTTATATATATATATATATATATATATATTATATCTTTTATATTTGTTTCTGGTATTTTTTCCTCTCTCCTTCTTCTTATATTTTTCTGTAATGATAATTTTTTTTAAATATATATATATATTATATTTTTTTCTGGTATTTTTTCCTCTCTCCTTTTTATATTTTTCTGTAATGATTTATTTATTTCATTTTTATTCCTTACTTCCAGTTTGTTCTATACATTATAATTTATATTTTATTTTATTTTTTAAGACTCTCATTCTTAACTAGTTTCCCTTTTACATCTTTTTATCTAACTTTACCTTTTATCGATTATTGCAGATTTTTTTTTAATTTTCTACAATTCTTTCTGAATCATTTATATTTTCCCAACTTGTATTGCTTATCTGAATTTCTGTTTATTTTCTCTTAATTCTCTTACTTCAAGACCGGGCACGGGGAGCAGCACTGGTGGTTGCCGTGTCGGTTACAAGCCGTTGGGTCTACAACGTGCTTGGTCTCCCTTTCTCTTTTCTCGTGAAGACGGATTGCCCGAAAATTTGAGTTTGTAAGTGTGTTTCTTTACTTTGTGTCCTAGCTATCTTCAATTTTGAACTGTAATTTTGTGCAGTTTAGATCGTGTTTCCGTTTATCAAGTGAATATATACATATATGAGAGAGAGGGTGAGAGAGTGGAAGACTTTCTAACAAATGTTTTACTGAAATTGTTACTACATTCTAAATATTTGTTTTATTACAGATTACGACAAATAGATATTGAATTCATGAAAAGGTTGCACCTTAAAGTTAATATTGTTCCTGTAGTAGCAAAGGCAGATACATTGACTCCAGTTGAATCCAAAAAATTAAAACAAAGGATACTGTCTGATATTGAAGAACATAATATTCAGGTTTGATATGAATGTTTACAAATCTTAGTTTGTTGGTCTACATTTGGTTATCAACCATTTTTTTAGTATATGACCTACATTGCTATTTATTTTAACAGTTATATTACAATATAGGCTCCAGTGGAATAACGAAACACCTTAATTTTATAGCAGCAGTATTTTCTCAATTTTTTCCATCGACCGCTAAAATATTACCGTGTAATATCCCCAATAACCAGTATGGAAGTGCCCTCAATACTACAAGTGTACCACGAGCCTAGCAGGTTACATATACTGGAAGCTCTATATATTAAAGATTGTAACCCTAGCCTAAATGTCCAAAGTAACGATTTCAACTCTGTGCCTAGTCTCAAGAATTTTGATGATAGTTTCAAACTTGTAAGGGAGACGAGGAGGTGACTGGACCACAGGTAGTTTTGGCCGACCCTGTCACCATGCATACCTTCACTTCCTAAAGCACAGGTGTATTTACAAATACCCACAGTATTGTTCATTTAGTTTGTTATTTTAGTGATTAAAACGGTATTTAAAAAAGTGGTTTATTCAAGTGTTTTCGTGTTTGACCTAAAGTTTATTGTGTGTGTTAATGTCTTTCGCTAACCTTCTTTGGAAGCTACCAGAGTCTCACCGTAAAGTGATACGAAAACTAGAGAGTGTCAACAAGAAATTGGTCAATGCAGAAGCTGCTGCTTATTTTAATAATATATATATTATCACTTTAACGTTCGATAAAACGGTCCGAAACGGACAAATAGAGTGTAATATAGATAGAAAAACAAAAATAAATAAAAAGCACATAATTACAGTCTCTAATTTTCAGTTTGAATCATCATCAGGAGAGATAAGACAGGAAAACCCAAACATCTCTGTATCAGTTCTCTTAGTTTCTCTTTCTAATCTCTCCTGACGAAGGTTCAAACCGATAATTAGAGACTGCAAGTGTGTTTTTTTTTACTTATTTTTGTTTCTTTATCCTTATTAAACTCTACATATATTGTCAAACAAACATATGGCCATATTTTTCTTATATCTGTTTCTTAATGAGTTTTATTCAGTTTTCGATATATCAAGGAATTTCTTACAGTCGATATGTTTTGATTCCAGTTTATGTCCAGTTTCAGATTTAAAAGCAATTGTAAAGCAATTTCAGAAGTTAAAGAAGCAGTTGAAGATTCTTTATCCTCATAGGTTGCAGACATCTATGACTTGCGCTGAAGAAAGCTTATAGAACGTTATGAAAACTGTTTAATCGAAAATTGAAACTATGTCGAAAATTAGAGAAAGACGTAAGGAATAAATGAAAAAAGTTTTTTTGAAAAAATATGTGACGGTTTATTGTTTATAAGAAATCGGACCTTACTTTTCGAATAACCCTCGTATTTCTTAAGTGGAACAACTTTTTTCACTTGAAATCAAGCCAAATTTTATATGTATAATAGACGGCCAAAGTATGTATTCCACCCAGTTTCTTTTCTTTCGTTTGTTATCCAAGGAACTGAACATAAGGGTCAGCATTTGGAAAAGGTAGTATTTAGGTTAAAATGATAAATTTTATATGTTACTCGAAACCGAACCGAATGCGTCCTTATAGTGTTGACATTTCGCTCCAGAATCAATCACTGTCCGTACTGTTTGTCAAATTGATTAAATAAATATAATTGTACTGAGTTTCAATTACAGAACCTGATGTCCTCTTACTCCCTTAATAATGTATTGCAGATATACCAGTTTCCTGAGTGTGACAGCGATGAAGATGAGGAATTCAAAGTGCAAGATAGAGAATTAAAGGCATCAATCCCCTTTTCAGTAATTGGAAGTAACAGTGTAATTGAAGTAGGTGGAACAAGAGTTAGAGGAAGGCAATATCCTTGGGGAGTGGTTGAAGGTATTTGAAACTTACATATACAACATTATGCTTTTGAAGCATAACCTTTCACTTCTTTAATCCATAACTTTCTAATTATATTGTTTCACTTTCAGCATGAAGAATAAGAGTTAATTCACAAAAGTATGAGAAAATATTAACAAAATTGTATATAGCCAACTAAAACACTGCACAAAATAACGCACTAACCTTAAAGCATTCACTGTTCTGTTCCAGTAAAATATTAGTTTAAAGTATTAGTATAGTAAAGTATTTCTTGTTTCGTTCGTTCTTCAGAATGAGCGAAAACAAGTAAGGTAACAAATTCTTTAAATTCATATTGTTCAAAAAAAGTGATAAAGCAAGATAAAAATCGGTTTATCGAGAATTTAATATATATAAATGTCTCTTACAATTGCAATTGCAGAATTTTAAAAATGGTTATAGTTGGGGTTGAATGAATGGCAAAAACGAATTATCACCAAAAAAAAAAAATTAAAAACCGGGCTGGAAATTAGAAAAAGACAAATGTTTATTAATGTGCTCAATTTTTATCTGGTCCGTTAAACGGTATGACCTGTATCCTGTATACGAATCGTGCACTATTTTGATATACACCCAGCTATTATAGCTCAGTGGAATTGCATGCGCACCTTTAACCCACCTCTCGCCTGTTGGCATACGTAACATGAAACTCCTTGAACTCATAGAAGGGACAACATATGCAGAAATCAATTAAGTCATACTATTATCACGTCTAGTAAATTCAATTAGATTCCAAAACTTTCTTAATTATTCATATTATGTAGGGAATACGACAGTGTTCCAAAACAGTTCTTAAATTTCATGAAATACAAACACACAATTATACGTTATGTTTGAAAGCTAAACTCAACTTGAAAGTTTATTTGGCTTTCAATTTTTTTATAAATATTGTAATATAAAATTTTAATGAAATATATTAATATTTCATTTTTTCAATGATTGGTTAATCTTAGCCCTTGAACTTGTAGGAAAAACACCAAATTGATTACAATAGAAAAATTTGGGGAAACAGGCAAACCTGTATAATAACCGTATTCTTAGTTAACAGTAGTCTACTGTACTTAAACAGTTTTTTACTTCCTGCTTTTAAAATAAGTGTGGATGAGTAGAAAATTTGAAATCTCTGTTAATATACTTTAGTTTATTTTAGTAATAAGTAATCTGATAATCAGATAATAATCTGAGACAACATTATTGTAAGGTATGTTTAAGAGATGACTAGATGTATTACAATGAACTTAAATGTTTGTTTGTTTGTTGATATAACATTATTTTCATGAGTTTTTTAACTTCATTAAAGCCAATGAATCATTTTATAATTAAAACAAAGTAATACTAGTTAAACCCGAATAATTATAATGAATACCGGTACTATTTGTATCAAGAATCTATATTGCTGACCTACAGGCTAATTGATGAATAACTCCCTATTGCAGGCATGGGCAACCTGCGGCCCGCGGAGCCTTTTAGGTTTCTTAAAAAACAAAAAACAAAAAAACTCAAATTAGTAAATGCCCAGCCTTCGTCTTCAAAATTCCTTTCTCAGTCGAAGGTTATCCCAAGGAGGATTATCGGGCCTGGAAAATCAATTTAACCGCGGAAATCCCACTGGGAAAAGATATTTATCTCACCCCCCTTTTAACCAGAATCTTAATCCTAGTTAATAGTCTGTCGGTCAGTTTGGAGATTTACTGGGGATTAGTCCGTATGCTTTCACTTTTTGTCTTGTGTTTCCATATAAAAGGGAGCAAATCATTATTGTCATTCATTCCATTTCTATCAACCCATGAAGAGCATAGTTCTCCTTGTATCCACACAGCCAAGAATACATTTTTTGAAATATTTGAACCCCAAGTATGTCGAAGAAAAGAAAGGTAATTTATGAAGGTCGTGTGTTTCAAGATAAGTGGACGATAGACTATTTTTTTGTGATATGGAAAGAGAAACCAGGGTGCCTCGTTTGTTCAGATGTAATTAGTGTATTGAAGGAGTATAATTTGAAAAGACTACTTGACAAAACATCCTTCATATCACAATCTTACTGGTCGACCAAGAGAAGAAAAAGTTGAAAAACTGAGAAATGCCTTGATAGGACAGAAAACGTTTTTTGTTAAGAAACAGAATAAGAATAATGATATTGTGCAAGCCAGTTACATCGTTGCAGAAAAAATTGCTAAGTATTCGAAAACCTACAGTGATGGAGAATTTATAAAAGAATGATGAGAGAATTTATGTCATTTGAACATTTATAAAGAAATAAAGAAAGTATAATAATGGAAAGAAAAAGAAAATCAGGCCTGCGACAGTAAAACAAATAAAAACAAAGTGAAAAAAAAAGTATGTATGGAAAAGTAATATTTCTTGCATATGTGTATCATCATGCGGCCCTCGCCCACTCGAAAATAGTAAAGTGCGGCCCGCAGGTGACAAACAGTTGTCCATGCCTGCCCTATTGTAAAATACACTTAGCTAATTGATATATTAAAATATTTTTCACAATTTTGTTTGTTTGTATGTGTTCCTTAACATATATATGAGCATTAAATTTATGTTCCTTTCGGTTTTTTTTTTTTTTATCACACTAACGGTGTAGAATGACTTCATACAGGGTTGTAGGTCTCTTACTTTAACGATGCCATACTGTAGGATGAAATACTTGAAGAATATTTCAGGTTTTATTTCCACGCAAGTTAACACTTCTTACCTTATTCTTATCCGTAAAAGTCAACCTGTTTGACACAAAGGATCGGTCATCGTCGTTCGCATGAAGGATAGCCTGCCAGTAACTAATACCTTGGGTCCAAACCCCAAGAGAGTAAAAAATGAACTCTATTATTTTAAAGCAATGACTTTAGGAGAACGTAAAGGGCAAATGCAAGAAGTTAAGAGTTCTTGTTGAAATCAACTGATGATCTTATCTAGAATTTTATTGGGATTTATCTGCTGTCGATCACTTTTTATGTTCCGTTGGTAAACTTTGAATTATGTCAATTTTGACTTTTTTCCTTTTTTGTGCATCGTAGATACCTACTCTTGGGAATTATCTTAAATAGTTTAGTTGTATTTCTTAGATTGTACATCTAAAGTTAAGTTTTAATCTTCTTTAGAAAATGTAGTTTATTTTGACGTCCCTATGATTACTCGGACCTTTTTGGCTACGTTTCTTAAGTTCTGTTTTTATGTATACCTTAATGATTTGCTAAAACTTTATTTATGAAAAATGTTGATTTATTTAAAGATTTAAATTTTTTATTTAATTAGATAAATTACGTTAACAATTTTTCCTACTTTTCTTTCACTTCTAGTGGAAAACCCGAAGCATAGTGACTTTAATAAGCTGAGGTCCTTTTTAATTACAACTCATATGCAGGACTTGAAAGATGTCACTGAAGATGTACACTATGAAAATTTCAGAGCCCAGTGCATATCTCAGATATCACAACAACATGCTTTCAGGGAAAGAGGGTAATGTAATATATTTTCATAAATTAATTTTCATTTATGTTTGTATATATCAGTAAATGTTTAAAAAAATATATTTGATTGGGCCCTAACGATTGATTACTCGGACTCTTTCATAAGTGGTTTGTTTATTTCATTCAATTTTCAGACATTTATTCTTAAATACTTTTAAACATATACACTAACAACTTCAAAATGATAAATATCTATACAGGTAGTGGTGGGATTCAAAGATGTTAAGAAGAGGCTTCTTAACTAATTTCGGTCTCACCAAGTATATGTCATTACTACTATAACATCTAGCAGAAAATAATGCAATATTCTCCAAATACGCACAACGTTTAGATGACCATAGCCTGCAGAAAAACAGTTGTGGGGGGGGGGGGGTACACCTCTTTAATTTCATTGAAGTATTAAAGTTTACTTTATCCATATACATACTTGATTGTAGATCTAAGTTTAATCCATATCTATGGGCGAAAATTTATTACCTTTACAATTATTCTTCAATGTTAACTGTAAGTACTTGTATGCATTGAAATGAGAATTTGATTGTGTACTATAGTTTTGTTTTCCCTCAGCCTAAACAAATTTATTTTCTACTATATAAAGTCAGAAAATGCCTGGCGTGGCTGTGTCTTGTATTCGAAAACAAGAAATAACTAGAATTGAAAGGGATAGGTTGAATTCTGTTCCGAAATATAGTTCCCATAGTTAGTTGTTTTTATTTAAAAGTAGATGTAGCATTAGGCCACAGTTTGTTGATTTATAAAAAAAGTCACGTTAGTTGAAAACTCCGGTGACTTTATTTAAAAGAGTTATGAGTATCCCTGTTGTTATTGACGTTGAGGTACCTTGAACGTTTTTAAATAAAACATGTTTATAGTTGCTCTGTGTAAATATTCAATGCTCTTAATGCAATTAAACTGGTAATTAGTAAACCAGTCTGCATAAATGTTTCCTGCAGTGTAAGTTTAGCTATTGTTGTTCTGAAACTGTGTTCGGCTCCTCCAGACATTAAATCTGGAGCAAACAGACAAACATGAGGGGTCTACCAAAATATGTAGGCAATAGGTATTCATAGTTTTAGGTATTAATGCAATTCTAAGAATTTGTCCTTACTAACTTGTGTGGTCCACAAAAATTGTATTCAATGGTGGTTTAGAGTAGGTATATCATAATGAGCTGCTATCAAATGTAGGTAACACTAGGGCGAGTTTTTATATAGGAGGAAATGTAAAGAAAATCCAAGAAAACAGTTAAGGCGACTTCAAACTTGTTATTATTTTAATGATAATTCATTTTTAATTAAAATCAATTAACTTTTATGATTGGTAAATGAAAGTGATTCAGATTTGAAGTGCATTTATTAAAAATTTCAAATAAATCAGGTTCATAATTTCTAACTATTCTTAATACATGGTATACAAATCGATAAACCAGTTTCTATAAACGTTTTTTGAATATTTCATGTAAAATGTAATTCAAGAAATCCTGATTACTAAGAAATGAAATCTCATTTAATTATTAACTTCATTTAATTATTAATTTTTTGTTTAATAATATATATTCTGTCATCATAATTCTTAGGATTATATTTTTAATTTAAATTCATTATTAAAATCTTTGTAGTTTATAATGTATATCACGTACAATTCATTTAATAAATATATTGCGTTTTGAATTTTTTTAAAAAAATAATTAGGAAAATAATCATTAAGTAATTGTTAAGAAAAATTTAATGAGTCAACTTACTTATATCTTATTTTGTAATAGAGAGTTCTTCAAGAGGAATATTGTTATTGGAATATGGTACTGAAGTTATTATTGAGCAAATTAAATACTTAAAAAAAAATGGTTATAAATGTCTGAGATTATTATTGACTTATGTAATTTTTTTTCGTTGGACTTATGCTTCATATTTGTAGGTCTTCTTTCAGAAAACTAAAAAGAGATTCCCAAGCCCAACTAGATGGGTCTATTTCTGAAACAGACAGATTGCTCTTAGAGAAAGAAGAAGAGGTAAAGAATTTCTTTTCAAACATTTACTTTATTTTGTATGGAATATAAATTTAATATTAATGTCTGAAAATGTAGAAACTTATTTTTTAATAAAAAAAAGAATAATGGTCAGTTATATTTCAACTAAATCCTGAAAAATCTACCGTTATTTATTGCAATTATTTAAATTATAAAACAGTATTATTAAATTATTTACACACACACAAAATTTAAACAAAGCCCCTAGTAAAGTTATTGTGTAAATAAAAAGTATTAAATAATCTAAATGAATTTTAAGAGACATGACCTTATCACGGTAAATATAAAATGTGCAAACTAAACTATTTGGTTAGTATAGAATGCAAACCAAACTGGATGAAACAAAAAAAACATGCACTTGAAAAATTATTATATTAAAGCAGATCCTGTAAAAGGTATGCATGTTGAATAAATCCAAGGGACGTGGGACGACTGATATTGATAAAGTGTAAAGGGAGTTAAAATAAGGTTAAAACTGAATAACTTCTGGCTGAATTGGATAGCCACCACCGTGTAACACATGTTAGACATTTATAGATAAGATTATCTTCTGTTCAGCATTCTTCGTGTGTTCATGACAACTGACAAGTAAATGTATATGTATACCTCTTCATTTTTTTATGTACTCCTAATATCACAGGTTTCTAAAAAAAAATTTAGAAACACACTCCAGGTCGTTCTGTTTGACAATCATAATAAAATTTATAGATATATAGTTTTGGGGGTAGAAAAGTGGCTATTATTTTTTTAACATATTATTTAAGCATAGGAAAAGTATTTTATGTTTGTACTTTATGTCAAATTGTTACTAATTTTTCTTCTTTCTAGTGGTCATTGTAGAATCTTGAAATTCGTCTGCATTTTTACCTTAAAATGAATATTATGTTATAAAGATCTAATAAATTTTGGATTAATGAATAGGCATTAATTAGTTGTCCTAAAAGGACAACTATTAAGTTACCCCTATAGTTACTTGTCAAATTTATTTATCTTAATTATATTCTTCATCTTCATGAAAGAAGTTATAAGTTAAAGCAAATTCATTTCAAAAGTATGATTATAATTTTTAACCAATTGATTTAATTCATAAATAAGACAATGGAGGAAAAAATACGTTAATTATTCACATAACCTAGCAACTAATAAACCACATATCAGGCTGCACCCCATATTACTACTCTTCATTTAATGATTTAATTAATATATGCATATTATTATTACCACTGAGATTAGTATGATTTATATTATTAATATTGCAAACCGTCATACCTCGTACGATGATCTTGGAGTCGTTGGAGTGCTTTCGTACGTTGTCCATCTTCAATCGCGACTAACCTACTGAGCTGTTATAAATATAGCTTTATAACAGCTCAATAGGTTAGTTGCGATTGAAGATGGACAACGTCCGAAAGCGCTCCAACGACTTCAAAATCATCGTACCAGGTATGACGGCTTGCCATATTAATAAATAGATTTGATTAATTATGAGTTTTAATCAGTGTTATTCATCTTACTTATTAGTTATTGTTTTGTTCTACTTTATGACTGGTTATTTAAAAGAGGTAATTAATGGGATTTAAATCAACAGGCATGTTACAATTTTTTTTCTTCTCATAATTGAATCACAAACATTCAAAAAATAACACACATAGTACGCGTTCATCAATTGTTAGCAAATATGTGAATTATAAGTTTATTATGATTGATACAATGTAACTACATTAAAATAAATCAATTAATTTATTTACTATTCTGTTGATTATTTCTGACAGTAGATATAATTATAATAAAATTATTGCATTCGAGTTAAAATTTCGAAATCGAGTTTTCAACGGGAATAGACGTCTCGAGACCCCCTGAGCCCAATAAAATAACTTTTCCAAATTGGTCCGTGTGTGTGTGTGTGTGTGTGTGTGAGAGAGAGAGAGAGAGAGAGAGAGAGAGTGAGTGTTTTTTCCCCACGGGCAGTACTCCTGCCATGGGGGAATTTATTTAAAATAACAGCATGTTCCACAATTCGTACTACATGTAATTCTCTTCTTATGGCTATACAGTCTTACATCTGTGTTTAAATCTAAATGTGTGTGTGTGTGTGTTTTCAACATGTTCCACTTTATTGAATTACATGCAAGTTATACATTCTTTACATACGTTTTATACAATCATATACTTAGAACTATAATTTGGCTATATACAATGTTGACAATGATGAAGTATTAGCAATTAGACTATATACAGTTGTTATGTAACTATATATAATATGACAATTTTAGTACTTCAATTTACAAATATTATGCCATGTGTTTTACAATTTACAAATTACAAATAATTACAAATAATATAAATTGTAAATTACAAATTTACAATATTTAAATACAATGAGTTATACTATATGCAATGGTAGCTTATGAAATTATAAAGATGTTGTAAATATGAGCGTATTTCATAAACTGGTCAGATAAACCTCGTTTAGAAATTTTAGGAATGACTTTCTGAGATCATTTTTGATTAGGTCTTCTTTTGAAGGTGGCCAGGTTTTCCCAACAGTTTCTACTTGTCTTCTAAGTTGAAATCGTTTACTATCTAAGATATTACAGTTATAAATAAGATGGTCAACAGTTTGAGTTCCTTCGTCACAAGGACACCTAGAGGAGTTGATCACTTTAATTTTGTAGAGATATGCTCGAATCTTTCCGTGGTCATCATTTGAGTTTCTTTATATGTCAGTTTCAGATCTATTATCTCCAGTTGAGAGTAAACTGTAGGGAAGTATTCCCTTGTCACCGAACCAAGGGTACTGTTTATCCATAGTATGTTCCATTTTTGAAAACTGTTAGTATTCAGTCTTTTTTTGTGGAACGACCATGGTGGCATATGATGTTCTATTGGCCCAATTGTATTTGTAGTCATTTGCTTTGCAATAGAATCTGCAATTTCATTTCCCATAGTTCCCACATGGATTCTCGTCCATGTAAAAATGACTTTTCCTTGTCTTTGGAGATTATTAAGCAGGTTTCGAATATTTGTAATTATGGAGTAATGTTTCTTCCGATTGGTTATTAAATCTATACTGACTTTACTGTCTGTGATGATATTTGTACTCCAGTTATTGGTCAGAGGTTTGTTTGCAGTCAACCATGTCAATGCCTCTTGAATGGCTAAAAGTTCCGCTTGGTTGTTGGAGCATTCTGGACCTAACCTGAACCCCTTCTCTTCAATAATATTATCACCGCTGTAGACAACGAATCCTGCTCCTACTCCTGAGTCCGTCTTCCATCAGTGAAGATTTTGTATACTGCTGTGTCACCATGAATGTCAGAACGAACTATTTTTGGGTATTGTCCGGGATGAGGCCAGTATTTGAAATTTAAATTAGAACAATATGTTTGAGTTATATTGTTTGAAGACCTTAAATGATATTGAAGATATAATTCTTCAGCTTCGATCAAAATTTGTTTCATTCCAGCTAGAATGCATAGAGCGTCCAGAGAGATTGTGCGATACCCACGAACTATTCGTGTAGCCATTATTCTTTGCACTCGTTTCAGCTTTTTGCTATTATATTTCACTGCTAATGCACTATACCATAGAGGTATAGCATATAAAAGCATTGGTAGCACAGCCTCTTTATATATAATTTGTAATGCTTCAGAGTCTAAACCCCAGTGTACCTTTGCTGCTCTGGACAGGATATGCATGAATTGTAGACCTTTATCACAGATTGTAGCTATATGTATATTCCACTTCCATTTGTTTGTCAGAGTTACTCCTAAGTATTTCATACTCTGCACACTTTTCATTTTTGACTGTCCCAGATATAATACCAACTCTGGTTTGTAAAGTTTTCTGGTTACATGCATATAACAAGATTTACTTATAGAGAACGTTATTCTGTTTTCATTTGCCCATTTATTTATTTTTCTTAATGATTCGTTAGCTATAATCGTTGCCTCCTCTGGACTTCGGGCTGCAACCATTAATAAATAATCATCAGCAAAGGCAATTACTTTAGTATTAGTGGGGTAAACTAATGTTAGTAATGAATTAAACATTATGATCCAGTATCCTGGTCCACTGGAGGAACCTCGAGGACAGCCTTTTTGGACTCTACGACGACATACGTTGCCTTTGCTCTGTATATAAGCTGTCCTTTCAGAGAAGAAGTAGCTTCTTGCCAGTTTGTATAAATTCTTAGGGCAGTCTTCATTGTACAATTTCTGGATTATGTGTGTGTGTGTGTGTGTGGTGTGTTTTTTTAAAATATCTCTATTGCGCATGATCCACTTACAGTATTACATGTTCTTTTGACCTTTGATTACAATAGATATTCAATTTTGTTTTTATATATGTACATCAAACTTATATTTAATTTTATAATTACAATATAAAGTACGTTATGTGACCTAAAACTATTTCAAACATTTTATTTATATAATGATATGTATTAGTCCAAATGTCCCTTTCCAGAAGTTTTGATTTTTCTGGGGGCCACTTTCTTTTATTATTGTGTATGTCTTCATAAGATGGGCTCTTGGTTGTTGTAGTCTACAGCAGTCCAATAGTAGGTGATCTATCGTCTGAGGTGTGTTTCTCTCACGTGAGCAGGCGTCTGTCGGTGTTAGATTAAACCGGTGCAGGTATGATAACATTTTCCCATGGCCTGACAACTCTTGGGTTATCTTGTAATTAATGTCAATATACTCGTATGTCATCCTGTATCGCATTCTTGGAGATGGTAAATACTGCCTTGTATGTGTTCCTACTGGAGAACAGTTCCAAATGGCCTCCCACTCGTGATACGTCTTTTCACGTGCCCAGTTGAACAATACTGAGTAGGGGAATTTTTTATATTATATATCTCCACTTCTCCTCCTTGCAGATTCTTTAGCCAGTTTGTCTGCCCGTTCATTTCCTGCAATTCCTACATGGGCCTGAACCCAGGAAAAATCGAAACTGACCTTTGATTGCAGATATATGTCCTTCCTAATTGCTTCTATTAAGGGTAGATGGTTCTTCCAGTTCTGCAAGGAGTCGATCGCAACCTGGCTGTCAGTTAGAATGTTAACCCCTACGACCCCTGCCAGGTTTTTAAGAGCCCACTCTACTGCCTTCAGTATTGCCAGCTGATTGTTTGTGCATATACTATCGAGGGAATACCCTTCTTCATACAGTAATCTATTATTCTCATAAGCTACAAATGCAGAGCCAACTTTATCACCATCTTTACTGCCATCTATATAGATGTTAAATTTCGCTGCTTCTGCTTTTCCAAAATGAATCCCTTTTCCTTTTCCTGGATGAGGCCAAAGCGAGAAGTGCACAGGCCTGTCAAGTTTGGTGCCATCAATGCCTTCTGCTTGTTCACTTCTCTTAATCCTCGCAATAAGATTATTCTCTTGTGCCTTTAAACAGATAGGTGGTATGCCTGCAATTATGCTAGCAGCATCATATGATATAATTCGATAGCCTTTGATTAACCTTATAGCAAAAAGTCTCTGAACCTTTTCCAGGTGTTTCCTATTGCACTTCCTTCGTAGTGTGTGTGGTGTGTGTGCGCGTGTGCGTGTGTGTGTGAGAGTAGGATACCTCGAAAACAAAAATAACTGTAAGCCCTGTTACGGGTGAACTCAGTACCAAAATTGCACTTTTTTACGGGTACTTTATATAAAAGAAAAAATCGGGTTTTTTCTTTTTGCTAAGAAATTTCCACACAATTTTGATTAAATTCGCTGTGATTCTAGTCTTTTACTTGGCATTTAACATATAAGGTTGGTATACCAGCAGAATTTTTTTGAGGAACAAAAGTTATTCTGTTACCATTTATATTGATAACATAATTCAGTAGTTGGTATATACTTCTTCTAAAAATGTTGTGGGTACTTACAAAAATCATCTTTCGTGATACATTTTTGAACTGTTTTTAAATGGTGATAAATGACGTTGTAAAGGGCTCATGTTTGCATTGATTGGGATATTAAACAAAAGGCAGTATGTCTTATCTTAATATTATATAATATAATATGAGAGAAAAAAATCAGAAACAGAACATTTGTGGAGTATAGTGATTGTTCTTCTCACAATACGAATTTAGATTTCTATTTAACTGTTACGAAAGAAGTCTAATGAGTAGTATATCCATTGTTATAACCGTCTGTAACAATGTTTTATTGCTGTATGATATAATGTTTTTTTCAAATATTTTTTCTCGTTTAATCATGGATTTACAAATTTTTCTTTATGTGTGTTATACTTTACTTAGTAAATCTTTTCCATAATATTTATGTTGACATAAAAATAAAGTAGGGTTTAAACTTTTTAATAATGCTAGTTTAAACTTTAATTATACTTCATAAAACATAATTATTTTTTTAGAACATTTGAAAACTGTTATTACATTAATCTTTTCTATTGACAGATTAAAAGAATGCAGGATATGCTAGCACAAATGCAAGAAAAATTAAAAGCCAGTGGTCAAGGCAGTGACTTAGAAGGTGTTGTTAACGTTTAGATCAAACAAAGTACAATATTTGTGAAATACAAACCGCACACATTGGTGCCAAATGCATAAACATGCCAAACAGTGATAAAATTACCAGACTTAAGCTCTGAATAATCCATCTTTACTGTTTTCTACTTTTGATATAAATTTATACTTAAGTGCGTTTTTCTAAAATTTTAGCACAAAAATAATTATTACCACAGGGATCTCTTTTGGTTTATTTGGAAAGTCAAATTGCCTTCAGATTTTGCTAAAACAAATAACAGAATTTATATGCTTAAACTTTAATTAAATATGTATAAAATATAAGTTATATAATTTCTGTTTTTAATTTTCCTGTGATATAAACACACTTATTATTGTGTAAACATGTTTAATGTAGTTGTAATTAAATTAATGTTATACATTGAGTCATTATAGTTATTGACTTAGTTATCTATTTAAATAATTGTGTAATTACTTCAGATATTTTATTTTTATCCTTAAATAGAATAAAAATATATATATGTAAATGTTCACGAATTATTTATTGTGTTATGATTCTGTAAGAATCTTCATTTGTGTTAAACATGAAATGGAGTTTACATATGTGCTTAGAAGCATTTATCTTCTGTTATTTATATAATTAGGAGCCACAAGTTCTAAACCATTTAAGTAATAATTCAACAATAAAGTTTTTACATTAATTCATTTATTTCTGTTCCTAAAAACGTTTACATTTTATGTTTGAAATTATGATTTAATGTATTGTGATTATAGTGCTTAGTGTGATTAGTATGAAGAACTAATTTATAGTTACTATAAATACATTCAGCTCGATTTTTGTACTAAATAGGTTTCACGATGGGTTGGCAAAACGTGGGTTTTTAGCTTAAAAGTAAATTACTGATCCTCATACACAATAATGATGTGTACACCGAGTAGTCATTAAGTTCGTGTGTGTGCATAATGTATTTATAGAAATTTAGATTTATTAAGTAATGTAACTAAAGGCAGATGGCCTGTCTGGAGAGCTACTTTTTGAACATAAATATGATTGTGACTTTCTTTACAACCAAATAAAATCGCTAAACATTCTTTGTCAACCAGACCATAATCAACTTGGGTGATAACATTTTTGAAGCTTAATATATAGGTTTATTATTCTATAGCAGTACCACTCATTATCAGTTTGAGTCACTAAGTTGTCTTTATGATAATTGAGGTTGGAATTAAAGAATATATATAAAATATTTACCACGTGTTCTAAAAAATGAAATTACAGTTTAGGAAACCCTTACCGATGAAATCTAATAAGACAGAGTAAATCCTTCCTGCTAAACATATATTTCTTAAAAGTGGATGAATCAATGGTGGGCTTTGACCAAGAAAAGAATGGTAACGTTTGGAAGTTACTTCAAATAACCTCAGATAATGAAAGTACATACACTCTCAGGTACAAATGCACATGAAATGAAACACATAACAAAATAAATCGTTTAATAAAGATGGAGAATTCAATATTGAATATCATTATTTAGACAAACTTTTGATCTTTTCTTTGATTGCCTGTTCCAGTACCTTCAAACTTAAGAGATCCAGTTCACGGATTACATGTAAACCGAACTTCAAAAGATCATTTTTTTTGGCCGGTCTCTCATATTGATAGCTATGACTAATTTGGTCATAATTCTTTATTGTTGTTACTGTTTTAACAGTAACTGATATGCTGGGGCTAGGTACAAATGTGTGCCTCGGCTGCCCGTGAGCTGTTTTTTGAGGCGACAGGATTATGCCCTTAACTGTTTTTGTGCTATAAATCAGCCTGTCCATCCTTTAATTTTTTCCTGTCTCTGTAAAACAAACAAGCACCAGGTTACCTTCAACTTGTTATAACACAGTGGTATATTAAAGCTAAACAAATAACTGAATAAAACAACAACGCTGATTTTAGATTACTTATTAGAGGTTTGGAGGAATCTTCAGTAGAAATCGTAAAATTGTTATGGAGAATAAAAATCCCCACATTTAATTTAATTTAAAAAATTAAATGTATTGAATTTAATTTTTTAAAGGAGAAGTACTGTTTTACATTTCAGTTTACCTCCTGGAATGAAATATATGATTCAAATTTAGAACTGAAGAGAACATTTAGTTAAATCATTCGATAAAGAAATTATTAAAGCAATCTTAAATTTATGTGCTTACTTGTTATAAAAATGAATTAGAGAAACAAATGAAATCAAAATTAACAGCCATACTCCATGAAGCACACCTCATATTTACATAAATATCTGTCTTACTTATTTTAAAGAAACTAACTACCAGTCACAAAGAAAGCAGGTAAACCTGCATATCAATGGACACACTATGAATGAAACAAACAAAAAAAAGAGTTTTATATATATATTATAAGTGAAATACTTCTTTTTAATTATCATGCCTTCAAGTTTGCATTTAGCGCTGTAGAAAAAAAGAAAGTAAGCTAGTGAACTTAATTATAGAGAAGAAGCAACATAACCTTTTCGGATAAATTGGAACATTTGAATGCAGATGAACAAAAAAAACTTTCCAATGAGAGGGATAAAAATTTATAAATGTTTATCACACATAAATACGATTTTACACGGGTGAAAAATTATGAAGCCCACATTAAACTCTTGAAAACAAATATTTCCAAAAAAAACCTACAGCTGTTCCCTTCAATCTATATAAATAAAAGAAAGGTTTTTTCTGTACATTGCTTAGAACTAACTCATTTCAAGTTATCCTCACGTTGCGTACATTAGAGAAACCGAACCCACCCTTAGAAAAATTTCTGTCTGTCTGTTTGTCCGCAAAAATTTTGTCACAAGTAAACTCAGCCACCATAAGTCTTAACAAAATGTCTAACTTAACAAAAAAAGCTTTGAATGGATTAAAAATTCAACGTAGAAGCGAATTTATGGACTTTCAAGAACAAAACTTTGTCACAAGTAAACTCAGCCACCGTAAGGCATATCAAGTTGAAACTTTAACCTAAAACCGAAGCTTTGAATTAATTGAACATTCAACGTAGAAGCGAAGTTATGGACTTTTAATCTATCTTTGGCTAACTTCGCAGACATGTTTATTTTGAAAATATACAGGTATAGCAAGTAGTTATTATTAGTTGATTTTAATTTCATTTGGATTTAAGTTCCCAGCAAGAGATAATTGACATGATGTTGCCCGGAGTTCAAGATCTGCCCTCTATTCAGAACAACTGGCTTTGAAAGAAAGCTGAGGAAAGAACTTACAAGCTAGTAAAGAGTGATTTGTGATTAGCAAGAGTTCATTATCCAATTGAATTTCTTAACTCTGTGACTGCCTGCTCATGACATAAAACTTAAAGTAGGTGCACCATTCATGCTGTTACGAAACTTGAGTGTCCTAAAAATGGATACGGGACACGACTCCGAATTCGCGTTTTGCACAGATTCGTCATAGAGGTAAATAAGTACGTCGCAATGACGGTAAATAAGTAGCAAGGGGAAACTCTGTCTACGGCAGGAATTGAAGTGAGTGAGACTAAGTGTTTACTGACACATTCAAGTTGAAACTTGAATGTTTCAAGTTTCTGACTGGTCAACTGTATGTTGCTTGCTCGAGAGTCAGAGGTTCCAACTCTCTGTTCTTCCATACACCTGAAAGACAGACAACTGATGGGCTGTATACAGAGGCACTTACTTAACACTGTGCTAATAAATACATTTTTTGTTATTCAATAATTTTTCTAATCATATTTTGAAATACCACGCATCACCTAAGAACTTTTGTAAAATACCCGGCAAAGACGGGCACGTCCGCTGGTATAAACAATAAATAGAAAACCAATTAATCAAGTTATTTATAGCAGGAATAATAGAATAATCTGGATCTCCTTTCAAAGTATGGTATAGAGTGTTATCATAACCATGACTATTTGTTTGCCAAATTTCACAATTTTATGAGGGATTTGACCGTAGCATGGTCACAAACATTTTAAATACATTCCAGCCCGCATACAATCAGAAAAAAAAAGAAAAGCAAAATCAATGAGGAGACTATAAAAGTGTAAATACTTAATCATTTCCAATCAATTTGATCTTTACTACTATACTTTAATAAAGTTAAACTTATAGTAAAGTATAACAAAACATTGTATTCTAAACAATTATCTATAGATCAAACAATTTTGGAAGCAATATGAAAAAGTTTTTATATCTTGAAAATTTCTTTTAATTTCTTTTGGCTGTAAAAATATGAAGTTTATTTTAAGTGAATGGCGCTATAAATTTATAGAGAAGTATATTCAAAGTTCTTTCTTGTACTAAACTTCTTACTTTAGTACACTGAGCTTGAATTAGTGCAAGAAAGAAAAATTCAGAAATGTCTTTTGCTTTAGAATAAAACAGCGGAAGATTGTTTATACGTTTTCTGCTTGAAATGCTATGAGATATATATTTGCTCTCATACTAAATTAAGACGCAATTGTAAAGGTATAGTGGGGGTAGTTTTCCCGGTAGAATAAATTAAGCGAACTTTTGGACCCTATAGTTGGATGCTTGTCTTAACACGTCAGTCTTACCCACGCTTCGCCAGACAGAACAGAACAAAATTACGTCTCATCATTCTAAGGTATAACTTATATATTATATAGTTTATAGGCCATGTCCTATGATATTATGTTTCATCATTTTCTTTATATACTTTCACGTTCGTTCTACAATATTTTATTCACAATATCTGTACTAAAAGTTAAATGGAAGATATTTTTCTTCTTTTTGATCTACCAATATCAAACAAAGTCTTAGTTCATGTAAATTTTTAGTTTAACATTTAGAATTTATAAAGCTAATCTATAATAATTTCTTTTTAATACTTAAATAAAATTGATTACAAAGAAATTAAGAATGCATTATTAAATTTCTTAGTCGAGTTGTTTTAAATAATTTTACTAAACAATTACACTGAGCCGTTTTATCTTCTCTACGAATTATGCTACTTTTTAGCTACTCACTAATTCTGCAAATGGCTTCAGAAATTTGTTCATTTCAAGTGAATTAGGTAGTCCTCAACTCGTTACTGTTAGATGATCAACAAAATATTGAAATAGATATGTAACAAGTGCAAGATAATTATCTAATTAATCAAATACAATAGATTTTTAAAAAATCACAGTTATAATTTTCTAGTTGAATGCTTTATTTAAGCTTACCTCCTTTAACCTTTGAATGTTAAACCTATCAGATTGTCACCATCTTTGATTCCCATCTATTCTATTGTTCTCACTCCCTCTTTATCCCTGTCATACACTTCTCCCTTTCTACACTAAGACGCACTTTTACTTTCTTCTTCTGCTCCCTCTCATACATTATATTTGGCTGTCCTCTGATAATTCACCCCTGATCTATGCAACAATGTGTCAATTGAATTGGTTTTTACTTCACTATAAGTATAGTGATCGTGAAAAAAAACGATCTCGAAATTCTGCCGGAATTACATGTTTGAGGTCCCAGAAATCGTTTTATGAAGTTTTTCGTCGACGGTGTGTGTGTGTGTGTGTATGTGTATGTGCATGTGTGTGTCTGTGTGTGTGTGTGTGTGTGTGTGTGTCTGTGTGTGTGTGTGTGTGTGTGTGTGTGTGTGTGTGTGTGTGTGTGTGTTTGTGTGTGCGTGTGTGTGCGTATGTGTGCGTGCGTGTGTGTGTGCGTGTGTGTGTATGTGTATGTGTGTGTGTGTATGTGTATGTGTATGTGTATGCGTATGCGTATGTGTATGTGTATGTGTATGTGTATGTGTTTTTTTTTTTTTTTTTCCCCCACGGGCAGTACCCCTGTACATATAATAATAATAAATACATACATACATATAATAATAAATGTAATTATTCTACATCTTAAATTAAATATTATGTTAAAACGACATTTTTTTCTTAGATGTCTGACATTTTTCAGATAAAATAGGAATATTTTCATTTTAAATAGAAAAATTTTGTCTTAAATATTCAATGTAGAAGAAAGTCAGGTAAACTATATAAGAGATCCACTGGCTAGTGGAAGAAAACCATGTTCTCCTGTAAAAGATTATTTCGTAACACGAAATCAACACTTTCACTTTTCAAACATTTGGTTACTAATGTAGTTATACTAATGATATTATACGAGGTGTGTAAATAAAGTAGTGAGACTGGCAACGTCGCTTTCGATCTGGCAACGCTGGAGACGCGTGGCCTTGAGTGGCGTCAGGTGCACGTGTGATGCACCTCCAGTATGAATCTGAACTCGCCACAGTCATTTGTTTGTCCGTAGCGTTGGTTTTCGTGATATGGTTTTTTCTTGAGCGTTTTAAAAATGAGTGACCTCAAAGTTGAGCAGCGGTGTGCAATCAAATTTTGCTTCAGACTTGGACATAATGCAACCGAAACTTTTGAAAAACTTCAGGAGGCCTATGGAGAACGTGTTTTATCAAGGGCACAGGTTTTTCGGTGGTTTAAGGAATTTTCAGAAGGAAGAGAGTCGATTGAAGATGAACCACGAAGCGGAAGGCCTTCAAGTGCAAACACCGATGAAAATGTCAACAGAGTACGGAACCTTGTGCGTTCAGATCGACGCTTGACAGTCAGAATGATCGGGGAACAGTTGAATTTGAATCACACCTCCGTTCATCACATTTTGACCAATGAATTGGAGATGAGAAAAATTTGTGCGAAAATGGTTCCGAAAAACCTTTCCCAAGACCAAAACGATCTCAGAAAGGGAAGGAGTCTTGACTTTTTGGGTTCAATTGAAAATGATCCCCGTTTTCTTGAACGTGTCATTACTGGTGACGAGTCATGGGTGTTTGAGTACGACCCAGAAACGAAACGTCAGAGCATGGAGTGGCACACTGCGACTTCTCCAAGGCCCAAAAAAGCACGCATGAGCAAGTCGAAAATCAAATGCATGCTGATTTGTTTTTTTGATAGCCACGGAATCGTCCACAAAGAGTTTGTGCCACAAGGCCAAACGGTTAATCAGCACTTCTACCGTGAGGTCCTTGAAAGACTTCGAAAAAGAGTCCTTCGTGTGCGGCCAAACATCAAAGACAAGTGGGTGTTGCATCACGACAACGCGCCCTGTCACACTGCCATCTCAATAAACGAGTTTTTGGCCAGTAAAAACATTCCTGTTGCTCCTCAGCCTCCTTATTCACCAGACTTGAGTCCTTGTGACTTTTTCCTCTTCCCGAGATTGAAAAATCACCTCAAGGGAACTCATTTCGGGACACTACAAAACATACAAACTGCTGTAACCGACCAGCTGAAGGCCATTCCAGAATCCGAGTTCCAGCAATGCTACAATGATTGGAAGGACCGTCTCCAGCGCTGTGTGGCTTCCGAAGGGAACTATTTTGAAGGTGACAATATCACATTGTAATTATATTTGAATAGAAAATTTAAAAAAAATCAGTTTCACTACTTTATTTACACACCTCGTATGCATCAGGGGTGTGATATACAAAAACAAGCATATATATTGATAAGTGGATCAATCACCATCTCTGCTACCACCAGAAATGAAAGACTAATAAACCTCTCCCATTTAGAAATTTATATGATACCTAAATGGAATATTATATACCCAAGAAGTATGATATTATGTTTAGGTACTTATAGTAAAATTGAGTGTAGGCCACTCCAGATTTTTTTGTTTTGTTTTCCTGATTCCTCTAGAGAGTTTATTATTCACCTGTTCCCTTTCACAAACTAAATATATTGATTCAGGTTTACACAATTAGAATTATTCAAAAATATATTACATATTTTTACATGTATCCAATACAGCATAAAATAGAATTATAAGAATTATTAAGACTGTTTAAATTATTAATTTATGACAGGTCATTATATCAGAGTAGAAGCCTTCTGTTGAAATCACAATGCATTCATTCCAGGTAATTATATGTGTTCACTTCGAAGCCGTATATAAATAATCTCCGATGGCATTGTATCTAACCCACATTTGGGTCCGACTGTCAATATTTCGTTAATATTATTGTTAATATTGTCATTTATATATTAACGTTAGATATGTAAGAACATTATTATATTGACGTTTATATTGTCAATATTAATTTCTTTGATTGACATTTCTAAGAGAGGCATTCCTATTTTGTGAAATAAACAGAAGATTAATTAATAATTAATTGATTGTTGATTAATTTTCCATATAAATTTCTAAATGAGAGATGTTTACTAGTTTTTATTTCTCGAGACAACACAGATAGTGATTGATAAAGTCGTCAATATAGAGGCTTATTTTTGTAAATCACATAACTGATGCGTATAATATCAATGGTATTGATACAGCAGTAATAACACTTTTGTGAAACCAAAGTAAAGATTTTGTTTTACAAAATAATCTCCCACGGGATAACATAGCTTTTGTTTCTACAACCAATGGATCTCTTGGCCATCAGTAAAATAACATCGCCAATGGTTCTGTTAAATTTGAAGTAGTTTATCTAACCTCCTTTACCAAACCTCCAAAATATTCCTATTTGGTGAGATAAACGCTAGAAAAATTTAATGTTGTTGATAAGACCTATTGTTTCCGAGAAACGAGATAGGTTTGACTTTTCAGACTTATTTGAATTGTTATCAACATCTACTTCTTTATTATTATGTTTTTTAGTGCTAGAAGTTCCAGCAATAGCTTTTATCTCTTTAAGGTAATCGTAAGCACTGCAATCAGATTCAGAGGACTCAGAATTATCTGGTGTGTTAGTAGATATTCGTGGAGAAAATGGCATCGTGCTTTGATATGGTAATGAATAATATTTAATAATTTGATGTACAAAATATTTTAGTTGTTTGATAAGAATGTAAACAAACCACCAGTTAATTTATGTAACAATCTGTTTTGATAAGAAACTTTAAAATGATGAGAATGAGTAAAATAAATTGTGTTCTATAATTTCAAATCACTCTTTAATTACTGTTTCCCCGCTACAGGAACAACCACATCTGTTTGCACCTCGAACAACTATGAATCTATTTTTATTTAATCAATATCTGTTTATTAAATGTAACAACAATCGATCTGCTTTAAAAAAGATGTCTATGGACGCCAAAATAAATGAAAAGGCTTGTCTTTTCCAGAAAGGCACAAAACTCAACAGAACTGTTGACTGACGAATTACATAAATGGCAATTAAACCATTTTTAGCAACACAAAAATTTTACAAAATAAGTTGATTGCTGTAGTAATTAAACTACTCACCAGATCACGTAAAAAACACCTCCAGCCGCTGCAGCAGATGAAGCTGTACCAACGTACCAGAAATCACAACCAACAAAGATGTTAAACCACAATTATGGGGCACTTTTCAGGGAGCTGCAAAACCAACTTGTTTAGTTAACAAATTCACTTTGCGCAAGTGATGATTCATAAACATAAGAAAACTACATCTTATATTAAGTTTTGTTGAATAGTGATGTATATAGTAATATGTATATAGTGATGTATATAGTGATGTATATAATATGATGTATATTCATTAGAGTAGAGGTTCCCAAAGTGGGTTCCGCTGAATCCAGGGGTTCCTTAACGGACTGTCAGGGGTTCCGTGAAAAACATTTAGTAAAAACATTTTTCTAAAATTTTTTTTTTGTGGGTATGGATTTATTCTATATTTTTTGTGAATCATGAAACCGAATAATGTTTATATCTACATATACCCATAAGTAGAAGTGGTCAAAATTTTATTCATATTTAGAATGAATCACTAGTCAGTTTTTGGAACTATCTGATTCCCGAATTTCCTGCTATTGCAAAAGTAGCACTTCACACACTGCTGCCATTTCGCACTACCTACTTATGTGAAACTCGATTTTCCCTTTAAACTGCCATAGAAACCAAATACCGAATTAGACTTAATGCTGGGGCTAACTTGAGAATCAAACTCTCAACTATAAGCCAAAAATGATTACAAAATAAACTCTGTGTTAAAACTGCTAGTAATTCTGTTTTATGTTTTATGCACTTGTGGAAAATATGAAAATTAAAATTTCTTAGTTTTGAATTTTTATTTAAAAAATACACATTGTAGTAATATTACTTTTTTAATTTTTTTAATACATACTATTTAAAAAGGCATATGAAAATATTTATATTATGCTTGTATGAAATCATTAGAATCTGGGGTTACCGGGAAAGTTACTGGAATCAGTAACTCTGATGATTACACCACCTGTGATCAACAAGTAGGGCCATTTTTTCAATTTTGCGCGCTCTACACTATAGTTTTTTTTTGCTCTGTTGGTACACTCGTCACGATCATATATTCACAGTTTTGACTCTATGGCATGTGTTATTTATATGCAAGAGCCATAAAGTTTAGACTCGTAAACAAAGTACTCGTAGTTTGATGCTCGGTGATTTTTTACTGCTGAAAAAATAATTACCTATGCATTAACTTCTATCACTTCTAAACCCTTTTTTTTTTGCTCACTTTGACTCACTTTACCCTGCTGCCAACATTTCAAGATTTTTTGAGCACTTCATACTATTTTTTTTACACAAAATTCATATTAATAACAGCAAAAGTCGCTGAAAACGGAAACACGTGCCTAACCTCGTTAACCTCATCTAGCCTCTGATTTAAAAACAACACATGATATATAGTCATAAATGTGAACATATAATCGTGACAAGTGCCGTGATCATACATATATTACATACATTATACATACATTATACATATATTCACAATAAATAGGGCGCGAAATTCAAAAAGTCACCTTACTTTGTCATAATATATTACTGTGTTGTTACTATAATATACTTGTGTATTTGACCAATAGTAATAATTTTGTTAAAACTAAATTATATTTTACTCTCTGACTTATAGGTTTATTAGGTAATTTACTTTGTTCACTGGTGATGAGTATCACCAGTATTAATAATACTATCTACACGATGCAGTATTAAGATGCAGATTAAGATGTATTATGATGACTGTGAATATACTATTCACAACCTCTAATTATGTGATACATACTAGAAGATAAGCTTAGGAAGTTGAAAAATGGAATGGTACATTAGGATTGGTAGATAACGTTCTCTTATAAGTTGCCCCACTCCTTTTCTAAACTACCAAAGTCTAATACCATAGTTCGTTATTGCATATTGATTTAAATAAGTGCCAAACAAAATTGTAAAACAATTATTTTAAAATATTTTACTTAATAATCTTTTATTTATTATTCAATAATAAAATATTAATGATTATTTAATAATATTTTAATGACGATATTCTAATCTAATTTATTTTACTATCAGTAAGGTATAGTACCAATGATAAAATTGGATTTCAAGATTTTGATTGATTTACAGGGATGTACTGCACAGGTCACACCAAATGATGAATAGTTTCGTTTGGACGTTGATAGTGTCATATATATATATATATATAATATATATTGGTATACTTTGGGAGCAGACCTTCTTTTAAACATACCTCATTAATTATCTTGCCAACATTAAGTTTAGTATGTTTCCTACATACCTTTTCAAGGTTTCGAATGCTACTTTTCCATCTTTGTGGTATCATATAAATTAACTCACCGATTTTTTTATCTTTAAATGTATTTTTCATATTACATATGTCCGACGTTTCGGTCTACGTTGACCATTCTCAAGGATTCTATATACAAGGTTTTTTTAACAATTCTAATAAATACTTATTTACAATAACAATTACATCACTTCTATCAAACATAACTAATAATAAAATATACTTTTAAAAAACACTACCTTAATAAACATGAGTAACAGGTTTGCTACAAAATTCCCTATATGAACTTTTACACAACATTATTTAAATCACTATATAGTTATTTTTCACGAATGTAACTTTAAAATTCTGGAAAAACAACAGGACTGATCATTAAGGTTCGGCTTCTTTTCCTTTATGAATAATGATTCAATTATATGCAGCCTTGTGTGATTATTGTCTGCATATAATAATCACAACATTAGACTCCAACCGTCTCTGAACCAGTGCGCTTGGTTTCCCTCTCTTATCTCTCCTGAAGACGGTTCAAACAGAAAATTAGAGACTGTAAGTGTGTTCTTTTGATTTCTCTCTGTTTCTTTGTCTATATTGAACTATTTTTGTCCGTTTTGGAAGACAACATTGAAGTATTATATGCAGACAATAATCACACAAGGCTGCATATAATTGAATCATTATTCATAAAGGAAAAGAAGCCGAACCTTAATGATCAGTCCTGTTGTTTTTCCAGAATTTTAAAGTTACATTCGTGAAAAATAACTATATAGTGATTTAAATAATGTTGTGTAAAAGTTCATATAGGGAATTTTGTAGCAAACCTGTTACTCATGTTTATTAAGGTAGTGTTTTTTAAAAGTATATTTTATTATTAGTTATGTTTGATAGAAGTGATGTAATTGTTATTGTAAATAAGTATTTATTAGAATTGTTAAAAAAACCTTGTATATAGAATCCTTGAGAATGGTCAACGTAGACCGAAACGTCGGACATATGTAATATGAAAAATACATTTAAAGATAAAAAAATCGGTGAGTTAATTTATATGATACCACAAAGATGGAAAAGTAGCATTCGAAACCTTGAAAAGGTATGTAGGAAACATACTAAACTTAATGTTGGCAAGATATTAATGATATATTAATATTATATATATATATATATATATATATATATATATATATATATAGTTCAATATAGACAAAGAAACAGAGAGAAATCAAAAGAACACACTTACAGTCTCTACTTTTCTGTTTGAACCGTCTTCAGGAGAGATAAGAGAGGGAAACCAAGCGCACTGGACTCCAACCGTCTCTGAACCAGTGCGCTTGGTTTCCCTCTCTTATCTCTCCTGAAGACGGTTCAAACAGAAAATTAGAGACTGTAAGTGTGTTCTTTTGATTTCTCTCTGTTTCTTTGTCTATATTGAACTATTTTTGTCCGTTTTGGATCGTATTTCCAACGAAAAAGTATATATATATAAAATAAATTCAAAACGAAGGAAACACGCCTTGCCTTCCTGCGGGACTCTTCGCTCTTCGCTCTTCATACCTCCTGATGACGACGATGGTCGAATTATCGATGTGAGTTATGTCTGTGTCTTTCTGTGTGTTTCCCACGTTTTGAATTTATTTTATTTAAAAAGGTTCGCTGGACCGTTTCTTTTAATTGTATATATATTGGTGTACTTAGGGAGCAGGCCTTCTTTTAAACATATTTTATTAAATTGCTTGCCTATCTTTATCCTCTCGTGTTTCCTCGATACTTTTTCTAATCTTTTTATTAAAGACTTTCATTGACAGGGAAGAGCATAAACAAGCTCACCAAAAGATTTGCTTTTAAAGTTCATCAATACTTATTTTTACTGATAACTACACTACACTAAAAATAAAAACAGACCGGTTTCGGTTATTCAATAACCATTATCAGTGTATATTCTACAATCTAAATAATATCTAAATACAAACTACAAAGGTATTAAACGTCAAAAAACATGTTAAAAATGAAAAGTACTATTATTGGATCCAATAATACGTATATGTAAAAAATCAACAACAATAGAGCATATGAAACATATAATTTCTGATTCTTTTTATAGTATGATGGTTTGTCAAACAAATTGTTCTAATCAATCTATTTGTTGCACCATTCTGCAAAGCTTAATATCAGATGCTGATTTTTTTACATATATGAATGACATTATTATTGGGTAATATTGAAGTTTTTGGAATGAACTTTTTCGTTGTATAGAAGGGCTTCTATGTTTTAGAACTTGAAATATTTTCAAGTTCTAAATGGGAAAATTTATCTTAAGTATTAAATGTAGAAGGAGGTCAGATAAACTATGTAAGTGATCCAATGGTTATTGGAGCAAAAGCCATGCTCTCTTGTAGGAAATTATTTCGTATAAGCAAATCTTCACTTTGGCTTTTCATAATGTTATTACTGCTGTAGTTATACTAATGGTTGTATATTCATTAATTGTGTGACATACAAAAAAGGCTTATCTACTGATAAGTGGATCAATCACTATCTGTACTACCTCTGGAATGAAAGACTAATAAACAACTTCCATTTAGACGATTATATTATGCTTAAATGAGACATGATAGAGTATATACCCAAGAAGTTTGATATTAAGTTTACTTATGGTAAATTTTAGTGTAGGCCACTCCAGATTTTTTCTATTATTAAAAAATAGATGACAGGTAGATAATAATAATTTTTTTTTTTTGGGGGGGTAAGGAGGTGAAATGCATTTACACACATAGTGCTGGGCTCCCAGGTAAACCAGACTACCAACTAAAACACCCTCTTTTTCACCTAGGACCTAGCCTGGAACTGTTTTCCACATTACTTCAGGCTTGGTCGTAGCTTACCTTAGGTGAGGCATACATGCTTTATTATCCTTCAAGATCTTCTAAGTATCGTTTTTTCGTAGTCAATATCGTTCTGACTAGCCCATCTACCATATTCCATGCCCCAGAACTCCGGATCATTTTTTCAATGATCGTTTCTGGGGAGAATATGCCTATTCTTTGTATCAAGTCTCTCCTCTGGCTGTTCCATTTGGGACAAGAAAAGAATGTGTGTTCGACATCATCTAACGCTGGACAATACAGGCACTCGGATGTTTGGTGCTTCCCTATCTTGCACAGGTAGGCGCGGAAGTAACCATGTCCACTCAAAAATTGCGTGAGGTAATATCCCACCTCTCCATGACCTCTCTCAATCCATGATCGGACATCTCTAATTAGTTTGAAGTTCCAGCGCCCTCTAGTGTCATTCTCCCACGCCTCTTGCCATCTGTCGAAGGTACGTCTCCTCTCTTCTGAGCGAGCATTTTCTCTACCAATTTCTTCCTTTCTTCTGTAAATGGCCTCCCTTTCTCTCGCCAGTAGGTCGGCTGGAATGATGCCAGCTATCACCAGTTTTGCTGACTCTGATATCGTACGATAAGCAGAGCACACTCTTAACGCTGCTCTCCTTTGTACTACAAGCAATCTTTTTCTGTGACCTTTCTTATTTACAGCTTTCCCCCAGATCTCTGCTCCGTATAACAGCACTGACTGCACTGCAGACATGGTAGATAATAATAATAATAATAATAATAACAATAATCAATCAGTACTTTGTAATCATAATGATAATAATAATTAGTAATTTATAAAAAAGAAATCGTGAAATTTCAATTACCGTAAAGAGCAATAAAACTATAATAACTGAATATTTATCCTGGACTAATGGATCACCTACTACAATTGTCGAATTAGTTTACATTTATTTACATTGTTTACGTTGACTCAGGAATTTTTTAACTGAATAGACAAAAATAAAATTGATGTTTAACTAGACTAACTAGGCAGCCTTCTACCTTTGCCTTACAGTTTAAGGATTAACACAGGATTCAGGAGAATTTTGTCGTCTCTTTCCGAAGAGGGAAAATGCCCGTTACCCCAGATTTATTCTGAGATCTCATCAAAAGCCAAAGCGTCTATAAAGCAAGTACCAGTTGTCCAGTCCATTCAGCTGAGATCATGGCCCGTTCCCACTTGTAGGGGTTTGGGATCTCTAGCTCCCAGGTATGTTAAGCAGGCATCCGCCCTAGAAGTTACTGCTCCGCACACAGCGATCCGAAGGTCTGCCCAACTTGGGTGTGAACCAACAGCCACTACGAGTTCAACCTCAAATGGCGGGATGGAGAGAGAACCTCTCCATGGGCCCCCGCAGCCCATGGTATCTACTTATTTTAAGAGTTTCGGATCAAACTCCGGACCAATGGTCCTACTGAGCCTTCTCAGCTAAGACGTGGGTTCTCAGCTTAGCCCAACTAGCCTCTGGTCGTTTTCCAGGCACTCTTGGTGCCTGTTCCCCACCCCCGCGACGTGGACGCCACCAGGATGCACAGGAGGGACACCACCCTCGTCAATGACGTAGGGCTCCTGATGCCCTCAGGGGGCGAATTGATGTTTAGAGGTTTAATGAAATAATTTGAAATGATTTCACGACTTAATATGAGATGCCAGAAGAATAAAATTTTGCATTTAAAAAATCTACGCCAATCAAACCTATAATTTCTATCTTTTCCATGGTATGATGGATTTGTCTAACAAAATACTCTAATCAATCTATATGTTGCACCCCTGAACAAAACCTCATATCAGAAGTATATTTACTTGTGTTTACGAATGGTATTATCTTTGGGTATTTTTGTAGTATAAGGAATGGACTCTGTTGTTCTATATTACAAAACGGTTATTAATTTTAAGCTGATTTCTCGGTGATATTTTTTGTTATATGTTTCTAACATTTTTCAAACAAAATAGGAATATTTGGTCTCCAAACTAAAACTTTGGCTTAAGTTTTGAATGTAGAGGGTGGTCAGATAAAGAACATTAAAGTAACAGATCCACTGAACATGTAATGTTTCAGATGGTCATGAATGAGATCCACTGGTTATGGGAACAAAAGCCAAGTTAAAGATTGTTTCGTAACATGTTTTTTTTTGTCTTCACAAAAGTGTCATTACTACTGTGGTAATACCAATGATATTATATGTTTCAGTTGTGTGATATAATAACCCTCTATGTGATAAAAATAACCCTTTATATTTATAACTAGTTCAGTCACTATCTGAACTACCGGCAGGAATTAAGACTAAAAAACATCTCCTATTTAGGCATTTCATTATATCTAAATAAGACATTATATAACCAAGAAGTTAATTTTATATTTACTTATAGTAAAGTTGATTTTTAATTATTAATCTTCTGAAACACTGAACAGACAAGGCCAGATATATAGTATTAAACTAAACTTTTGTGTTGTACCATCAAAGTTCCGATATCTTTCTCTGAAAGGAAAAATTCCCACTTGGACTAATTAATCATTTTTATCATCTCTTTTTCATGTACACAAGTAATTTAAATAGGTGAGGAGTCGGAGTCGAAGTGGGCTGATTTCTCTCGACTCCAACTCCACAGTACTGCTTCCATGGTTACAAAAAACAGTGCTATTTATACGCGACTATGTTAGTTGAACGCCTAAATCAGACTGAACAATATTGCAGCAGATAGTTGCATATACATGTCAAGACTTGTCTGGTACCAATAACATTGCCTACGTAATAAGTTCAGCGTAATTTAAATATAGCACAATTCCCAGAACTTTGGAAACATCCCTCTTAATAACAGCGAGTTGATAGAACTATCATTATAGTGCGAATGAACTAAAGAAGATTCCTGCTTTCCCTCTTTACTATAAGTAAAGTACAGTGATCGTGAAAAAAAATCGTCTCAGATTTTGACGAAATTACATGTTTTATGAAGTTTTCGTGCGTGAGTGTGTGTGTCTGTGTGGATGTGGGTGCGTGTGTGTGGGTGGGTGTGTTGGTGGGTTTGCTGTGGGTGTGTGTTCTGGTGGGTGTGCGGCGGGTGGGTGGTTTAGTGGTTGGGTGTATCCAAATGTTTGTGTAGACGCTACTTTTCACAATCTTTGATGGATCAAATTAATATTTTACACAAAATGGACCTTAGAGTGTAGATGTGCTGTATTTTTTGGTAGTAATTATTCATGATAGAAAATCCACTTTTTTGGCCATAATGTCCCTTTAGACAATATTTTTTTCTTCTAAACTACTAACCCTAGAGTCTTGAAATTTTGGCACTATTTTTGAGGCTACAAATTTTGGGCACAGGATCTTTTTTTTTTCAAATAATGTAAATATTTTGACTTGTCATTCAATCTGAAAGTTTGTGAGGGGTTTACAAGTCATAACATTTGACGGATAGTAAAATTATACTTAAACATAGAGCATTATGTGGGAGATGAATTAACGTAATATTTCAAAATTGCCTCAACCAAAACGGCTTTAGACTACAATTTCTTTTTTTCAGAAAATGTTTTTTTGACACTAAACTGTTCATTAAAAGACAATGGAAATTTGCCAAAAAATTGAACAATTCAATCCAAAGAATTGAATTGAAGAAATATATCAATTTACAAAAAAAATTATTAAATTTCCATTACCACAAAAAACAATAAAGCTATAAAAACTGAATATTTATCCTGGACTAATTGTTTACTGGCTATTCTTGTTGGATTATACATTGTATACTTGCTACACATTTATTTACATTGATTGTAAATTTGATTGAAAACATTTTTCAGTGTATTGATTGAAATAAAATTGATGTTTAGATGTATAAAAAAAAATTGAAATGATAATGACTTAATATGAGATTTAATAAGAATAGAAAATTTACAAGAGAATAATCAACGTCAATTAAACATATAATTTCTGATGTTTTTCTTGGTATGATGAATTTGTTTACGAAATGCTCAAATCAATCTATTATATGTTGCACCCTTCAAACAAAACTTGAAATCAGATATAGATTTTTTTGTGTCTATGAATCATATTATCTTTGGATAATATTGAAGTATGAGGAATGGACTCTTTAATTTTATAGAAGAGCTGGTATGTTGTTGACAAATATAAGGTTTTTACTATTCTAGTCAAATAGTACAGATTTATTTTTTTAATAATTTCTGTCTTTCATATATAATAGTTTATTTTATACTGAAAAGGTGTTTTTGGAATTTGATTTGAGTATGCAAAACTGGCTATTAATGATATATTTACAGCAACTCAATATATATTTACAGCAACGTTATAACACAGTACAAGCATGCACGAAAAAGGTAACACACGTTAAGAGTAGATTGGATTTTTATGATTTTTGACAAAGAGAAAGAATTGTTATTTATAAAAAACATCATCATGAAATGAAATTCCGAGTGTAATAATTTCATAAATGATCAAAATGAAAAAATAACTCATAATTGAAAACATTCTTTGAAAAAAATATAAATAAAATTATCCTACCAAAGACCATAATTGATTGGTAAGACATTGAAAGACACTCATGTATAAGAAATAAAAAAGTTTTTTAGTTCATATCAAAGCAATATTAAATTGATTTTATCATGTGGATGATTGCTTTGTTGTCACAAGAGATTCAGTACAATTACTATACGTTAAGTCAGCATTTGAAAACAACTCCGGTCTCAAATTCCGCTGAAGAAATTCCGGAAATTAGAAAAATTATATAAAAAAAGATATTGATAGCTTGATAAGAAGAAATACCCTATAAAATTAAACAAAGCAGGTCCAACAGTAAGAAATAGAATTATAATTATAATTACTGTTGGACCTGCTTTGTTTAATTTTATAGGGTATTTCTTCTTATCAAGCTATATTATCATATTGAGTTTCCAGCTGTTTTGTTACTTACCTTCTCCATTACTTTTATGTTACCTTCTCAGTTTTTTACTTTGTTTGCTCTCTGATGACATACATTGAAAGGCCTGAGAGCATTTATTTCTATTGTTTTCCTTTTTCATTGTGGTTTAAACCTCATATATATATATATATATATATATATATATATATATAAACTATATTGAAACAAAGAACACTCAGAAATGAAACAGAAACTCACTACTATATTAGGATGTCCTCGTCATCAGGAAGATAGAAACGAGTCGCTCCGCAGGCAGACAACGACTATCTTCTGATACGACTATCTTCGTTTCTATCTTTTTGATGACGAGGACATCGAAATATATTAGTGAGATTCTGTTTCATTTCTGAGTGTTCTTTGTGTCAATATAGTTTATTTAGTTCGTAGAATCGTTTCATTTAATTGGTTACATATATATATATATATATATATATATATATATATATATATATATATATAAACTATATTGACACAAAGAACACTAAGAAATGAAACAGAAACTCACTACTATATTTCAATGTCCTCGTTATCAGGAAGATAGAAACGAGTCGCTCCGCAGGCAGACAACGACTCATTATATGGCAGACACGACTTTTAATTGGTATATATATAGATGTATAATGTAATCGGGATTCGGTCAATTTTCCAGGATCAAAATCAAACTCTCAATGCCGACGTTTCGGTTTTATTTAAAACCTTTTTCATAGGTAGAAGTCAGAATTTTTGAATTAGAAAAATGATGAAATTTACATTATATAAAATGAAGTAACAATAGATAGTTAAGATGTTAGTTCACTAACTATCTATTGTTACTTCATTTTATATAATGTAAATTTCATCATTTTTCTAATTCAAAAATTCTGACTTCTGCCTATGAGAAAGGTTTTAAATAAAACCGAAACGTCGGCATTGAGAGTTTGATTTTGATCCTGGAAAATTGACCGAATCCCGATTATATTATACACCTATTCTATCCAACGGTTGATATATTATTGAATTGTTATATATATATATATATATATATATATATATATATATATATACGGTTTTTTATATGTTAGATTATTTCCATTAATATAAACATATTAAATTAACGAAAATATCATCAAATTTTATATAAATTATTAGCATTACAGCTTTATTATTACATTTTGCATGAAGACTGTAAATTGAAATATATTAAGCATTTTGATTTTTGTAACTCCTTTCTTCACTTAATCAATGATATTCTTCCATATTGAAATTCACCCTTTTATAAAAATAATTGTCAGAGATGTTGTTTTTAGTCTTTATGAACGTCATTGGTTGAGGTAATATTGGAGTATGGAAAATGAACTTTTTCGTTGTTTGTGATAATAAGGCTACCAATTTTAGGGCTCATTTCCGGTGATTAAACAAATATAAAACATCGAATTAGGTGTTATCTTACCTCGAATATTACATAACTTTACAATATTGAACGAGTAATATTACATTAAAAATGACAAATGTTTTACTAATAGTTACATGCAAATTATACAGTAAAAAATACTTGTTATTTTTATAACAGAAATATCTACGGGTATGGCTGTCATCTGTTGTCAGTAATATAAAATTTCAACAATACAAACAATCACGGGGATAAGGAAACTGGACTCATTGATAGTGATAGAGACAAGAGGGTGACATAATGAACTGATCCGCCGAGCAGTCCAATGTATGCTATTTAAAATAATGACAATGTAAATTTATAATTTGATAACAGTAATACATGTTCCAACATGAAAATGTTAATTTGAATCTATTGATGGGAATAAATTTGTTTTAGGGAAATGTGATTAACAAAGTTTAACTTCTAAAAAGCTTTATAGGATGTACATGAAGTAATAACATGTGGAATATGATAAGGCCAACGATAGTGGTAAAGAACAAAGACAGTCAGAGATAAGCAATAATGAGACGAGGGTGAGTTTGAGTTAAAGGGATGAGGTTGTGGCTTGGGGGTAAATGAGCATGCGCACTGAGTTTAACTACCCTCACCTTTTTATTCAGTTAAATCCAACATGTGACTGACTCTCCACCTAGCCCCTCCTCGGCATTACCTCTACCTAAGGTATTCATCAAGCCACTCCCCTCCTAAAACTTTCGTGTCAGAACAAAACATATGTATTTACCCTTTAATAGTTAAATATTTACTTTGAAGAAAATTTGGAAAAATACAACCAACTATAATGCATGCCAACAAATTGGCATACATAAAATAAAACCTTATTCATGCAATCAATTTTATTTCTTTCTTTTTAAATTTATAATACAATCTGTATTTGAATCTTATCGACTTAAACTCTTATTGTCATTAATATTCGGGTAAATTGAAAACGGATTCCTGCAGTTACATCTGACTTCAATATAATGGTTCCTGTATCGTCTATGTTTATATTACATTAACAAGAAATTAAAATTCTGCTTATTAAAATGTAGCAACTCTCTATTAATATATTTGTAGTCACTGAATACATATATATGAGTATATATATATATATATATATATATACACTTGAACGATGACTAAACATTCACATATAATAAAATCACTCTTCAATGTTCAAATTTTTTCTCCTGGAGCTTTTAAAATGTAAAGCTATATATATATGTAAATTGACACCAAAGTTTAAATACATAAAAATGTTTCCGAAGAACAGGAAAACACTCTTACATTTAAAAATTTAATTTCAAATTTAATCCGTCCTTAGGAAAGAAAAACTATATTGACCTAGTGATGAAAACATACTAAAATATATTTTAGTATTATATATATATAACTTTTTTTCTTCTTTCAAATGTTTTATTCAGAATTATTAGTTTGTTGTATATATTATATGATATTAAATAAAATCTGTAAATGAAAATTTATAGTATGAAAAGTAACTAGGAATTGAACTTTTCTAGGATTAATTTCTACTTATATTGTTAAACCAATAGTAATTGTGCTCAAAGAGAAATCTATTATTATCCATTGAGTTATTTTCCATAGTATGTATACCATCTTCTCAAATTATTTTATAAATAAATTAATATGATCTAAATATCTATTCAGGTGTAAAAACTTTGGCGCATTTGATAGCCTCTTCTAATTTGTTAAAACTTGACTGAAAAACAAACTGATTTATGTGCTAATAGTAGTTAATATAATATTAGTTTAACCTAAAGAAATACTATATTGTCTTGAAGTTCTCTTTGCATATATTCACACAAGTATTACTTTCTCGGCAGTATATAGTAATAGTAATTAAGAGCATTTATTTTTTTGCTTTTCCTTTTCCTTGTGGTTTAAACTTCATTGATTGAATCACGTGTTCAATTGTGATTTTTCTGTATAGTAATATATATATATATATACAAAAACTAAAGTTTATCGGTACTCGGTCAGTTCTTCAGGTTCAAATTAAACTCTCATTGCCAAAGTTTCGGTCTTTATTTAAAACCTTTTTCATGGGCCTACAAAAACAGAGAAAATCATAAGATAATAATAATAAGAAATAATACAATCATTCAAAAATCAAACATACATAAAAGTGTAATTAGTTACAAATAAAAAATTACAAAAGAAATTTTGACTATAGGTTAGTGAGAAAACTTACAGAAGTATGAAATTTGAAACAGAAAAACTAAGTATTACATTACAAATTATTTTACAAGGAAAAATAGTACGTGGATTTTAATTTTAACAACAACTGTAGTCTGAATTAACACGTGACACTGTACTGAAATAACCAAGCAAGGTAACCAAATTTCACCAGACAACCAAAAAGACACTAACACAATTTTTCATCTATCAACAAAAATTAGCGTAGTTGCATAGTTAAGTTAGCCAGACAATCAAGTCGAAGAATTTTCTTACTAAACCGAAACGTTGGCAATAAGAGTTCAATTTGAACCTGGAGAATTGACCGAGTCCCGACAAACTTTAGTTTTTGTTTCTATTCCACGGTCGATACATTTATCAATATATATATATATATATATATATATATATGATCAAACCACAATAAGAAATGGGAAAACAAGACTAAGATCTTTCAAACGTAAGAAGCGGTCTTCGTCAGAGTCAAAACGGTTGTTACGATTGAAAGATCTTAGTCTTGTTTTCCCATTTCTTATTGTGTTTTGATCATTGATTGTTATTTCACGTGTTTATGTGAAATCTTTATATATATATATATTGATAAAAGTATCGACTGTGGAATAGAAACAAAACTATAGTTTATCGGGACTCGGTCAGTTTTTCAGGTTCAAATTAAACTCTCATTGCCAACGTTTCGTTCTTTATTTAGAACTTTTTTCATAGGCAGAAGTATAAATTTTGAAACAGAAAAACTAAATATTACATTACAAATTATTTTACAAAGAAAAATAGTATGTGGTATGTACATTCAGACTACAGCTGTTGTTAAAAATCCACATACTATTTTTCTTTGTAAAATAATTTGTAATGTAATACTTAGTTTTTCTGTTTCAAAATTTATACTTCTGCCTATGAAAAAGGTTCTAAATAAAGACCGAAACGTTGGCAATGAGAGTTTAATTTGAACGTGAAGAACTGACTGAGTCCCGATAAACTATAGGTTTGTATATGTATATATGAATAAAATGAATTTTGGACAGCTGTTACATACGCTATCTCCTACCACAAGGAAGTCCATCAGAAAATTGGAAAATCTTTCAAAAAAATTAACCAGATTGGAAATAGGCGAGAAATTCGTTAATACATATATATATATATATATATATATATATATATATATATATATATATATATAGGGCCGGCCGCCCTAGGTAAGCTACTAACTACAGAGAGAAAAATAACTAAAAAAAGAACAAATAAAAGCAAATAGAAATAACAGAAAGAGAAGAATAGTAAATGAAGCAATAAACAATTAAAAAAATAGAATAAAAAAAAATAAATAAATAAAAAAAAATTAATTAAATTAACGGTACAAGTTAAGGCCAGGAGGAGAGCGAGCTTTGAGAAGACAGATAATTGCCTCCTCTGAAGCTCTTAAAGTAACCCGAGAAGACGGAACAGGGATATGATTAATGACTTGGACCCGGAAGCAGTGATTAAAATCCAGTCCATGGGAATTAGAGTGGATAGCAATAGGAAGGTTTTTGCGTTGACCAACGGAAGCCCTGTGACCATTCATACGTAAGTTGAGCTGCGTAGAGGCCATACCAACGTAGAATGCATCACACTGGGTGCAGTCAAAACGGTAAACGCAATTAACCGAGGTGGATGAGGTGTGGGGAGGACAAGGGTAGTTAATGTTGCTATGGGGGGAAGTAAAAAAGGGATTAGGGTTGATGATAAGACAGTTTGGCATCTGCTCCGTCCGCAGTCCACCATTCCCCTCTCACGTGCAGGGTTCAAGGGAGAGTGATGGGAGAAAAATATATATATATATTCTATGTTTTGTTATTGAGGGCTAGGTCAAATAAAAGAAAATAAACTCCTTCCTAGGCCTATTATTTGACCAAGCCCTCAATAACAAAATATAGAATAGAATTGAAGAGGTCAAGAACAATTTTGGAGTTTATATATATATATATATTTCGTTAAACACTTTTTGCACCTTTGTTTTAGTTTCTTTTCTTATTAACTTTTCTAATTTTCTAATTAGTGTTTTAATGTTTTCTAGGATATGAAATAATAACCGTCCAAAAGTTTTATCTTTAAAACTCATTGTTCAGAATATACACTTAATAACAATTCACCGTCGTGAATTGTTTTAAAGATAAAACTTTTGGACAGTTATTATTTCATATCCCAAAAAACATCAAAACACTAATTAGAAAATTAGAAAAGTTAATAAGAAAAGAAACTAAAACAAAGGTGCAAAAATTGTTTAACAAAATTTGTATGAATGAAAATCTGCTCCCTAATTATACAAATATATATGTATATATATATATATATATATATATATATATATATACAATATATAACTTTGATTTTGATATATGTATGTATTTCAAAACTTAGATCGTTTTGAAATACGATGTATATATATATATATATATATATATATATATATATATATATATATATATATATATATATGATCAAACCACAATAAGAAATGGGAAAACAAGACTAAGATCTTTCAACCGTAAGAAGCGGTCTTCGTCAGAGTCAAAAACCCAACTGGGTCAGTTGGGTTTTTGACTCTGACGAAGACCGCTTCTTACGGTTGAAAGATCTTAGACTTGTTTTCCCATTTCTTATTCTGGTTTGATCATTGATTGTTATTTCACGTGTTTATATGAAATCTTTTTATATATATATATATATATATATATATATATATATTATAAAAATTAATAATCAACAATAACTCTTGATATAATATATGAATTAAACACCACAATAAACAAATGTAAATTAATTACAATGCTCTAAGGTCTTACGTTACAACATCATCAGAGAGCTAAATGCACCAAACAAAAAATATAACAAGTTAACCTGGTTGATTGAAGTCTTCAGGATTGCTGACATCCCTGTCTGAATTTAATGTTCCTAAAATTGAAGGAGTGTTGATCTGCTTACTTATTTCTTTTATTAATATTTCATCTAGTTTGTAAAGTCCCAGACTATTGTTCATTAAATTTCCATAGAAGTTCTTTATGAGTGCACTTTCAATAATATTTCTCCTCCTTTCTGAAGGTACAAAAATTAATTTCTTTGCTTCACTCCAATTTTTATTGATACCTTGTACTGATTGCCAAATGTCTTATATTGGACAGACGAGTAAAGGTCTCTTTACAAGAGTAAACCAACACCAATATTCAATCAGACGGGAAGATGAAAAGAGTGCTTTGTTCTTACATGTAAGGAACAAAAATCATTTCTTAAATTGGAGTGAAGCAAAGGAATTAATTTTGGTACCTTCAGGAGGAGAAATATTATTGAAAGTGCACTCATAAAGAACTTCTATGGAAATTTAATGAACAATAGTCCCGGACTTTACAAACTAGATGAAATATTAATAAAAGAAATAAGTAAGCAGATCAAGACTCTTTCAATTTTAGGAACATTAAATTCAGACAGGGATGCCAGCAATCCTAAAGACTTCAATCAACCAGGTTAACTTGTTATTATATTTTTTGTTTGGTGCATTTAGCTCTCTGATGATGTTGTAACGAAAGGCCTTAGATCATTGTAATTAATTTATATTTGTTTATTGTGGTGTTTAATTCATATATATATATATAAATAAAAATAAATAAAAAATAAATAAATATATATATATATATATATATAAAAATCTCAAATGATGACACCCAGACCACTCTAAGGGCTTCTGAGGAAGCCTTCATTTGGTTATTGGGTGCAAGAAATTCCCCTGGCCTAAATTTAATCAGATGATTTTTTTTCCTCGTTTAATTTTAGGTTTACGTTTTTTTCCTTTCCTTTCTCTTTTTTACTTTTCTCCTCCCTTTTACTTAAATATCACTTTTATAATTTTACTTACTCACAGCCTAAACTGGTTCACGTTGGTAAGGTGGCTGCACTGCGTGTCATTGTATCGCGCCAGTTTACATCGGCCAGTGGACGCATTTATGTCTCCGTTCCTTCATTCTTTCTCCTTTTATTTTCTTTCTTTCTACTCTCCTGAAGACGGCAAGACGCCGAAATTATCGATATTCGTGAGTGTTCGTCCTTTTTCTTGTGTTGTCTAGCTGTAACTTTAATTTATATATATATATATATATATATATAATTAAAGTGCTTACTACATAATATAAGTATTATGCTTACTTGATGCTCGCTCTTCCCCCGGACTCAACCTCAACCGATAATTTATTTATGATTTATTTATTTATTTATTATTTTTTATTTATTTATTTATTATTTTTTATTTATTATTTTTTATTTTACTTTTTATTTATTATTTTTATTAATTTTAATTTGATTTATCTACTTTTTTATAGTTATAATTTTTACTCGTTCCTTTTACGTCTTAATTTGGCTCTTCATTTCCTTCCCTCCCTTCCCCCGCTTGGTGGTAAGTGGTGGGGTACTGGCTGCGGTTTCCGAGTTCAGTACCGCCCTGTCTTCCTGCGGGACTCTTCGCTCTTCGCACCTCCTGATGACGACGATTGTCGAAATATCGATGTGAGTTATGTCTGTGTCTTTCTGTGTGTTTCCTTCGTTTTTTATTTTATTGTAAAAAAGTCCGCTGGACCGTTTCTTTTAATTGTGGTATATATATATATATATATATATATATATATATATGAGTATGAGTACCGCCCTGTCTTCCAGCGGGACTCTTCGCTCTTCGCACCTCCTGATGACGACGATGGTCGAAATATCGATGTGAGTTATGTCTGTGTCTTTCTGTGTGTTTCCTTCGTTTTGAATTTATTTTATTTTATATATATATATATATATATATATAACGTAACATTGTAACATTTGCCAATCTTTTTATGACCAAATTGGAGCAGTCTTTTCTTTCCAGTCGTCAACTTCTCCCCCTTTTCTTCACCCTTTACATTGACGACATTTTTCTCATCCGGTCCCATGGTAAACATGAGTTAGACGTTTTCCTAAAGTCCTTCCAGAATTTTTCCTCCAATATTTCCTTCACCCATGAGGTATCCAAGAGATCCCTCTCTTTCTTAGATGTTGATGTCACCCTTAATGATGGTTCATTTTCCACTTCTGTCCACATAAAATCCCCTGACTCTCAGCAATACCTTCATTTTAACAGTTGTCACCCTTCTCATAAAGAGAAAGCTATTCCTAGATCCCTATCAATTAGAATCCTTCACATTTGTAATTCCTTAAATAGTAAAAATCAACACATCAATGTGTTACAAGAAAAATGTATAGAACGAGGATACCCTCATAACATAATCAACAGTTCAATCGTTCCTGATGAGAGTGCTCACCGCCCTACACCTAGAAGGTATTGTAGGAATACTACTCCCTTCATATCTACTTCTTTTTCTGGCTCCTACAAACTCGCGCTGTTATTAGGGAATTCTTTCCTATACTTTCCTTTTCTTCGTCTTCTTCTCCTATTTTCAGTCAACCCCCTACTTTTTCCTACCATTAGACCTCCCAACCTTAAATCCATTTTCTCCCATATTTCTTCTAACAGCCCCTGTGCTAGCAGAAGGATGCAGTGGTGTGAACGCCGTAAATGCCAAACCTGTCCCTTAATTAACTTCAGTCCTTACTTTACTTCTCCTCTTAGTAACAACTCTTACCCTGTTCCATCTGATACATCTTGCACCTCCTGTAACTGCATTTATCGTTTGGATTGTACTCCAAACGTTATATATATAACGTGTGTTCTCTAATCAGGGTTCGGTCAATTTTCCAGGATAAAAAATCAAACTCTCGTTGCCAACGTTTCGGTTTTATTTAAAACCTTTTTCATAGGCCTACAAACAAAGGATAATAAGAAATCACATATCAACATCAAACATATACACAATATGAAAATGGATTGTTACAACTTATGAATATTACAAGCAGAAATTTTTCAGAGATATATAAAACAATATTACTTACAGAAGTAAGAATTTTTTAAATAAGAAAATGAAATTTACATTATTTAAAGGAACAACAATGTTAACCGGACAAAACCTTCGACTAGACTAGTAAGATAACATTACAAATAACCTCAACACTGTTCACTCAAGGGAACTAAATAAATCAAATTTCACTAAAACTCAGCACAACAATCCAGAATAAATATTACTTAAATTATTCCAATTAAAAGTGAAATATATATATATATGAAGAAAAACGCAATAAATAAACACGTGATGAATCAATGAAGTTTAAACCACAATGGAAAAAGGAAAACAATAGATATAAAGGCTCTGTGGCCTTTCAATGTATGACATCAGAGAGCAAACAAAGGAAAAACTGAGAAGCTAACATAAAAGTAATGGAGAAGGAAGGTAATAAAACAGCTGGGAACTCAATATGACAGTGTAGCTTGATAAGAAGAAATATGCAATAAAATTAAAGAATGCCGGTCCAACAGAAAGAAATTGTATTATAATTCAATAATAACTTTTTTTTAATATTATATTACAACTACCCTTAGAGGGGTAACAAGTAATAGTGATACATGGTACATAAGTAAGATTGAATATAAGTGTGGAGAAACTACCCATTGGTAGTACTCCATATAGATTGCTTTGATAATCTGCCACTAGTTAACATTCCTGAGTAGGTCTCGGAGCCAACATCTTCTTATAGGGTTGGTAGGAATCTGATGGGATGATAATTCCTGAATAAAATGATTTAGATTTGTTGGTAATGATTTATGGAATTGCAGTATCGGGATTGGATTTCTTGGTGAATAAAAGGAATTTTCAAATCATTATGGATGGTATAGTTGGAAACATAAAAGTTAGCTTGTACAATTTTTCGAAGGATTTTGGATTGGGCTGTTTGTATTCTTTGGATATTTGAACCCTTGGTTGATCCCCAGATTTCGAGTCCGTAAGTCCAGATCGGTTTAAGTAGGTTAGTATATATCAGTCTTTTGTTCTGCAGAGTCAGATTTGATCTTTTGTCGAGAAGTCTGGATAGCGTCTTATATCGTCGCATTAGGTCCTGTCTTTTCAGTCTTGTATGGGGGTTTCATGTTAATCGTTTGTTGATGTACATCCCCAGATATCGCACTACGTTGGCAATTGGGAAGGGAGAGTGGTTAATATAGACAGGAGGACAACTTTGTTTTCGTAGTGTGAAGGTAGTATGAATGGATTTCTCAGTGTTTAATTTGATTCTTTTGGTTTTTGCACCAAGATTCCAAATTGAGTAGATGTTTTTGGAGGGATTAGGTGGAGCGAATGGGATCTGAGTCACTGTATAATATTGCTGTGTCATCTGCAAAGGTGAAAATAGTAGTTTCAGGATGCGTTGGGATGTCAGCAGTGTATATTTGGTAAAGAGTGGGAGCCAGTATGCTCTCCTGGCGCACACCAGCTTTTATAGGAAAGTAGGGAGAAAGAGCAGGTCCTTCGCTAAATCGAAAATAACGATCAGTCAAATAGCTGCGAAGGATGAGGTAATAAGTTGAGGGTAAGATGACTTATAGTTGGCATAGTAAGCTTGGATGCCAGACCCGGTCAAAGGCCTGAGAAACGTCAAAGAACGCACCCGAACAATATTGACCTCTCTCTAGAGCAGAAGAAATAGCGTCTACAACCTGATGGCACTGTTGTATGGTTGTTTGATGACGCCGGAAACCAAACTGGTGGTCGAGGATTATATTTTGGTTGTTCAGGATAGGATAATGCGTTTTAGGATTAGTTTTTCTAGCATTTTCCCTAGTATTGGTAGCAGGCTAATGGGTCTGTAAGAAGTAGGGAGATGGAAAGGTTTATTTGGTTTGAGTATCATACGGATATGGGAAAGTTTCCACGCTATTGGAAAGTAAGTAGTACGCGAGACTGAATTGAAGAGATAACTGATAAATAGTATAGCTTTTTTTAGGAAGTTCTTTAAGAATTAATTGAGTAATTTGGTCAAATCCAGGAGCTTTTTTGACTTTCAGGTTTTTTATTGCATACTGAACATCGGACGGGGAAAACGCTTTTGGAGGAAGACTCAAGGGAACAGGACAGTCTAACTTTTTCATGATTTTTGCTACATATGGCGGATTAAGTATAGCAGGGTGGGGGGAAAATACAGTGGTAAGGTAGGAGGCAAACACATTGGCTTTCTATTCGTCTGATTTGGCCCAGTTGCCATTTGTTTGTTGAAGAGGAGTAGACACTTTATTGTAGGATAGGATTTTTCTGGTTGCCATCCAGAGCGATTTATTGTCAGTCGTCAGTCCTTCAGTGTATTGTCTAAATGTGTGGGTTCTATAGTTTCGTAAAACTGTTGTAAGTTGGTGGGTGATAAGGTTCAAAATTAGCTTGTCCTTCGGGTAACGAGTTCTTTGCCAGAGTTTTCTCGCATTTCGTTTTGAGTTGATGAGAGTCCGTATGTGAAAAGGAATGTTGATATCTTTTGTATGTGTTCTTTGACTGTAAGAGTACTGCGTTGCAATATCAATTGCGTTTGCTATTGTTAAATTTAGTTGTTCAAGTGTGTTGTCAATTTCGTCGTGGGTTTTTAAAGAAACAGTTAGGTCAATGTTGTCTTCAACTTCCTGTCTGAATTTGTTCCAATCAACTGGACCACTTATTAGAGATGCTCTGGGAGTAACCAGAATAGGATTGATATCAAGAGTTAAGAGAATAGGACTATGGTCAGAGGAAAGATCGTTCAGTTCACAAATATGGTGATGGAGAGAGGATAGCTGGGATGTGATAAAAAATCTAGGAGATCTGGACGTTTGTTTGGTGAAGAGGATGAAGAGAACAGATTGACAACAGTGTTTTGCAGTGACACAGAGGAATCATTAGGAATGAGGAAGTGGGATAAGCTGTTTCGAACTAGGATAGCAGTTCCACCGCATGCGATGTCTGAGGGATGGTCAGTTCTGTAAGTTCTGTAGTTTCTTATGTAAAAGCGTGATCTGGAGGTAAGGTGAGTTTCAGTTAGTAGGGCAACATCTATTCTTTTCCGTTGTAATAGTATGTCTAGTTCGTCATACCTGGGTCTCAAACCGTTAGCGTTCCACAGTAGAATGGTGAGGGATTGATGGGATGTCATGGTTAAGGAAGCGGTCGGGAAAGTAGGGGAATTACTCTCTCAACTACTGTGGTAAGCAGGGTCACCAGAGGGCTGATGAGGGAGCGAAATTCGGAAAGGAAGGAGGACGTCATTGTGGTTATGTCTGAGGAGGTGGGTGGAGGAGGAATAAAAGATGGTTTTGTTACCGGGGTTGGCTCCTGAAAATATGTTGGCCATTTGAGTGCTTCTGCGTAGCTCACAGAAGTATTCTCTTGTCGTGGGTCGTTCGGCTGCTGGTTCAGTTGTTAGAACTTGTGTCGCTCGGTTGTTGAGTGGCTGTCTAGTGGCAGAGAAATTATTTTTTCTTAGTTTCTGTAGATCCTTGTGTCTCCATTGGGAGTCCTAAATTTTGCCTATCAGAAATATATTTAGAGTGGCGATCTTTAACGAGTACCTGATATCGTACAGGCTCGGGACCGACAACTTAGCGTCCTCTCCGAAGGACGACGTGCTCAGATTCATTCACCTCCCACGTGAATAAATCGAGGGCCAGAGTGGGTATCGAACCCCGCGACCCACCAGTTTCTGAGACGACCACGTTAAGAACTGAGCTAACCTGACTCCTATTACATGGCGAGCGGATCTGTTACATTCAATGTCATTTATCTGACCTCCTTCTACATTGAAAATTCAAGCCAAAGTTTTCCCTTTAAGACTTCAAAATATTTCTACTTAGTCTGAGAAATGTCAGAAATTATAAGGAAATTGTAGGGTAAAAATCTAATGAAATGGTCTCCACATATAAAACTTTTAATGATATAAACAACGCGTTTCGAACACGTAGTGTTCTTCTTCAGGCATTAACTAAAAAAAAATACAATGACACCAGAGAGTTATCTATAGTACAAAGTAAATAAGTACAAAAATTAATATAAAATAAAATAAGGCAGAAAGTACGAACCTATGGGTGAGGCCTCTGAATAAGACTGACTGGAAATGGAAAGGATATGGGTGGGGGTATATAGGGTACATCTGTTTCTTATTAGAGCAGGTAGAGTCTCTAAAGTTAGGCTGAGCCTTTACATTTTCTTTTAGACTAAATGTAGGAAACATATTGAAAAAATAACACACAGAGCTATAACGAAATATAAACCAAATATATGTATAAGGAGGAAGTAGAACTTTTTTTTTTTTTTTTTTTTATTATTATTATTATTTTTATAAATAAATTAAGAAACGTTGTACATTTGGGGATTTGCTCATTGAGGCAAGTAGAAGAATTCTTCTACTTGCCTCAATGAGCAAATCCCCAATGTACAACGTTTCTTAATTTATTTATATAAAAATAATAATAATATAAAAAAAAAAAAAAAAAAAAAAAGTTCTACTTCCTCCTTATACATATATTTGGTTTATATTTCGTTATAGCTCTGTGTGTTATTTTTTCAATATGTTTCCTACATTTAGTCTAAAAGAAAATGTAAAGGCTCAGCCTAACTTTAGAGACTCTACCTGCTCTAATAAGAAACAGATGTACCCTATATACCCCCACCCATATCCTTTCCATTTCCAGTCAGTCTTATTCAGAGGCCTCACCCATAGGTTCGTACTTTCTGCCTTATTTTATTTTATATTAATTTTTGTACTTATTTACTTTGTACTATAGATAACTCTCTGGTGTCATTGTATTTTTTTTAGTTAATGCCTGAAGAAGAACACTACGTGTTCGAAACGCGTTGTTTATATCATTAAAAGTTTTATATGTGGAGACCATTTCATTAGATTTTTACCCTACAATGAGTAAATACCACATAATAACAGATTGCACTACATTAGAATTATAAGGAAATATTTCAATGTCATCGAATCATCGAATTAGTATCCGTTTTTGTAATATAGAATGGAGGAGTTCATTCTTCAAATTTCAATATTACCTAAAGATAATATGAATCATAAACACAAGAAAAGTTTGCATCTGATATTAATTTCTATTCAAAACTGGAATATATCAATTAATTAGAGCATTTTGTTAGATGAATCCATCTATAATAGTTTAATTATTGTTAAGTGCAGGCCATTGCAGATTTTTATTGTGGAAATGTGGGGCTTTTATCTCAAGATGTCGTACAGGACGAGCATCTTCTGGCAAGCAACACTTCTAATCTTAATCACACTTCATGAGAAGCATGCTGAGAGACAGTAGTTCTGGTATAAGGATGTAGTTGTGTTTTGCAGGATGGCCAGATTTTACTACTTGATTTACCTTTAAACACTCTATTCGTAAAATAGTAAATAAATAACACCAGTGCTTTACAGAAGCCATTAATCAAAGGGTCGGTGGCAGCTGGTTAACCTTGTTTGTCAAGTAATACACATTGTGACAACCACCCGCACGAGCTGTCAGTTGCTAGGAAGTTCTAAATACTGGCTCATCCTATGGCTGTAACTAATCAACCTTTTTGGTTCAGAAGAAAGAATACAGCCCAAGTGATTCAGTTAAGAATTCAAATGGTTTAATGTTGTTAAGCATAATATCTAAGGTATGTTGTCTTTTATGAAGATTCTCATTTGTCAGAAATCCTCACATTTACTATTAGTAGTGCATTTGAATTTTCAATCTAATATTACTCGTTTGATATTGTAAGGCTATAAAAGGTTTGTAGCAAGATAATAATATGATATTTTTTGTTTCTTCAATCAACTGACATCTGGCATAAAAATAGTAACCGTATTATCATAAACTATGTAAAAGTTCCTTTCCCATGCTCCACAATATTACACAGAGAGATAAAGTTCTTTAACACATCCTACAATTAGTTATTTTTAAGGGTGCCGCACATACATTTATTGCAACACACTGCTAGACAACCATCCTGCACTCTATCAATCATCATATATTGCTTTATATGTTTATTACTTTACTGTAAGTATAATTTTGAAAAACTTCGATTTCGAGATTTTGATGGATTTAGTTTAAATAATATTTTTTCCTCCTAAACTACTAACTCTAGAGGTTTGAAATTTTTGCATTACTATGGATATTAAAGAAACAATAAATGAAAAAAAAATCAGATTTTGAAAGCAAGAGAAAATAATTTTTTTTTCAATAAAACGTAAAGATGTTGACTTGTGACTGAATCTGATAGCTTGTAAGGACTATATAAGCCATACGGTTTGTCAGTAATGAAATTACACCTAATTGTAACACATTAACTATGTGAGGATATGTTCAATGCATTTTTGCTAGAATTACATGGATCAAAATGGGAGTTATCATACATTCTATGATATCAGAATTTTTTTTTTTTTTAGCGTTAAACAGCTAAATAGAGGAGCATGAAATTTCGCCCAATATTGAACATAACACTGTCAATTTATAAAAAAAATGGTTTAATTCCAATTACCATAAAGGTATAAAAAATAAAACTTCATTTCTTCCATTATAAAATAAAATTTATTCTGAAGAAATGCAGCTGTTCTAAAAAAACATGTCAACTGTATTTTTATCATAAATGGAAAAACATACCAGCTATATTAAAATAAATCAATTAGTTAAATGGATTGCACATCATTGTATATTGGGGGGGATTGAAATAAATTTGTTGAAACGGGCCCTTCTGAGTTTTAGTTACGCTTGTGTTGATAATTACTCGTTAATGAGATTTGAAATCACTTATATTAAGAGGGAGAAGAGTATAATAGTTTCTAGGAGTCGTTGAATAGAGGTCGGACAATAAGGCGCTGCAATGGGTAGGTAGTAAAAAGTAAGGAGCATGCCTTGTCCAATGGTAAGGAGCATGCCTTGTCCAATGGGGATTCTAGAATGGTAATACTGGGTCAATGTAGGGCTTAGGTATTTTGAATACTCTATGGCAAGGATTCACATTGTCAGTGCTTCTCAATGCTTCTCTTATTTCCATATCAGGTGAATGGAAACCAAGCCTCACTATAGATCTTTTTGTCCATGACATCCTTCCAATCTGACGGTTTGAATTGAGATTCATATTCCATCACAATAATTTGTTCAAATTATTGTAACAAATTTACTTTTACACAACTTGACAACTGTTATCATGATAAGATTGTTTATTCAAAATATTTTTCTTTTATAAACGTATCAAAAAGTTTATTATTTTCAACTGGTATTAACGGTTGTAAGTTATAATGTTGCTTACTTTTAGTAGGTATCTCACCTTTACTGCAGTGGTCTATCTTTGTTGCACCACGTATTGGTTTAGTCTAAAATATAATTTGTTATCTGATGGGTCTTCAAAATGTGGTGGTTAAACATGAGAAAGTAAGTTGATATGACCAGTACGAAAACAAAAAAAAAACATATATTGAATATAAAAATAAAGAAAGAAATTTACTTCTTGTGCTTACATAGTCCAAAAAGAAAAGAAATGTAAAATACAAACGAAAAAAATGTGTTTTTTGGCACCATTTAGTTATAACTTGTGTGTCAAAAAGAAAACACGGCCATTAAGTAGGCTATCTTAGTTAGTAGGTGGTTGTATTTCAAAATAAAATATCTTAACAGTTTTGGTAATCCAAATTTTTTATTGATGACCAATCCACACAAGAGTTGATACTGCTGGTACTTGCGGCCCCTGACTGACCGTAGTGTCTAGCAATCCAAATTTGTTCGCACACTTGTGCTGATTTTCTTCTTTTATCAGAGCAAGCATAAGAGTGAAGTTGCTTTGCCTATTTCATAAAGATGTGCTACTTAAACAGAACAGGCTACAACAAACTCAGAGGTAAAAATCTATCCCGTAGCTGTTCCTGCTTCTTACTGTTTGCAGCAATTGTAATCCCTATTTCTACTTTCTGATAATGATTTTCAATAATCCTTTTCAACTAATTACAATAATTGTTACTAAAGACATAAAGAGAATAGGAAAGCATGATATCTGACATATTTTCCCCCTCACTCTGCTATTTCGGAACAATCAGTTAGTCATCTGTTAATGTTGTCCATTATTCACCATTAATATCTGTAATAATCATCATAAATAATTTTATTGATCTTTGTTGTCTTTGACCGTATCAATCCCATATCTCGGTCACTTTGTAATTTTTTTTTTAATTTTTACGAGATTCAAAGAGTTCGTTTGTTCTATAGAATGTTTCTTTTATTATAGTTTGAATGTTTCATGATTCAGTATAGTTCACTCCTGTTCCCTTTTTTTATTATTTGAAATAAGTATCTGACGTTTTAACATCTTTTGGCGCTGCCATATGTTCATAGGTCGTTTACGGAAGTTTAGGTTGGCCTTATTGTGGATGTAAATGAAATCTGTTTCATGTACTGTTTCTATACCCATCTAGTTTTACATGTCCAGTATTGACCACAATCAGGGTCAGGCTGAGATTAATGAAGTCCTAAGATATTTGATATACATAGTGTATCATTTTTTGAAATTTTTTATCAATGATAAATTATATAACATATAACACTATATGAAATAAATCATTGTGTTGCAAAAAGCCTTCAGGCCGTAGAAGTTTTCTTTAGCTCTAACATTTTCTTTAACCGTCCACATTTTCATTACCCTGTACTCACTTGTGTCCAGCTCTCCAACTGAGAGTAAACTTATTTTACTGCTTAAATGCACTATTAATTTTGGACCAATCAATATACCAAACAGGAACTTCTTACTTAAAAACAGAAAATATGCAGGTGTTCATTTGCTCACTTTGACGCACTTGTAGAATATTCTATGAGAGTCATTGTATTTTGTAACATATAGGCCAATTTATTAATATTCTGTTTTATTATTTTTTTTAAATTTTATCAGAGGAATTTCTATGTTATACCAATCTCAATATTCTGGAATTTTTTTTACTTGATAAAAAAATATCTAAAATGACGACATTTAATAACATATCCGTGCTGAAAGTATACATGAAATAACACGCCTGTGTATTTTATTAAGGCTAATCAGAATACCTTGTAATGAAATAACTTCTTCTACTTCTTAGCTATCCTTTAATCTACAATTGGATTTGAACTATAATCACATTAACTAACTGTTTCAGATTTTAAAATGAATTAAAGTCATTTTTGAATTCGAATATCAAATTTATATTTCTTCTCAGTAATTGTTTAATGAAAATTACGACAAATATTATATGCTTATAATAATTGAGAATTCATGGTCAGATTAGAGAATAGATTTATGAATGAGAATAATATTTATGAGAATATTAACGCATACTATTAATTTCCGTATTTCTGGATGTTGCTATGCAGCCATCCAACAAGTATAAGAGCTTAGTGTACATCAAGGGTTTATCCGAACAATTAAAAAAAGCTTTAGGAAATAAAATAGACTGCAAATAGTTTGCACATTTTTTAGCACAAAAAAACCTAAACACACCCAACAATATAATATTTTCCAAGTTAAAGAGTCCTGTTACGTACACTAGTAATAGTAATGTCGTCTACTTGGTGAAATGCTCAGACTGTGAGGTATTATATATTGGACAAAGCAGTCAATATTTAAAAAACAGGATCACACAGCATCAAAATGATATTAAACATAAAAGAACAGTTTGTGCTCTAGCCAATCACGCATGTTCAAAGGGACATTCGTTTGCGTTTCACGACACCAAAATTCTTGAACATGAAAAACACACAAAAAAGAGAAATTTAAAAGAAATGATAAACATTATGAATACACCAACTGCCTGTAATAAGAGATCTGATATATCCAGTCTTAGTTTAATTTACCCCACTCTCCTTCAATAGTTTCCATTGAACTGTTTTTAGGTTGACATTGGAAGAGTAGCTTCTTTTCTGTTTTTATGGATATGTAACCTTCTTGTATATTGTGTATCTGTTATGATGCAGCTAGATAACAGCTTGGACCGGTAAAACCGGTTTTAGTGTTTTCTCTAAAACAAGGTAATAATGTTTGTAAGTTTTTGTTTTCCCTCAATTTTTTTTATTTTTTGACTCTTTTTTCATTGTTTTGTAATTTTCTGTGTTTGTCACTGTCTGTGTGTTTTGCTTGAATGCTCTGTATAGAGGTATCCTCCCAGAATTAGTTTTGTAATAGTGTGTTTATCTGTTTGAAAATTGGGTTTTGGTGTTTCTGAATAATTAATAATAAGTAATTAGCTTTAAACAACAAATGTCTGTTTTTAAATAATGAATAATAACACTAGGTATTTTATGATCCTATTGTGGTTCTCTTGTTACTGAATTTTTTCTTTGTTTCGTTTGTTTTCTGTTGGTTGATATCCGTGGATGTATTTATCTTGCTTTACTTATATCGTTAATAAATTGTTTTTTAGCCTTGAAAATGCCAAACAACTTTTGGCGAAACGTCGGCTTATAATCAGGAGTTGTATGTTTATGAAAAAAATCCTCAAGAACCCCTTCGGTGAATTTGAAATATCAGTGGTTGAGAAGTTATATCAACCACTTTATTATTAATATACCAATAATGTGGATGGATTCCACCATGGTGGTTTACCAGTTGTTCTGCATTTTATGATTCTTTTTTCACAGGAATTAAGAATTGCATGTGAAAGTAGAGAAACTGAATTGTCTATATCCTCTTCTGACTTAATGTTTTGTGGATTATCAATTAAAAATTTTGATAATTTATCACAAAATGATTCCTTGTTATTAATTTTATAAATAAATTTTGGAATGTTGTTTATTTGTTTATGAAAGAGATACCATTTGAAAGTAATTATGTTGTGGTCGGAAGAAGTTATGCGATTGTGAATTTTCCAATTTTTTATTGAGTTGTAAGGAATATTTTTTGATAGAGATAGGTCTATTTTACTTTTCAGGTCATGTCCTAAATTTTTCCCTGGGAATGTGTGGTAGCGAGAAGGTTCATTCAATAAATTTAGATTGTTTGAATTTATGAAATTGGCAAATTCTGTTCCCCTTTTATTGTTTGTTTTATTGAACCAGAGAACATGGTTTGCATTGAAGTCTCCTCCTAGAATAATTGGAAAACCCCGACAGTCGTACAATATTTGTTCTAAAAAAGCAATAGTATTTGCTGCGTAAACGTTTTGGTAGCTATATACAGAGACAACAATGAATGAGGTAGCTGAGGTTGTAAAGCAGCAGGTAGTTGTGTTTATAGAGCAGCACTGATGTAGGATAGTCACATCAAAAATATTTTTTTAATATGCAATAGCTGTCATGTTGTTAAAATTATTTGTGACTGTTATGTAATCTGGTCCTAGTGGTAGTTTTGAATTTTTTAAAATTTTGGGTTCCTGAATAAGAAGAATGTCGCTGTTTAGATGATGGAGGTAGATGTGTAGGTCCTGGCTTGCTGATAAAGATTTCATTAGGTTTAATTGAAGAAAGGATACTGTAGTTCTGTTAGTCATAATTGATATTGGATATAAGTGAGTTTCTGTAAGATATGAATGAAGGGCAATTTTTATCTCGAGAGTTATGTTGTCCTTTGCAATTATTACATTTCGGCGTTCTCTCATTCTTTGACTTACATTCTTTAAAAGAGTGGCCTGATTTACTACAGTACCCACATATTTCTTTTTTGGAGGTGCAGGATTTTGTTAAGTGTCCAAAAGACTGACATTTAGTACATTGTAGTGTATGTAAATGGTCATTATAAAAGTAAGAAGACAGTCCATAATAAATTCATGTTGATTGTTTATTAGAAATGTTCTAAAAGCTGGCGGTATTTCAAAAACGTAATCTCTGAGTGATGGGTTTCTTCTATTTTTGATGTTAGTTATTAAGATGAAGTTCTTTTTGAAGTCCTCTTCCGTAGTGTATTTGTTAAAGTTTAAATTATAGATGTTCCTTAAAAGAGTTGTTTGTTCCTCATTGTTATCAGTTTGAGGTAATCCTAAGATAATAATTCTTGGATTTCTTTTTTTAATTTCTGAAGCCTTTATACCAGAGTCTTTTAGGCGGGGGTCCTCTATTATTTTATTGGCATTAATTTTGTCAACTTTAATTAATATTTCCTTTTTTTTAGCTATTGATTTATTTATTTGTAAATTTAGGTCTTCAATTTTTTGGGGATTTATTTCTTCATCACTCTCTATGTTTGTTATTTTTATAGTGCTTGTGTTTGGAATATTTGTTGTATTTAGTCTTGACGTGGAGTTTTGTAATACATTGGAATTTGATTTTGAATTTGAAATTACTTTTGACGAATTATTGTAATTTGAAATTGTTGCTGCTGATTCTTTTAATGAATCTCTTGTTATGGTTAGTTCATTTTTTAAGTCACCGATTGATTGTAACTCTTTTTTAAAGATGATATTAAATTTTTCCTTAGTTAAATTTTTTAATTCATTGATGTCATTTTTTAATGTAATTAGATCCTCGTGGAGATTATCTAATTGTGATTTTTGATTATTTATAGTTTGAAGAAGTGACTTTTCTTTTTCTGTATTAGTTGAATTTGCTGAAGATTGTGCAAGGATTAGAGTATTTAGTTTTTCGTTTAATGAGTTATAATTTTGGCATTGATCTCCGCAAGAACTTGTCATGGCATTATTATAAAGTAATTCCATTGATTTCAGAGATGTTTTAATTGTGGCTGCAGAGTAAGTGGGAATCTTTTGTTTTTAATGTGTGATTCAATAATTGTAATAATTAAATCTATATGTGAAGTGAAGGAAGAAGTGTTTGGTGCTTGTTGAGTGACCTCTTCTTGGGTTTGTTTAGTTGTCGGTGGTTTTTTCTTTTGTTTAATATCTATTGTTTTTTTGTTTGAGTTTTTAAATTGTTCAAATGGAGTTTGTGGCGAGTCAGATGAATCTGAATAAATGCCGTCTTCATCTGATGATTTAATATTTTTAGGGTCCTTGTCTGATCTTTTTGGATACATGTCTAGAAAGATAAATGTTAGTTGGTTGAAACAACATTAATAATAGATTGCTTTACCTATTAAAATTTTTTTTTTTTTACTTGTTTTGAGAAAGTAAATAAATCACAGGTGAGCGCTTGCGAAAATTAACTCTCAACGAAGTAATGAATTAAGAGCCAATTATTAAACAACTGTAACTGGATGCTCAAAATAAATGACAAACGCTTTGTCTGTCGATGACAGTCACACACGTTTACAATCAAAGCACCGATCTCGCACTTGTTTAATTAGGGAAAAGTTTGAAGTTTGATGTTTAGCACGCAGTTAAGAGAAACTCAGAGACTGGCAGAACGGTGCCACCAGTTCGTATCCAAACAGTTTTCTGTGCTTACTCTTATAGCAAGAGCACTGCACTAGCCAATATTATTTAATAAACTTCAAGAAATTAGAATTTAGTAACAATAATACATAACAACAAGAAATTACTAATAAAAAACAAATAACTTACGGGATTAAGAAACAAACACTACCAAGTGCTTCGGCAGATGGAAAATTATCGAAATGCAAAAAATCACGCACAACACTAATGAATATCCACACTTATAAGACACTTTTTGGGAGCTTTAAAAACCACGTATTTTGTTTACAATCTACTTTGTGCAAGTGCTATGACACTAGATGCAGAAAACATCTAGTGAGGAGTTGAGAACAGTGGGAGGGAAGAGTGGCATTTTAAAAGGGTGAAAGTGCAGGAAAGGACAAATGCCAAGAAAAGGATGTTTGGGGAAACAAAGGAATACAGTAAGAAAGAGTAAAAAAACTATCCGCTAGCTGTCAACCCCCTTAGAAGAGGCTATATCCCTAGTAACGAAAGTATCAAGTTTGAAGAGACCGTTACTAATGTTTATAATATTTGATCTATTAAATTTAATTAGAGACGATTCAATAATATTTCTTAACAACATCGAATTTTCATAGGTAATAAATGTAGCTCCTGTCCAATCAATATTATTGGAATAATTTACTAATAAGCTGAGTACCTGTAACTGTACTTTTGAGCTTACTCCAGGAGAAATTGGTTAATTATTCACTTCCCTTTCCTTCTACCATTATAATAGAGTTAATTAAGTTATGTAGTAGATTGTCATTTTCAGTTTGAAAATAATTTTTATAAACAACAATTTGGGTTTGCAATGGGTAACTGCTTATCCACCCTCCTGAGTAATTTATTCATGGAATTTTTTTAAACTAAATTGTTAAGCTCAATATTGACTAGACATGTTAAATGCTATAGATATGTTGACGATATACTATGCATCTGTCCTAATTCTAAAAATAACAATGCTGTTCTAATAAAATTAAATTTATTAGTGCCGACAACACAGTTCACAATGGAAGAGAAATAAGTGGTAATTTTCCCTTCTTAGATGTAATCCATAGGTAACCTACAGAGTAACGCTTTACTGTATATAGAAAACCTACGAATGAGGTTGCATATGTACACTTTTATTCTTCCCAGAAAAAAAATTTCTGTTTTAAGAATTATGTTTTTGAGGGCTTTAAGAGTGTGCTCTCAAAAATTCCTTAATGATGAGATTAACAACTTTAGGTTAATTGCCCTATAATTAAAATTATCTCTTAAGAAGAAGAAGGAATTCTTCTTTCTTATAAGATTATATCTTCATATATCTATTTAGCTTTGAAGGGTGCTAAAAAAACTTTCTCTAATACTTCAACAGAGCCCCGTTCATTGTCAAATTCCATAATTTTACCGTATCATGACTCATTGGACCTCCTTCTTAGACTAGCCAAACAACTTGACTTTAATATAGTGTTTTCTAATCGTAATAACCTGGGCAATATGTTAATAAAAAACTCTCCCAGCGAATTGGAGTCCGGTGGTATTTATAAAATTCCGTGCAAAAATGGCCATAAAATTTATATTGGTCAAACTGGTAAATCATTAAAGACACGTGTAAAACAACACCAATACAACGTAAGTAAACAGGAAAAAGTACAGCCTTATTCTTGCATATAAAAAATGAAAGTTATCATTGATTGGACAGGACTAAATTTATTAGCTATGAAAATTCGATGTTGTTAAGAAATATTATTGAATCGTCTCTAATTAAATTTAATAGATCAAATATTATAAACATTAGTAACGGTCTCTTCAAACTTGATACTTTCGTTACGAGAGCAATAACCTCTTCAAAGAGGGTTGACAGCTAGCGGATAGTTTTTTACTCTTTCTTACTGTACTCCTGTGTTTCCCCAAACATCCTTTTCTGGGCATTTGTCCTTTCTTGCACTTTCACCCTTTTAAAATACCACTCTTCCCTCCCACTATTCTCAACCCCTCACCAGATGTTTTCTGCATCTAGTGTTTTAGTTGGGTTTTTGACTCTGACGAAGACCGCTTGTTACGGTTGAAAGATCTTAGTCTTGTTTTTCCATTTTCATATTGTGGTTTGCTCATTGATTGCTATTTCACGTGTTTATGTGAAATCTTTTTATATATAGTACATATATGTATATGAAGTTCAAACCACAATGGAAAAAAGAAAACAATAGAAATAAATGTTTTGAGGCCTCTCAGTTAATGTAAACAAAGCAAACAAAGTAAAAACTGAGAAGCTCACATAAAAGTAGAGAAGGAAGGTAGGAGAAAAAGGAGAAGGAAGATAAAAAAACAGCTGGAAACTCAATATTACAATATAGCTTAATAAGAAAACATACTAATAAAATTAAACAATGCAGGTTATTGGGCATTTATTTCTTAGGAAGCAATATTGTCATATTGAGTTTCCAGCTGTTTTGTTACCTTCCTTCTCCATTACTTTTGTTAGCTTCTCAGCTTTTACTTTGCTTGCTCTCTGATGACATAAACTGAAAGGACTCAGAGCATTTATTTCTATTGTTTTCTTTTTTCCATTATGGTTTGAAATTCATATACATATATATACTATATGGGTTTCAGTTGGGTTTTTGACTCTGACGAAGACCGCTTGTTACAGTTGAAAGATCTTAGTTTTATTTTCCCATTTCTTATTGTGGTTTGATCATTGATTGTTATTTCATGTGTTTATGTGAAATCTTTTTATATACTATATATAAAAAGATTTTTCATAAACACGTGAAATAACAATGAATGATTAAACAAAAATATGAAAATGGAAAAACAAGACTAAGATCTTTTAACCGCAAGAAGCGGTCTTCGTCAGAGCCATAAACCCAACTGAAACACTAGATGCAGAAAATATCTGGTGAGAGGTTGAGAATAGTGGGAGGGAAGAGTGGTATTTTAAAAGGGTGAAACTGCAGGATATATAGCAGATTCAATAATGTATATATTTGGGTTTATATAAGAAGAAATATGGGTTTTTATGAGGATATAAAAAGAGTGTATAGAGAAGATGCCTATGGAAAAGGTTTTTAATAAAACCGAAACGTAGGCAACGAAAACTCACCTATATATATAATATATATATATATATTGATAAAAGTATCCACCGTGGAATGGAAACAAAACTAAAGTTTATCGACACTCGGACAGTTCTTCAGGTTCAAATTAAACTCTCATTGCTAACGTTTTGGTCTTTATTTAAAACCTTTTTTATACTTTTACCTATGAAAAAGGTTTTAAATAAAGACCAAGACGTTGGCAATGAGAGTTTAATTTGAACCTGAAGAACTGTCCGAGTGTCGATAAACTTTAGTTTTGTATATATATATATAACTTTAAATTACACAAAGCACGACACAGAAAAGACAATACAAAGAAAACTTACAGAATTCAATATTTCGAACTGTTGTTCGTCATCAGGAGAGTAGACTTGAAGAGAGGACGAAGTGAGAGAGATCTCCCCACGTCGAAGAACGGAGCGCGAATGAAGAAATAAAGAGTCAACCGAAGAGAGCAGCACTAGCGTAAAAAAGGAGCTAGGCACTAAACGTCGGAGAACGGAGAAAGCAAAAACAATAGATAAAAATATAAAATTATAAATTAAATATTATAAAAAAGAAAATAATAAAAAAAATAATAATAAAATAAATATATATATAATATAATAAAAAAAGAGAAGAAAAAGAAAAAAAGGGGAATATATATATATATATATATATATATATAATATATATATGAATATGAATAAATAGGTTAAAAATAAAAGGAAAAACAAATAAAAGTTAACGCTTCTTATTTAAACCGGGATCTGATCGGGCCCCCAATAACCATATGTGGGCCTCCTCAGACGCTCTTAATGTCAAACTACGGTCATCAGTGGTCACTAGCTTAATGATTTGAACAGTAAAGCAGTCATTAAAAGAAAGGTTATGGCTGTTGGCATGGATAGCTACAGGAAGCTGTTTGCGCTGACCGACCAAAGCTCTATGGTTGTTCAAACGCTCATTGAGCTTGGTAGAAGTCATACCAATGTAGAATGCTCCACATTGTCTACAGTTCAGTCGGTAGACGCAATTCCTGGATGTGCAGGAGGTGTTAGGTGGGACGCGGAAAGAGTTGGTTGGTGAGGAGAAGAAAGGTGAAGGGTTAACTAAAGGACAGGTAAGGCAGAGGCGACGGCCGCATTTCTCCATACCACCACGCACCACCCCAATCCCAGGAGTTTCAAGGGATCTGTGGGAAAACAGGTTTCCTAAATTGGGAGGCTTTCTGAAGGACAGGCGAGGGGATTTTCGGAAGACGGAGGAGGTGGAGGGAGAAGAGGACAGGAGAGGAAAAATGTCCTTGATGATATTCCCGATCCTATGGACCCCAGGAAAGAAAGGAGTTACGAGGAAGGGAGAACTGTTGGGTTCAGCGGCAGTCCTAGGAAGATATTGATTGGTGGCAGGTATTAAGCGTTTATCAACAAACCTGGGAGAGTAGCCCCGCTGGACGAATTTTTCCCTATCCTATCCTAAGTTTGTCGATATGACACTGTCGTTGATAGAGGTCACTGCAAATACGGTGTATGCGGATGGAGAGGGAACGAGGTAGGGACTTTTTTGTGTGGGATGGGTGACAACTATTGAAGTGTAGATATTGTTGGGCATTGGTAGGTTTTGTGTGTATGGAGGTGGTGAAGGTCCTGCCGCTTAGGGACACTACTACATCTAGGAAGGTTAAGGAGGTATAGGAGAAGGAGTGGGTGAAATTGAGTGATGAACAGGAAGTTTTGAAGGCTTCAATAAAAGTTTCCAGAGAATCCTTGCCATGAGGCCACACGAAAAATATATCATCAATGAACCGGGTGTAGGCAAGGGGTTGGAGGGCATGAGACGAGAGGAAATCCTGTTCAAGTTTGGCCATGTAAAGGTTGGCCAAGGAAGGGGCCATTCTGGTACCCATAGCAGTTCCTCTGGTCTGAAGATAAAGATGGTCCTCAAAACTGAAGACATTGTGCTGCAGGACAAAGGAACTTAGCTGAAGGACAAAAGCGGTGGAGGGTATGTGTGGTAAGGGTCTATTGTCAAGGAACCACTGTAGGGCCGCCAAACCCTCGCCATGGTCAATAACCGTGTACAGGGATGTGACGTCCATAGTGGCTAGAAGGAGAGGATGTTCCAGGGATTCCGGTAGGGAGATGTTATTGAGTATTTGGAGGAAGTGGAAGGTGTCTTTGCAGAAAGTGGGGAGTTGGGTAACCATGGGCTGCAGAATGGCGTCAACGAACGCTGAAATGCGTTCAGTAAGACAGCCATAGCTTGAAACTATGGGTCGGCCAGGAGGGGGGTGATCGGGCATTCTATAGGGTTTATGGATTTTAGGAAGTAAATAGAAGACGGGACAACGGTAATTAGTGGGAATAAGCAACTTGATTTCTTCTTGGGTAAGTCCCTCCTGGAGGGCAGAACTGTGAATAAACTCACTGAGTTTAGTGTGAAAGAGAGAGGTAGGGTTCGTGTCAAGAGGCTCGTAGAAGTCACGGTTGCTCAAATGTCTCATGGCCTCTCCTCTGTAGGTTTCACGGTCCATAAGAACAACAGCGGACCCTTTGTCAGGCGGCATGATAAGTAGATCAGGGTTGTGGGTCAAACTTTTGACGGCCAAACGTTCAAGACGAGTAAGGTTGTCTTTGGGTTTGAGGGAGTTCAAAAATAAAGGGCTACTGACTTTGGTCAGCAGTAGAGTGATGAATTGCTCAAGTGGATGAGAAGCAGGAAGGGGTGAAGGTTCGCGGGATGATGGGGGATTAAATTTACGAAAGGAGGGACGAATCCTACAGTTACTGGACGATATATATATATATATATATATATATATATATATATATATATGTATACTTATGAATATATTTATTTAATCACTTTATGTTTTGTACATATTCAGTGAACAAGGTGTTCAGACGTAACACCAATGTTTTTTGTTTGTCAAACAATATGGACATGTTAAGACAAGAAATGTTGTTTTCTTACGGGTTGGTCATTGGCGATGAGTAACACAGTAAATTGTCAAATCTCTATTAAATTTTGATCCTGCTGTTGTGACTGATTTAAATATGGAAGTACTTAGATAACATGAGGTGAGCACCAGTTAGTTATAGTTACACTGTGCTACACCTATGTGGAGGATATGAACTGTAAGTAACTATAGCCAGTCAATTGCCTAAAACATAATATCACCTCTTACTCTGGTAAACTGAATGGGCCACTGTTTTCCTTTTGCTCCTGTTTCTTTCCTTTTTTTTTCATTTTTTGCCTCAACCCAATCATTGAGAACGTCTTTAAATGTCTTTCTCTAGGCTCTCTTTGACCATCGGTGGCTATGTCATTCACAGTGATGCTATGACTGGTAGTCTACTGTAGGGTAATAGTCAAAACAGCAGCCGTATTCTCAACCCTGCCTGGCATACCGAGCATTATTCAATCCACTTTCCATTGGCCTTGTAGAGTCTTGACTGTCTGCTATTCCAGGTGAAAAGACCGCTCTGGAGATACTTATTATATTTTACATGCCTATTCATGTTAATTGATTTCACCATAACATGAATATACAGGAAGATACCAGGGGAAAAGACCGCTCTGGAGATTCTTGTTGTATTTTACATACCTATACATTGTACTGGAGCTAGCTTTTTAACTCAGATAAAATCCATTTAGAAAGTAGTTTTATAATTGAGATAGTTGACAGTTGTTTGTCACGTTTATGACATTCACTGGATGTTGATGCTAGTTTTAAAGAATGCTGCAGTATATGTTGTATTAACTAAAACTATGACCCTACGGCAAGGGTTAAAAGGGTTAACCTTCTTGACTGAGAGAATCACAGAAATAAAATATTTTTAAACACATTTCTCCGAGAGCCTTATGGTTTTTTTTTGTTCACTAACTACGATTAAATACATACATTTTTTAAGAAAGATCAACAATTTTAGAATGTAAGTTATATGCATTTTTTCAATAATGTTCCACTGAAGCAAACAAATAATAACTTTCATACTTTTTCCCAATTTGATTAATGTGAGTTGTAAGGTTGGATCGTTTTTTTGTCTGGTTGATAGTAGTAGGGTTGAGCTCCATATCGGAGTTGTTCGTTAAACATGACGCAGTTTAGTCGTGATTTTTTTCATATATCATAACTACTGCTCACTTGCACATGTCAACCCTAACACCGTCCGTCTAGGCGACAGTACTCACAACATGGTTGGCATGAATCCCAATGACGGTTTTTATTCAAATGTTATCTCTTCGATGAAAATTTGCCATTACATATTAGTCAGAACCATTTTTTTTTTAGAGTAACAGATACCTCTGTTCATTTCTTCTGAAATTAATGGTATCTATTGTCTGTTCGTCTTAACTTATCTTGTTAAGAAAGTTCTAGTACGAGCTAGATGAAATCTCAAAAGAGCATGATACAACTTGCAAGCCTCAAGTAACTATTCTGTTCTATGTTGTACGATTTGATGAATAGAACAAATATAAGTGTGGACTGAGTGAATGTTAATTTTACCCTGTAGTTTCAATAAGTATTTCACATTTTAGGTATGCTGAGTTGTTAACAATAGTGAAACTTTGAGTCTTACTCGTAATACAATGTGGCTTACCAATTCTGTTAATTACATGAACATTGTTAGTACCATAGAGGTTAGTAAACATTATATTATTATAAAAATTCTTTTTTTTAAATAATGACTCTTTCTTCTTTTTAAAAATACCTCCTGAATCAGTATTGTAGCTGTTGTGTATCTTCCCAAAGTAGAACTCTCACTTATGGGCCGACAGCCAACATGATTAATGTATTTGTCATACAGAAAACAGGATTCTAAAAAATAACCTGAACTTACTCCCTTTGTATTTTGTAGGTACGTTGATGATTGTTTTGTCGTGGCTAAAGATATGCTCTTCTTAATTTTCTTAAATAAAATAAAAGAAAAGAAATTAACTTTAAAGAAAATTTTAATTTTCTACATTTGCAACTAACTCCTGCATCAGATATACAATAGAAATAACCGATAGAAAGACAATCAATTTTCTAGACGTTAGTGTTAGGTTAGGCTAGGTTACTGTGGCAGTTTTACAAGAGAACACACATAGGCCGATAATTGGGCCTTTGTGATTCCACAATGAAAATTCTACATTAGGAGTCCTTAATTTATGCCGAAATGAAATTTATGAGAATAGATATCTTTAGCGAGTACCTGACATCGTACAGGCTCAGGACCGACGGTTTAACGACGGATTTTATATAAATTTTTTTGGGGGAAGTGACTACAGTATTTTGATTTTGTTCAGGGTCCTTTTTTGGCATCTACTGTTCATAACCAAAAGGCCGGGGTGTAATCTACCATCCGGTCAACGCAGGGTAGATCAACTAGTATATTATATTCTCAGACTTTACAAAATATCAAAACCTGTATACTTGCTGATTTAATTAAACAAACTTTTTTAGGATTGTACTATCTGCAGAAGTGATTGTAAAAAGAAGTCATTAAACACGAATCATTAGCATAGAATTAGGGAAATGCTGATTAGATATCCAGAAACACTGGAAACATTATTACAGTCCATCAGTATTGTTCAGGCAGACAATAATGATGTTCCTTTTCCTCTTTTGAAAAGAGCATTAGAAACGTTGACCCTTGTTACAGATTTTCAGTAATTTATTTCTAAATAAACAAAAACAATGTGTATGCTCTCTTTGCTGTAAGTAAATTCAATGATACTTAATTTAATTAATTAATTCTAATGTGACTAAGCCTTTTTCTTCACTAACTATGATGTAATCCTATTAAGTACTAATATTAATATTAAATTTAATCCTCTTGAAATAGTATCTGAAATTTGGGACTGGAATATTAAATATCTTATAATCGGCGACAACGACAAAATAATTGACTTCACCAAGTTTCTTGATTCGTTTATTTAACACTTATGTAAGTTAAATATGGTATTAAACTTATTTATTTATTTACATACGGACAAAAGTCCTTTTACAAAGTCCTATTTACACAGTATAATATCAAAATATTATTTAATGTAAACTAAACCAGTAAGCAATAGTTAAATATATTAACAATAAAATTAATAAAAGAAACAGGTGTAATCGTAGATGCGTATAATAAAGGTTTAATTGTTTATTTAAAAAACAATTGAAAAAGTGCATATCGCTATCAAGACCATTGCATTTAAACATCATCTGAGACATCGGGGAATTATGCAAGTAGATATTCTTTTGATTTGGGACATAGAATATTTTTGGCGTTTTAAAATATACATACTTCAGGACATAGAAATGCAATTGAGAGATGAGGTAAGGAGAATCAATCAAGTTATTTGATAGCTTATTTATAAATAGAATGTCATAATAGGTCCAACAGAAAATGAGGTCAGGGATATTATATTGTGAGGAAAGGAAAGGATAGTAGAGTGAATCAGTAGAATTACCGAACTTGTAGCACAGCTTCTTAAAGAATTTCGAATGAACTGATTGAAAGAACTGTTGATAACGATAGTAATACAGGTTCTAAACAGGTGAGGCGTACTCTAAATTTGGAGGAACGAGAGATTTATAAAGGGTAGCAACAGTAAGAGGATCTTTGAAGTTATTTGTGTTTCTTGTAATAAAACCAAGCATTCTCATGCCACGGTTTTTTTTATCAACAATATGTTCGTTAAAAGATAATTTACTACCTAAAGTTAATTTTAAATCTTTTACGGAATTTACTCGATCAAGATATTTTATTTACATTTATATGGATATATTTTTTGGATTTCTTAAACGGGAAAAAAGATTATGAAACATTTAGAAAAATTTAAGTTTAGATTATTCAACGAATATCAGACAAGAAGTTTATTTAATGAAGTTAAAGAAGTTAACAATCTTTAGAAGAAACTTTCCTGAGATAAATCTTAAGATCGTCTGCAAAAATGTAAAAATTCAGCATCTGATAATACTGAATGAATGTTGTTGATTGACAAGAATAAATGACCGATGTGAGATCCTTGCAGAACTCCAAACGTCGTTTTGGAAAGGGCTTGATTAAAAAGTTTTAAGTTTAACGATATGTCTTCTGTTAGTAACGTAACTCTGCAGGCAGGGTAACATATACTATCTCCTGAAATACCAGCAGCCTATAACTTACATAGAAGTATGCCATGATCCAACATATCAAATACCTTAGGAAAGTCAGTATAAACCACATCCATCTGTAAGCCAGAGTTCATGGAATTAAGGATGTAATTTTGATAAGACAGTAGATTAGTAGAGGTTGTTCTATTGGGATGAAAACTATGTTGTTGAGAAATAATATATTTATGAACATCTCTTTTTAGTTTACAACCAATTATGGACTCAAATATTTTTGGAAATACGGACTGAATTGCTATTGGTCTGTAATTTGTAAACTAGAATCTATCTCCGGATTTGTGAAGTAGTTTTACATATGTGTCTTTCCAGATCTCAGGGAAAGTACCGCTGATGAGGAAAAGATTGCGCATGTAAAGAGAAGGAGAACTATCAAGTAGGGAAAACATATTTTAACAAAAATTGAAGGAATATTGTCGGGGCAAAGAGATTTATTAATGTAAATTTCGAAAGTCTGTGTTTAATTTCATCAGAAGTTAAGTTTTAGCTATATATATACCAACTTCAATAATATATCAATCGTTGGATAGAATAGTTGTATAATGTAATAGGGATCCGGTCAATTTTCCAGGATCAAAATCAAACTCTCAATGCCGACGTTTCGGTTTTATTTAAAACCTTTTTCATAGGCCTACAAACAAAGGATGACAAGAAATCATATATAAACATCAACATATAACTAACATCAAAATGGAATATTACAGTTGTAAAAAACAAATATATATATATATATACAAGTAGAAGTAATAGAAAAACAATAAACATTTTTATGAACTTACAGAAGTCAGAATTTTTGAATTAGAAAAATGATGAAATTTACATTATATAAAATGAAGTAACAATAGATAGTTAGTGAACTAACATCTTAACTGGTCAAAAACTTGGACCAGACTGATTACAATTACATGTAAACCGAACACTGTTCACTCAAAGAACACAAAAAGGAACTAAGGAAATTAATAAATTTCACTAAAATCAACTTGACACTCCAGAATAAATAGTGTTCAAATTGGTAATGCCACTTCTATGATTAACTGAACTTAGATCTTTTTTAATATATAGCATTTCGAGGGTCTTTCTTAATAAACTCCTATTAAAATGAGGCAGAAGATTAGTTTTTACATGTGTGAAAATGAAGCAAATAATTCAACTTATTAATATCGATATATTAATAATTAATACAGTATATTAATAAATAGATATTCTAAAAATTTAATGTTTAATATATATTTATGGTAAAATATAATGTTTTTATTTAAATACCAAAGAAAAAGAATCTGGAGTGGCCTACACTCTACTTTACTATAAGTAACTCAATGTCAAATTTCTTGAGTATATAAAACATAACGTCTCATTTAAACATAACGCAAACATCTAAATGGGATATAATTATTAGCATTGCATTCGTGAGGTAGTACAGATAGTGATTGAAGGACATATCAATTTATAAGCTTATTTTTGTACATCACAAATAATTTATTATTTGCAAATAATTTCATTAATATAACAACAGCAGTAATAACATTTTTGAAAAACCAAAGTGAACATTTCTTGAAACGAAATAGTATCCTACAAGAGAACATGGCTATTGTTCAAATAGCCAGTAGATTTCTTACATCGTTTACTTGACATCCTTCTACATTGAATATTAATGTAAAATTTTCAAATTTGAAACAGGAAAATACTCTTTTTTTCTCTGAAAAACTTCTTAAACAGCGAAGAAAATGTTGTTTTAAGGTGATTTGTTAATTAAAGATGTACGATAATTACAGTTATTAATCTCTAAACGAAAGATTTCAATTTTGAATTATCTTTTACATTTTTGGTTTTTAACAGAATTATTATACTGGGAATTTTATGGCTTCTTAGTATTTAATAAGATCATTTTCCTTCCCCTTTGTCAAATAACATATATACGAATTTTTTTTTAATGAGTGTTATCATTTACCTGCACAATATTATTCCTTTTACATCTCTTATAAGTCAATAATATATTTTCATTTTTCCATTAGAAACATCAATTTTATCTCAGTGGATTCGCTCAAAAAATTTCTAAGTCAATGTAAACAATGTAAAAAAATACAAAAAATTCGACAAGTATAGCACGTGATCTCTTAGTCTAGAATAAACAAACAGTTTTTATATCGTTATTGCTCTTTCCGGTAATTGAAACTTCATGAATTTTTTTTTGTGAATTGCTAATTTTTTGTTCCATTTTTGGTCAAATTTTCATTTTTTTTTAACGAGCCGTTTAGCGTCAAAAAATCATTTTCTGAAAACACAAATCGTACTGTAACGCCCCTTTAGCAAATGTAATTTCAAAAAAAATATCTCAACTCATTTGCCATATAATGTTCTATTTATAGGCATAGTTTCATTCTTGTCCGTCAAACAGTATGGCTTGTATCGCTCTCACAAGGTTTGAGATTGAATTATAAGTCAAAATTTTTACATTTTATTGAAAAAAAAATATTTCCTGTTGTTTTAAAATTCTGAATATATTTTTCGTTTGTTGCATTTGTAACTTTAAAGATAATGTCCAAATTTCAAAACTCTAGGGTTATCAGTTTAGGAGAAATAAATGTTTTAAAAAAAACGGTTTTTGGCAAAAAAAGTGACTTTCCCATCATGCATAATTCTTCCCAGACAATAGGGATCTTCGTCTAAATGGGGCCCATTTTTGTGTAAAATATCAACTAGATCCATCAAAGATTCTGGACCGTAGCGTGGTAACAAGCAATGCTAACACACGCACCCACCCACCCACCCACATACACACAGACATCATCGTAAAAACGTCATAAAACGACTTCTGGGACCTCAAAACATGTATTCCGTCAAAATCTCGAGATCGAATTTTTTCACGATCACTATACTTTACTTATAGTAAAGTAATAAAATGTAATTGTCCAATTTTGGATCTCTTGCAGTTTATTTTACTTTGCTATATGTAAAGCGATCGTGTAAAAATTTGATCTCAAGATTTTTACGTATTTACATGTTTTGAGGTCCCAAAATTCGTTTCATGACGTTTTTTTCAATGTTGTCTGATTGTGTGTGGGTGTACGCGCTGCATTTCAGAATCTTTGATGGATCGAATTAATTATATGTAATTATAGATTATATATAATTTATCTATATGTTGCACTTTTGAACAAAACTTAATATCAGAGGTATCTCATCTGAAAGGAATATGTTTTTTTACAGTTTGGTAGAAATATGTTGACTGGATATTGAGTCAACTAAATAGCTGTTTCTAGCTTCTTACTTTACTTTGAATATGTACAAAATGCAGTCATCGTAGAAATAATTCATGAATCTCAGAAGTTTAAAAAACTCTTAAATAAACGCATTTTATTTATTAGAATTACATGCAATTTTTAAAGGGCTGTGGTATAGTTAAAATGTATATTAAACAAGAAAGCAGTACAATATAGATACATATGAAATCTGAATTAAATTGATTAAAGTGATAGGAATAAAACAATTCTGCTTTATTAAATAATAACTAACAAGTAAAATGATGTCTGCGGTCTTTCTACGAACTCTCATGGTGATAAAAGAGGAAAACTTTCACCTTGCGCCCTAGATGCTTGTAGAAATTGTCTTTCAGAGTCAGAAGGTTACAAAACTTCTTTGGAATGGAGATAGGTTGACTTTTAAAGGACTCTACTAAAGTTGATATTGATATTATATTACTTCGTAAAAGACAAATAATAATTATTAAGCTTTGATCTAATTAACCAAAACTGATAGAAATTAAAGAGTTCTACTTTGTTAAATGACAAGCTAACAAAGTACATACCCTAAAGTTTACTAACATTCTTTGAAGAAACGGGAAAATCTTTGTTTGTATGTTCTAAACTTCTTATTAATATCTGATTTATTAGGTCAAATTTATAATATTTTAAAGTGATGTTGATAAGTAGTTATTACTTGAATTAATAATTTCTGTTCAATATTATAGGCAATAATTTATTATTTATTTATAGAAATTTAACTAAATTTAATTTCAGTAAAAGTATATGTTTATGATTAGGTAAATGTAAGTCATCTAGTGTTTCACACGGGATTTTTACATTGCCACTTTGCTTCCACTTGTGGTATAACTGCTAAAGATTATCAGTCTAATTTCTATAGTTGAAAGGATTTGTTTTAGATCGACCACTTATATCCCTTGATGTTTCTTCCTTGTTTTGCTCCTTCTATTAATGCTAACAATCTAATTATTATTATTATTCTAATCTCTATTTGAGAAGCTGATCATTGTAAAAGCGGATTCACATATTCGGCTTAAAATATTTCAATCTCACATCACGTGAAACTGTGGTGAAGTCTTCAATTTAATTTTCATAATGTTCTAGTTTTTCAGTATTTGTAATTACTTTAATATGAATATAATGTAGTCATATATTTATATATGCGTCTACATTATAAATATAATTCACGCTAATTCCCATCACCTCAGCTTCAATGATTGTTTCACACTTAAGTTCTCAAACAAGTCACTAGTGATAACAAATAAGTTACCATACTCTAAAAGCTTTTGAGAAAGCCCACATTTGGCTCCTCGGAGCACCCTCAAAACCTTGCTTGAATTTAAACCGTTAGTTTATTAATTTCTTTCTTTCATCTTACAATCTTTTATATTATATATTTATTGTTTTTGAAGAACATTTTTTAGTTTTTTTTTTAAATATTTTTTTATATATTTCCTTTATTTTTTGTTTTCTTCACCTTTATTCTCCTTTTAAAAGAATTTTTTCTTTGATCTCGACTCTTTGGTTCCTTTTTTTATTTTCCTCCTTTGTTGCAACACTGCTTTAGCCATCACTCAGTGAGTTCTTTAGTTGACTGCGTCCCTCCATCAATTCACTTCTTATCCTCAGGACGACCTGATTTTCAATGGTCGAAATATTGAAAAGTGAGTCTTTGTTATGTTTATTTCTATGTGTCACAGTTTATTTTAAGTATATATATAACAAGATTTCACATAAACACGTGAAATAACAATCAATGATCCAACCACAATATGAAATGAGAAAAAAAGACTAAGATCTTTTAAGCACAACAAGCGGTCTTCGTCAGAGTCAAAAACCCAACTGACTCTGACGAAGACCACTTGTTGTGTTTGAAACATCTTAGTATTTTTTTCCCAGTTCATTGTGGTTTGATCATATATATGGTATATATACCTATTTTTTTTGCATTACATTTATATGTGACAGTGTGTTGGCTGTCATCAACAACTGGGTTATGCTTTGTTTCAGTTCACCACAATGCTGTTAGAGACCACGACATTAAGACTCTGACGAAGACCGCTTGTTGTAGTTGAAAGATCTTAGTATTTTTTTCCCAGTTCATATTGTGGTTTGATCATATATATATATATATATATATATATATATATATATATATATATACATATATATATTGCATTACATTTATATGTGACAGTGTGTTGGCTGTCAGCAACAACTGGGTTATGCTTTGTTTCAGTTCACCACACCGCTGTTACAGACCACCACATTAAGTCAGATAGGCAAGTACTTATAAGCGATTCTATGACACCAATGTTATTGCTTGTAACCCACATGATCACACCGTCAGGGTAAGACTTAACTCCAATACCCTGTTTGTTATTACAGCGTTCTAATACATGCATTCAGGGCCCAGGTTAGCTCAGTGGTTAACGTACTTGCCACTGAACTGATAGGACCGGGGTTCGATCTCCACCTGGGCTTTGATTTATTCACACGGGAGGTGAAAAAATCTGAGCATGTCGTCTCTCGGAGAAGGACGTTAAACCGTCGGTCCCGAGCTTGTACTATGTCAGGTACTCGTTAAAGATGCCTATTCTAAATACACTTGAGTTAGGCAAAATTTAAGACTCCCCCTGTAGAATCAATTTTCATTGTGTACTATCACAAAGGGCTAATGCTCGGCCCAGGTGTGTTTCCTTGGGGGACTGTCACTGCAACCTAACCTAATACATGCATTCTGTGTTCCACTATATACCCAATAATACTTCGTATGAATATGATGGGTCTGATTTAGTGCTACGACGGCTAATAATACCTGCAATTTGTCTAGAATTATTGTGCTCGCCTTATATTTATGGCCACTTTAAAGACCAGACTTGTGGATATGCGACATTTGAGATGGTAGTTCACTCACTCATCACTACATCAGTCAGTATAACACTAAATAAGATAAGACCTATCTGGTCATCTACATCTTTTTATTCAAGTACATAATCTGAGAGTAACCTTCCCCAATTTCCTTAAACCCCAATAGAATCTTATCTATCCTCTTGATCTTCTTTACCACATTGACTACTAGTAGCACGAACTTTTATATATTAACTGCTAGTAACACTCTTGATCTATAACGTCTTACTACCACGACAACAAGTCTTTAATATGACACATTAATGTATTACTTGATAAATTTACTGACTTTTCCACATGTAGTAGCACCCTATGTGTACAATATCAGCAGTATTGGTTGTCTAGTCTGGACTGCAAATTACGATGAGCACTACAATGCACAGGAATACTCATTAGTTGTTTGATTCTAATTCAAATTGAACTGATTATATTCACAACAAATATTATGAGAAAGGTGTGCATTCAGAAAAACTATTGAAATTATACTCATTAACCAAAACAACCAAACACGAAATCATTACAAGGAATTAAATGAATCTTTTTATGGAAATGTCATGAAATGGAAATTTTATTAAAGATTTTACACCTGAAAATATAATTTAATATGCAACAGCAAATATTGATATGAACGACAAATCTCTTTTGGTTTTTTTAATATATTTCTATTTATGTTTTTTCTTTATATAAATAAACTTTTATTAGCAACATTAATTGTCATTTTAATTATATCCTTCTTAGGCTCCTGGAATGTTTGTCCAGGATAAAGGATTGGTCAAAATAGCTTATGGTAGCAGAACTGTTTCCAAGTGATAAGGAACCCTCTTTATTATCTAATCAGGTGTCTGTCTCCACATCCATTTGGGCATCATTAGGAATTCTTTTTTACTTCCCAGTCCCCATTATTCCTTAATGGAAACAGATAATGTATTTATATAACTTATATATCCTTGTAGTTATATATGATTCAAATTTAATTTTATTGTATTATATTGTCATAGCAAAAATGGATCATGTTCAATATATCTTTATATTACAGTTTTAATCTTTTTCACGAAATTAAATAAAAAAATTGATAATTTTATTTCCATCCCACGCCGTCATTTAGCCGTTTGTAGACTTTTTAGGAGATATACGTTCATTCAAGCTGTATTCTATGTATCCATGTTCATTATATAATATAGGCTGGTGAGTAATCAGTCTGCTTTAAATGTTCTCACTACTCTTCTAGTGATCCGGAAATATCGTTCGGACCAGTACCTACTGGTTATTCCGTAAAATTTCGATAGTCATTGCTAATGCCCAATTTTCTACAACGTATTTCATGGATGTCTAGAAGTTCGATTTAAGGGATACATATGGGCTACTTACGATCTGTTATTGATGAGATACATAGTCTTATTAATCCCGTCAAAATTAGTAAGTTTGCTATGTTACATGTCATAGGGCACTTATTTTTTTAGAAGAATCGATGTCTCTTCCCATTAAAATTGTCTGCCCATTCCTTTCAGCTTTAGAGTTATTGAATATTTTGATGAGGGATTTTACCGTATTTCAGAGGAGAATAGACTCTATTGTCTGGTTCAAGCAACAATTTTTTTTGCCAGTTGATTGGTCTCTTCATTATCTGAAATGTTAGAATGATTATTAATCCATTGTTTAAGAATTTCACAATTTAGTACTATCAAGTAACTGATATGCTCCCTTACATTTTACTTTAGTATAAGTAACGTATAGTGATTGTGGAAGAAATTATATCAAATGTAATAGATCCACTGGCCATGTTATGGTACAGATGGCCGTGTAAGAAGTCCACTGGTTATAGGGGACCATATACCATATGTCCCATGTAATAGATTATTTCGTAACACGAAATCTTTACTTTGACTTGACAAAAGTGTTAATTATTGCTGTGGTAATACTGATATTATATTCAATTGTGTGATATATATATATATATATATATATATATATATATATATATAAAATAAATTCAAAACGAAGGAAACACACAGAAAGACACAGACATAACTCACATCGATATTTCGACCATCGTCGTCATCAGGAGGTGCGAAGACCGAAGAGTCCCGCAGGAAGACAGGGCGGTACTCTTACAGTACAGTGAGTACAGTGGTACAGTGAGTACCGCCCTGTCTTCCTGCGGGACTCTTCGGTCTTCGCACCTCCTGATGACGACGATGGTCGAAATATCGATGTGAGTTATGTCTGTGTGTTTCCTTCGTTTTGAATTTATTTTATTTTAAAAAAGTCCGCTGGACCGTTTCTTTTAATTGTATATATATATATAAAATAAGCGTCTATATTGATAACTATCTGTAGTACAATAGGAATTAAAGACTTATAAACATCTGTCTTTTAAACATTTGTATTGTCTAAATAAGCCATTGCATACTATATATCCAAAATGTTTTATATTATGTTTTCTTACAGTAAAGTTGAGTGAAGGCACTCCAATTTTTTTCAGTAGTTCCAATAGTAGCTCTTTGATCTAGTATGGATCAGTTAACTTTGTAGTACAAACTTCTGCAATTCAAAACTACCTTCTTTTTAAAAAATTATACAAAATGATGCACTCAAATTTACTATTAGTGAATATTATATCAACTCGTTGAAAATAAATTTATTCTTGGTTTTAATTTAATGTGACTATCGTCCAGACGTATTATCAAACATTGGTTAAGTATTATCCAAATGTCCAATACGGTATAATTAAGTATTATGTAGCTCATAGATAAACAATTTAATGATTTCATTTCTATACTAATATTGAAATTTTTCTATACTAAATCTGGAGTGGCCTGCACTCAAATTTACTATAAGTAAACTAAATATCAATGTTCTTTGGTATATAATATATAATGGCTCATTTAAGCATAATGTAAAATTTAAATGGGAGATGCTTATTAGTCTTTCATTTCTGAGGTAGTACAGATAGTGATTGATCGACTTATCAATATATAAGCTTATTTTTGTACATCACACAGCCGATCCAAATAATCTCATTGGTATAACTACAGCAGTAATAACATTTTTGAAAAGCCAAAGTGAAAATTTCTTGATACGAAATAATCTCCTACAAGAGAACATGGCGTTTCTTCAAATAGCCAGTGGATTTCTTATATCGGTTACTTAACCTCCTTCTACATTGAATATTTAAGTCAAATTTTCAAATTTAAATCAGAAAAATACTCTTATTTTCTCTGAAAACATCATAAACATCCAAGAAAAAATATCGTTTTAAGATAATTTATAATTAAGCATATAGAATAATTACATTTATTAATCGTCAAAGAAAAGATTTCCATTTTGAATTATATTTTACAATTTTGGTTTTTTATAGAATTATTGCACTGGGGATTTTATGGTTCCTTATTATTTATTAAAATCATTTTCCTTTTCCTTTATCGAAAATCATATATACCAATTTTCTCTGAGTGAGTGTTATCTTTTTTCCTGCGTCTTGTACTCTGTTATAAGCTTGCTATGAATGTATATTGGGAAAAAATATATTAGTAATTAACCAGTTTACATACTCAACTCAAAGCCGTAGCCAGCTATTGAATAAAATTTAAATCATTTATAATTGGGAGCTTCTAATTTTTGAAAATAATAAATATGAACTATTAGACTAGAATTGTTTAATTTTATCTCAGTGGTTTTGCTCAAAAAATTTCTGAGTCAATATAAACATTGTAAAAAATCTGGAATGGCCTACACTCAACTGTACTATAAGTAACTTAATATCAAATTTCTTGAGTATACTCGTATAACACATAACGTCTCATTTAAGCATATCGTAAACATCTAAATGGGATATGATTATTAGTCTTTCATTCCTGAGGTAGTACAGATAGTGATTGAAGAACATATCAATATATAAGCTTATTTTTGCACATCACACAGTTGATGCAAATAATTTCATTAGTATAACTACAGCAGTAATAACATTTTTGAAAAACTAAAGTGAACACTTCTTGATACAAAATATTGTCCTACAAGAGAACATGGCTTTTATTCAAATTGCCAGTAGATCTCTTACATCGTTTACTTGACATCTTTCTTCTTTGAATATTAAAGTAAAATTTTCAAATTTAAAACAGGAAAATACCCTTTTTTTCTCTGAAAAACATCATAAACAGCGAAGAAAAAATGTTGTTTTAAGATGATTTATAATTAAAGATGTACGATAATTACATTTATTAATCTCAAAACGAAAGATTTTAATTTTTAATTATCTTTTAGATTTTGGTCTTTTATAGAATTATTATACTGGGAATTTTATGGCTCTTAAAATTTAATAAAATCAATTTCTTTCCCCTTTGTCAAATAACATATATACGAAATTTTTTCTGAGTGAGTGTTGTCCTTTTCCTGCCTCCTGTACTCTGTTATAAGTTTGCTATGAACGTATATTGAGAAAAAATATATTAGTAATTAGCCAGTTTACATACTCAAATCGAAGTCAAAGCCAGCTATTCAATATAATTTAAATCTTTTATAGTTGGTAGCTTCTAGTTTTTGAAAATAATAAATATGAACTATTAGACTAGAATTGTAAAAAAAAACCGGATATTTCTCTACAAACATAAGTCCTCTTTCTTGAGGAAAGGGTCATTCATCACATTTAAATAATATGGAAAGGTACTACATTCACAATGATAATGTAATCGTAACTGATATTAAGTTTTGCCTAAGAGTGCAATATATAGATTTATTAAAGCATTTTATGAGACAAATCCATCATGCCATGGAAGACAAAGGTAATTTATTTATGTATATTGGCGGTGATTTTTTAGATGTAACAATATTATTCCTCTTACATCTCATATAAGTCAATAAACTATTTAAATTGTTTATCTAATTTAAAGGCAAGCACCTTGAGCTCTCGAGGAGTATAATAACATTTTGATTTAAGGAAAAGATATAAGTGGGATAGGAGAGCTATTCCACCTTATTATTACTCGGCAGTTGTGGTCTGAAAGTCTGCCTAAAATCCAGAATAACTCCTAGGCAACTGACACGCTGTAAATATGGAATTCTAATTCCACCAATGAAGACAGAAGGATGATTACAGCTTCCACCTTTGCTAAATCTTATATATTGGCATTTATCCGGATTGCTCTGTAGTTGCTATCCTGTAGTAATATTCTATTCCTGTAGCTTTGCAGCTTACTACAGTATGACTAAGGCAAGTGACTTAAGAATACAGCAGTATGAGATGAATAGGAACCAACGAAGATGATGATTTTATTGGACTAATCTTATCAACTAAGACAAATTCTTTAGGAAGATATTATCAACTTGAATGAGGTATTTAAAAAATTCATTTTACTCTTCATAAAGTACATCGAGAAACTTCATCTCGAAGAAGAATGCTCGAGCTACGAAGAAACTTAGTAAGAAAGATGGCGTATGTTATAAAATATAACACCTTTAGACCTTACAGCCTTTGAATATTCACGAATTGTGACTGCAGGAGTGAAACTTTATCCTAAAGAAGATGTACTCATCTTATCGGGTAAAACGTCTAGCTTAGATAAACTTTTTGTAACAGTGTATTATGTTGATTGCTCATAAAGAAAAAAAGAATCCATTTACTCTACAACTCTACAATCAAACTGACAAAACTTTTCTTAATTTACTAGTACTTTAATATTTGTTGAGCACCATAAGATATTCTACTATGTGCCAGATCAGACGAAAAAGATCTTTAGCAAGGTAGTCTGTCCTTTTTCAACCTAGCTGGGAACTAATTTTTGACGAATGTAATGTCTTAATTCCTCAGTAAGGATTCTAAAAACGTACGAGATTTCTTCTTTTTACATTACTATAAGTAAAGTATACTGATCGTGAAAAAATTTGATCTCGTGATTTTGACGGAATTACATGTTTTGAGGTCCCAGAAGTATTTTTATGAAGTTTTTGAGATAATGTCTGTGTGTGTGTGGGTGGGTGGGTGGGTGGGGGAGTGTGTTAGCATTGCTTGTTACCACGCTACGGTCCAGAATCTTTGATGGATCAAATTGATATTTTACACAAAAATGGGCCTCATAGGGAAGAAGATCCCTATTGTTTGGGAAGAATTATGCATGATGGGAAAGTCACTTTTTTTGCCAAAAACCGTCTATTTTTAAACATTTATATCTCCTAAAGAGATAACACTAGAGTTTGGAAATTTTGACATTATCTTTGAGGTTACAAATACAACAAACGAAAAATATACTCAGAATTTTACAACAACAGAAAATTTTTTTTTTCTATAAAATGTAAAATATTTTACTTTTAATCCAATCTTAAACCTTGTGAGAGCGATACAAGCCATACTGTTTGACTGATCAAATTGAAACTATGCCTAAAAATAGAACAATATGTGGAAAATGAGTTGAGATATTTTTTTTTAAAATAACATTTGCTAAAGGGGCGTTACAGTACGATTTCTGTTTTCAGAATATGTTTTTTTGACGCAAAACGGCTCATTAAAAAATAATGAAAATTTGACCAAAAATGGAACAAAAAATTAGCAATTCATAAAAAAAAATCATGAAGTTTCAATAACGGGAAAGAGCAATAACGCTATAAAAACTGTTTGTTTATCCTAGACTAAGAGATCACCTGCTATACTTGTCGAATTTTTTATATTTGTTTACATTGTTTACATTGACATTGAAATTTTTTGAGTGAATCCACTGAGATAAAATTGATATTTATAAAGGAACAATTTAAATAGTTTATTGACTTATATGAGATGTATGAGGAATAATATTGATAAAATGCTTTAATAAATCTATATATTGCACTCTTAGGCAAAACTTAATATCAGTTACGATTACATTATCATTGTGAATGTAGTACCTTTCCATATTATTTAAATGTGATGAATGACCCTTTCCTCAAGAAAGAGGACTTATGTTTGTTGAGAAATATCCGGTTTTTTTTTTTACAATTCTAGTCTAATAGTTCATATTTATTATTTTCAAAAACTAGAAGCTACCAACTATAAAAGATTTAAATTATATTGAATAGCTGGCTTTGACTTCGATTTGAGTATGTTAACTGGATAATTACTAATATATTTTTTCTCAATATACATTCATAGCAAATTTATAACAGAGTACAGGAGGCAGGAAAAGGACAACACTCACTCAGAAAAAATTTCGTATATATGTTATTTGACAAAGGGGAAGGAAATTGATTTTATTAAATACTAAGAAGCCATAAAATTCCCAGTATAATAATTCTATATTAGACAAAAAAATGTAAAAGATAATTTAAAATTGAAATCTTTCGTTTGGAGATTAATAAATGTAATTATCTTATTTCTTTAATTTTAAATCATCTTAAAACAACATTTTTTCTTCGATGTTTATGATGTTTTTCAGAGAAAATAAGGGTGATTTCCTGTTTTAAATTAGAAATGTTTACTTTAATATTCAATGTAGAAGGATGTCAAGTAACCGATGCAAGAAATCCAGTAGCTATTTGAACAAAAGCCATGTTCTCTTGTAGGAGAATATTTTGTATCAAGAAATGTTCACTTTGGTTTTTCAAAAATGTTATTACTGCTGTAGTTATACTAATGAAATTATTTGCATCAACTGTGTGATGTACAAAAATAAGGTTATATATTGATATGTCCTTCTATCACTATCTGTACTACCTTAGGAATGAACGACTAATAATCATATCCCATTTAGATGTTTACATTATGCTTAAATGAGATGTTATATATTACATACACAAGAAATTTAATATTAAGTGACTTATAGTAAAGTTGAGTTTAGGCCACTCCAGATTTTTTTACATTGTTTACATTGACTTAGAAATTTTTTGAGCGAATCCACTGAGATAAAATTGATATTTATAAAGGAACAATTTAAAATGTTTATTGACCTATATGCGATGTAAGAGGAATAATATTGTGCAGGAAAATTATAACACTCACTCAGAAAAAATTCGTATATATGTTATTTGGCAAAGGGGAAGGAAAATGATTTTATTAAATATTAAGAAGCCATAAAATTCCCAGTATAATAATTCTGTAAAAAACCAAATTGGTCAATCAGAGTACAGGTTTCAGTTTTCGTTCTTATTCCATTTCATTTTAGGCTCTATGTTCTTGTTTGTTGGAATAACGAACATTTCTTTACCTGAAGATTAATTGAGGGGTTTCTTTCTTTGATGTATAGAGCCTCTAAAATATGTAGTTTATCAATATTTTCCTCTCGTTGGATAATTATAGTATCTTGCACAAGCATTTCTGTGGTTAACTGTATATTGTGCTTTTCCAGGGCATGTGTCTTTGGAGCGCCAGCAGCCAAATGAAGCGTTAATCTCCTGGAGAGCTTTGTTGTAGTCAACCCGATGTACTTTGAGGGCAGGTTTTACATTCACCTGTAGTACAAGTATACTCGTACACCAAGTAACTACTTTGAAGCTCCTGGGTGTTCTTCATTGGACTGTTTCTTAGCAGCAAGTTATGAGTTTTTCTATTCTTGTAGTATATTTATTACAAGTCTTATTCGGCTGTTTTCATTCGTAGGTCTTACATGAGCATGAACAATCTTTTGTATGGCCTTCTCATCCTGTCTGTACTCTGTGTTCATGTAAGCCTGGACTGCTTTCGACGAAGAACTAGAAAGGACTACGCAAGTATTAATTAATAACTGCTACACAAACAAAGAAGTACAGAGGACTATCCAATATGAGTTGGAAAAATGGCAAGTGAAAAATGAAAATGCCAATGCTCCGAACGATGAAACAATCAAACTGTACTATCAGGCTTTGATAGTACAAAGTTAATAATTTGATAGTACTAATTAGGCTTTGATAGTACTAATAATGTTAATAATAATTAATAATAATAATAATAATAATTAAGATTAATAGTAAACTAGAAAAGATATATTAAATAAAGAGTTGAAAAAGAGTAAGAATTAATAGGGAAGGTATAGGTAGTTAGAAAATAAAGAAAATAATTATGTTCTAACTAACTATACCTTCTCTATTAATTCTTACTCTCTTTCAACTCTTTATTTAATATATCTTTTCTAGTTTACTATTAATCTTAATTATTATTATTATTATTAATTATTATTAACATTATTATTATTAATTTTCTTGATCTATTTATTCTCTATTAGTCCAGTTATACCGTTGACCTTTCAACTCTTTTATTCTAACCGCTTGTTTCTTGTCATTATTGACCTTTGACCTTCTCTTTAAATTAACCTGTACTATCCTTTTAATCTATTTATAGCAATGACTAAGCATGAGTCATCGATTTTAATTTGTCATGTCACTTGGCCAACTCCTTTTCCAGTTGAACCCTGTTAGCAGGAGGTTAGTTCGTAGGATCGAATCTCTCAGTCTTAAGATCGCGAATGCCGAGACTGCGGTTAATTTTAATGATACTTGTTTAAAAGAGGATCTGCTGCCTATTTATACCAATATATATATATATATATATATATTTCAACATTGAAAAACTGTCTTAAATCGGACAAATATGTTCAAAAATTAGCTTAAGAAACAAAGAATTAAAAGATACAAACAATCTCTATTTTTCGGTTGAACTGTCATCAGCAGAAAATAAAGAGGGGATATATATATCAACATTTTACAATAAACACATGAAACAAGAAACAATGTTCAGTTGGGTTTTTGACTCTGACGAAAATCTTGTTACTGTTGAAAGATCTTAGTCTTTTTTTTCCCATTTCTTTTTGTGTTTTGGATATTTATACGAGTATATATATATATATATATATATATATATATATATATAATTAAAATAAGCAGTGACACATAAACAGAAACACAACAAAGACTCACTTTTCAATAAATTTATTTTAATTGTTATTTGTCCTGCCGGACCGTTTTTCGTTTATCATGGTATATATATATATATATATATATTGAAAAAGACGAGCCAATACCTGTTACGTATTACTTTGGGTACTTCTTATTGGTTGTGGGTGTTTTTTCGTTAAACACGTTTCTCCTTAGCACACTCCGTCTGCTCGGCCGCCTCAGTCTTCACTCCAGGAGAGGGCTCGCAGTCCCTACTTAATTTTCCAATAGAGTTGGTTGAAGGTCTTGGTGTCCTGGCTTGGAAGTGTACCTCGTCGAACTCGGTGTTTACTATGGGCTTAGTGGATTTCATTAGATACTGTTTGTTGGTGTTTTCTGTAGATTCTATTGTTGTGGGTGTATGTAGAACCTTTCCCCGTCGGTTTCCTAACACGCTTGGCCGCATCCGCCTTCCTTCCTGGAGAGGGCTCGCAGTCCCTACTTTAATTTCACAGAGGGCAGAAATTAACTTCACTGCCCTCTGTGAAATTAAAGTAGGGACTGCGAGCCCTCTCCAGGAAGGAAGGCGGATGCGGCCAAGCGTGTTAGGAAACCGACGGGGAAAGGTTCTACATACACCCACAACAATAGAATCTACAGAAAACACCAACAAACAGTATCTAATGAAATCCACTAAGCCCATAGTAAACACCGAGTTCGACGAGGTACACTTCCAAGCCAGGACACCAAGACCTTCATCCAACTCTATTGGAATATTAAGTAGGGACTGCGAGCCCTCTCCTGGAGTGAAGGCTGAGGCGGCCGAGCAGACGGAGTGTGCTAAGGAGAAACGTGTTTAACGAAAAAACACCCACAACCAATAAGAAGTACCCAAAGTAATACGTAACAGGGATTGGCTCGTCTTTTTCAATATCTAATCTGGCATTCAACATATATATATATAACAAATTCAATAATATATCAACCGTTGGATAGAATAGGTGTATAATGTAATCGGGATTCGGTCAATTTTCCTGGAAAATTGACCGAATCCCGATTACATTGTACACCTATTATATATATATATACGTTTCACGATGAATCACAACACAGATCTAAGGAACAAACACACTTACTGTCTCTAATTTTCGGTTGAACCGTCATCAGGAGAGTTGAGAAAGGGACACCAAGCGCACCTGTGAAGCGATGGTTGGAAACCCACCACTTCTCCAACCGTCGCTTTACAGGTGAGCTTGGTGTCCCTTTCTGTTTGTTCCTTAGTTCTGTGTTTGTGATTCATCGTGAAACGTTTGTTGTCCTTTTGGATCGTTTTCCTGTTTACAATATATATATATATATATATATATATATATATATAAAAGTTGGGAGCAGTCCTTCTTCAATACATGCTTTTAAAAACTGGATGTCTGTTTCCACTTGATTTAATTTTGTCTTATATTTTTCCAAAATACGAAATTTTTTCTTCAACTCAGAACTCAACTTAAAAATAGAAATTATGGTGAATTAATTTTTAAGTTGAGTTCTGAGTTGAAGAAAAAATTTCGTATTTTGGAAAAATATAAGACAAAATTAAATCAAGTGGAAACAGACATCCAGTTTTTAAAAGCATATATATATATATATATATATATATATATATATATATATACACAATTAAAAGAAACGGTCCAGCGGACTTTTTTTACAATAAAATAAAAAACGAAGGAAACACTAAACACACAGACATAACTCACATCGATATTTCGATGTGAGTTATGTCTGTGTCTTTCTGTGTGTTTCCTTCGTTTTTTATTTTATTATATTATATATATATATATATATATAATGGCGTCGGAATATAGAAGTAGGTTGTGTCGGATCTTTCTGTTTTTAGTTGATTTGTCTGTATCTCTGTATCCCTTCTCCTGCGTGCGTATGTTGGCAGCACTAGTACTGCTACAAAGACGAAGGGATCATACAGTATGGTTTCAATTCTCAGACGGAAAACATTACCTCTCTGATTGTTGAAGCTCTGTGAAATAGTATGATATTGTATGAAGAAATACAATTAAGAAAATTTAATAAACTCTACAAGACATCGGCTAAAATTGAAATATTAAAATGTTTAACGAGAAATATATGTATAATGGTGGACTATCTCTTCACATTTTGTTTCCCTCGATGACATTTGAACCGAAAATTTTAGACCATAAGTATGCATATGTATTGTGTTTGCTTCATTAATTTATTTTCTTATTTGGATATATTTTCATTCATTAAAAGTATATAAGAATAATATTTAATTCATTACTACTAAATTTATTAATAAATAGTCAATGAAAGCTGGGAGGTCGTTTTTTGACATAAGAACTAATTTAACAAAATATTGCACGGTATAGTATGGATTATATTTTACAAAACTTCTTGTCATAGTTCCTTTCGAGTTTACAGTCTTATTGTTATAACTATAGAATAAATTAAATATGAAATTAATTTATTTTTCTTAATGATTTGTAGAAGCTACATTTATAAAAAAAATAAAACAAAGTTACTTATTTTTTTATAACTTCTAGTGTGTTAATTTGGTGATAGAAGATACAAAACTAATACTGTCGTTTATTTTCTTTAGGAAATACAATAGCATGAATTTTTGTGAACACTTATAAAAACGCAAGAACCTGTTATATCTGTCAATGTTAAAACTAGTGCATTTATTCAATCTCATTCTTCAGTGAATAATTTTACGTAAACGTGACTGAATTCTTTTCTGATATAAATACATTTTAAAGTAGTATCGATTCAATAATGAAGAAATATGGCATACTTTCAAAGGCCGTTCCGGTCCGGCAAAGAGATACGTGTGCGCACTCTCCCAGTGACCTCTTTAGTATAATTTTCCTTATAAACAGCCCATTACTATGAAGAATTGTGGACCATTGTTTGTTAAAATAATCATTTTATTTTTAAATATATATATGCATAATGATGAAAATATTGCAGTCAGGACAACAAAGTTCAGAAATTTACTACAGAATTATATACAACAACCTATATATTCGTTGAATTATATAGGGTAGTGGTAAAACGTCGGCTTATAATCAGGAGTTGTATGTTTATGACCAAAATCCTCAAGAACTCCTTCGGTGCATTTGAAACATCAGTGGTCGAGAAGCTATATCAATATACATATATATATATATAGATAAAAGTATATCGTGCAGTAGAAACAAAATAATATTTTTATCAGGACTCCGTCAGTTCTTCAGAGTCAAGTTAAACTGTCATTGCCAACGATTCGGTTTTTATTTAAAACTTTTTTGATAGCCCTACAAAACAGAAGAACTATAAGATAATGAATGTATTATTTCTTATTTTTTTCTGTTTTGTAGGCCCTTGAAAAAGGTTTTATATGAAAACAAAAAACGTTGGCAATGAGCGTTTAATTCAAACCTGGAGAACTGATCGAGTCCTGATGAACTTTAATTTTGTTTCTACTTCACGGTCGATACTTTTATCAATATATGTATATTGTTAAATAACCCCCATATTTGGCTTGTATCTGTTTCTTACACAATTTCTCCAGTTTCCGGAATTCCTTCCTCGTCTCTTCACTAAAACTATAAAGCTTATCACCAATATTACTAGTTGACATGTTTCGAATGTACCACATTCATCATCAGGACAATAATGAGAATAATAGTAGGATTGTTAGTTTATATATATAGAGGTGGATTACTATTGGAATGTTCACAGGACATCGCCCTGAGTCACGGGGCATTATGGGGGATTAAGGCAGGGTGGTTAGACTCACTACCTGGCTAATCTGGTTTGGCCTGTTAGAAAATAATTTTAAAATTCAACAAGAATTATTAAGTTGGATATTTATGGCTGGCTGCTTTTCTTGAATTATTAATGCTTCTAATATTTGTAATTTAACATGGTTTCTTTCTTTAGCGATAATTTTCGTGGAATTCACCATCATTTCTCTTGTGAGTCTTGTCTTATGGAATGCTGTTGTATGGGATTTTGGCGCGCCCGCAGAAAGGTGCATTGTAATTCTTCTTTATAATGAAGTCGTGGTCATTCCTATATATGAGCTTTTACGGGCCTCGCAGCTCCCGATATTGCATGAGTACTCATATATAAGATTTGTTTCTTTTGAATCTTTTACGCTGGGACTATTTTTCATTATTAAACTGCCTATTGAAGGGCTTTGGTAGTAGGTTATCAGGGTCAAACTATCCTCAGGCTTAATATGTACATTTAACATGGCTTTTTATAATACCTTTCAAGACACGTTCATCAGTTTTATATTCATCAGTATATTGGTTCTTGTAGAATATTTTGTGGTTTATACCTGTCATTTGGCTTTTATTGTCTGAGGTGAATCTATTCTCCAGGTAGCGTATTAGAATGCTGTCGAATTATTTGTTTGAGTAACCATTGTTGATTAGCGCTTGCTTGGTTGAAGAAATATTACTATTAAAAAGGTCCCAGGATGAGGCGGTCTTGTACGTTCTGTGGATGAGGGATCTGATTGTGGCGTCTTTATACCGTTGAGGGCATTCACTCTTCGCATTTAGGTATGATGCTGTGTTGGTAGGTTTTCTGTAAATAGAAGTGTGTAGTATGTTATTTTACAGGTTGATATTTACATCAAGGAAGTTCATTCTCTTTTCTATTGCTGTTTCTATTGTAAATTTGAGACAGGAGTTTTTTTGAAATGCTGACATAAGGTTTAGTAATTGTACTGAATATTTTGCGACAACAAAGCAATCATCCACGTATCGACAATAAATAGCAGGCTTTAATTCAGAGCTGTTGTTTAAGATTTTATTTTCCACCGAGCACATATAATAATTTGCGAATGTCACACCTACAGTTGGGTTTTTGACTCTGACAAAGACCGCTTGTTACGGTTGAAAGATCTTAGTCTTGTTTTCCCATTTCATATTGTGGTTTGATCATCGATTGTTATTTCACGTGTTTATGTGCAATCTTTTTATATATATATTATAACAAGATTTTAAAATGTACTTGTGAAATAACAATCATTGTTCAAACCGCAATAAAAAATTGGAAAAACTAAGACCTTTCAACCGTAACGAGTGGTCTTCTTCAGAGTCTAAACCGAACTGATGATTTTGATACATCTATATGTGTATAAAAAGATTTCACATTAACATGTGAAATAACAATCATTTTACTCTTTCTTACTGTACTCCTTTCTTTCCCCAAACAACCCTTTCTGGACATTAGTCCTTTCCTGCGCTTTCACCCTTTTAAAATACCACTCTTCCCTACCACTCTTCTCAACCCCTCACCAGATGTGTCGTGCATCTAGTGTTTCAGTTGGGTTTTTGACTCTGACGAAGACCAGTTGTTACGGTTGAAAGATCTTAGTCTTGTTTTCCCATGTCATATTGTGGTTTGATCATTGACTATATGTATATATATATATATATATATATATATATATATATATATATATATATATATAGCTTATTAAAATGGATAAGTTTTTATATAATAATTTAAATTTATATACATAAATAACTTTTGTAATTTAGAAACACAAAAATGAGATAAAAACTCTTCTTTTTTAATAATTTTGGCAACAAGCCATCTTTGGGGAGATGAACTGAGAAAAGTGAAGAAGCGAAGAGGATCACTAACAGTAACTATATATATAACAAATTCAATAATATGTCAACCGGTTGATCAAATAGATGTATATTCAATCGGGATTCAAAGATGTATATTCAATCTTCTAGGTTCAAAATCAAACTCTCAATTCCTATGATTCGGTTTTCTTTTAAAATCTTCTTCATAGGCCCACAAATAAAGGATAATAAGGAATCACACATAAGCATTAACAAATAAACAATATGGAAATTGATTATTATAGCTCGTGGAATATTACAAGTAGAAGTAATTAGCTCACTTTTTATCTTGGTTTATTCTGAATATGAAATATAAAGAAATGATAGTATTGCATTGGAGTAAAATTTTGAAATGGAGTTTTGAACGGTAGTAAACGTATTGAGGTCCCTTGAGTTTAATGAAATAAGGTTAAATTGGCTATAGCAAAAAGAACTACATTTTCCAAAATTCACCAATATTTTTTAACTTTCTCGGCAGAAAACAAAACTAGTAAATTGCACTTTTTTCAAAAGTACGTCATATAAACAAAATTAATTATATTTTACTTGCTTAAATTCTGTTCACAGCAATTTTTCAAAACAGCTGTGATTCTGTTTTTTTTGTTGAAATTTAATATACATTGGATATAATGGACACAACAATTATCCTTCTGGATGTGAACTTTGAAAAAACTGTTATCGAATGATGACGAACTTTAAAGGACTCGTGCTTGATGCTGATACGGTCCAAAAGACAGTAAAATATGGATATTAATTTTAAATTACCTCCAAAGTGATTAAATTGATAGAGAAATCAGAAAATGAACATGTGTTTGGAAAATAGTAAGTGCCAAAAGTATACAACTACCGTTATAAAACTAACACCACCCTAACCATCCGCTACCGTTTATTATTAGGAAAATGAAAATGATAAGGTATCTCAACGCTATGACCGCTACGATAGTTAAATAACAATGTATGTTTACCTTCATAATAAGCACTAGTTACTTAAGAAAAAAGTAGTATTAATATTAGAGGAGTTGCTTATGACAATAACATTCTATAGTTTCAAATGATTAAAGTTCATAACAAAAAAATACTGAATAAAAGGGGAAGTCTATAAAAAAATTTTTTCAAGAATCATATAAATTTGACAACAGCATTTATAAATCAATCAACTTACATTTAAATGCTCAAATAAATGGAAATTTAAAAAAATATAAAAAAAAATGAATTTATAATAATTATGCTTAAAATTCCTTTATATGTTTTTTGTTTTGAACATATTCTTTTAATTCTCTAAATGTTTAGGCAGTTACTACGTGGAATTCATTCAACTTGGAAAGAGACTAGCTCTCCATATGAACAATATTTTTTTATAGAAGCACTGTAAAGCTCCGTCCATAACACTACATATATTTCTTACATTAAAATCTCTTACTTTATCTTCTGTTTGGACAACTATTTTTGTCTCATCCATTTCTAAAAGTTGGAGAAATATGTTAGGAGTATTTTGTTAAGTACATTTCTTTAAATATTTACTATATTTAAACATTCTACGTTTTTAGTACATTTTCAAAGGTCAAAGAAAGATGTAATTAGTATTTTGAGTACATTTCCGAATGTAGTTTTTCTTTTATTTTCTGCATTATTTTAATAATTATAACAAAATTATTTGTTAAGGTTTAATAAATGAACTGCTTTATGAAATTAACAGCCTTGGAGAGAAGTAAACTCTGTTAAGATGGACTTGCAAGTGTGCAAGGAGGAGGATGGATATTTTGGGTTAATGTAATAGAGAAAAGAGGGGACGACCTTGTCGTGGAACGGTAGCTGATACCCGGCACGACCCACTTGGGGGCACCGTTATCCCATCAGTCAGTCAATCGGCTCCAACTCCCTCTGCCAACACAGAGTCCTTAAGCTCACCTCATTAACCATTCTCTTTTAATACCTGCTATTTATCATCCATACCCAGCTTACCTAGATCATCTATACACTTGTAAATTGAATGTTTACACGGTCACTAAGAGTACTAGTAAAGTCAAAAAGAATTATCCCATATAACTTAAATAATACAAAATTCAGCCTACATTCCAACACCTTATCTAATGTTACTTTCTACCTGTTTCTAATACCTCATTTCCTGTCTGGTTTATATCATAACCTTGATATTTGACCTACTTTTCTAAAAACTGATCTTTCTCAAATTTTGCATACTCCATTCTAAATGGCACAACTATTCTACAGTAAAGTGTCTCTCAAAATGTTTTACATCGAGGCATACCTATGAATTAGCAACAACTTTTGGTTGCAAATTTAATTTTTAATATAGAAATAAATACTTCAGAGCTTTAGAATTAAGTTAAGGTTTCAGGAACTTCAGAAGTTTTTTTTTCCGTCGTAGGATGTGGAAAAATCTGTTCATCAGATCCCTTAGCAAGACGTCTTGCTTAGGGTATGTGGGGTTGGGGGTCCCGACCCACTAAAAAACCACATCTGATTTCCTGGCAATACCCGACACGGAAACCGTTTGCACATTACTTCATGCCGGTGCCTCAGTCCTCCTGAATAGGATTAACCTTCTTGTCCCCATTCGTTCACCTATGAATTATCATTGCCCTTGCCTCACACCACTTTCGTTCTTCTTATGACAGAGAATCGCCTCTACAAAGTTTGCAGCTTTTGACCAATTATCTTCATTTTGGAGCATCTTTTGAACTATAGTCTCTGGAGTGACCTCACCCAGTGATGCTATTAATTCCTGGCGCAGCACTCTCCATTTAGCACAGAAGAAGAAGGTATGCTCTGCATCGTCGTTTTCCCCCGAGCTACAGTGCTTACATTGAGGGCTATCAACTTTACCCATCCTGTGTAAATATTTCTCAAAATTCCCATGGCCAGTCAGCATCTGAGTTAAGTGGAATCCAATCTCCCCATGCTTCTGGCCCAACCATTTGGGGAGGTCCTGGATGATCCTTGCAGTCCACCTGCCCCTTAACTCTTGCTCCCATCTCTCTTTCCATTTCCTCAGGGTTATTGTTCTGGCTTGTTGTTTTGCCGCTTTTCGATCTTCTACCGATTTTTCACCACACTCTTTCTCTCTTGGGCCAGAAAGTCGATGGGAATAATTCCTGAAATGACCAATATTGCTGGCTCGGAAACAGTGTGGTAGGCATATGCTACTCGTAAGGCGCCAATCCTCTGTACCGAAGCCAATTTCCTTCTAAATTTCTTGTATCTGAGACAGTCAGCCCAGACCTCAGCGCCATACACCATTATAGACTGTGTCACAGACATCAGTAATCTGCGCCTTAACTGCCTTGGCCCTCCAGTATTAGCCATAAGCCTACTTAGCTGGGCTGTGGCAACAGCAGCTTTGTTTGCAGCTCTACATATGTGCGCCCAGAACGACATTTTCCTGTCGATAGTGATCCCAAGATATTTAACAGATCCTCTCACGGGCACCTCTACACCACTGATAATCATATCTGTGTAAACTGGAGTTCTCTTTCTCGTAATTACCATTATTTCTGTTTTATTAGTGGCTAAAGTCAGACCATGATCCACCATCCAACCATCGACCCGTCTCATGGCCTGGTTTAATTTTAGCTGAGCCAGGGGTTCATTCCTTGCTATGATGACCAATATAATGTCATCAGCGTAGCCCACTATATGAATATCATCAGACATTTGTATCCTTAGCACACCATCATAAAAGATGTTCCAGAGAACTGGTCCTAGAATAGAACCCTGTGCAGCTCCAGCACTGAGAGCCTGCTTCATTTTCCCTCTGGTGGTGTTATATATAAGTACTCGGTCTTCTAAATAACTACAGATTATCCGGTACAGGTAATTGGGCACCCTGAATTTTCCTCTCAAAGCATGTAACAGAAGATCCCATCGCATGGAGTTAAAGGCATTTTTAACGTCCACGGTTACCACGACACATACTGGCCTAGAGAAATGATTCCCTTGGGCAGTAACACTGGCGTATTTCATTACTAGCTTCACGGCGTCCAGCGTACTCCTTCGCGGGAGAAAGCCAAATTGCCTCTCAGACAGTCCACCCACGTCTCTTAATGCTGCCTGCAACCGCTTGTGTATTAGCTTCTCAAAAAGCTTCCCTGCCGTATCCAGCATGCTCAGCAGTCGGTAGGCCGACGGACTATCTTCTTCGCCCTTGCCTTTACTAATCAGCACGAGGTTTGCTCTTTTCCACTCAGTGTGGAAGTAACCCGTCGTCATGCATGCGTTATACATGTTTAGAAACATGCGAGCTGCACACTTGGCCACCTGCGCATAAACCTCTGCAGGAATGCCATCTGGCCCGGGGCATTTTCGCTTTTTCAGGTAGGCCACTGCTTCCACCAAGTCTTCTACTGTAAAAGATGTGTTCTCTTCTTGGGAGCGATTTTCCTGGTCATCTTCCATTTTTTCCATTTCGACCTGTCTATGTGTGGGAAATAATGTTCTTACGATATGTTTCATTGCAGCTGGGTCGAGGATCACCTTAGGTTTATGCTTTTTAAGCCGCTCTGTAACAATTCTATATCCTAACCCCCAGGTGTCGTTGTCTACAGAACTGCAGAGATCATTCCAACATTTTATTTTGCTAGATCTTATTGCATTCCTGAGTTTTATCTTTGCTATTTTATAGGCTTCTGTTTCAGAGGGTGCTTCCCCCCATCTTTTCTTTTCTCTTTGCGCTCTACGTCTTGCTCTGAGGCAGTCACTGCGCATTCTAGCGATAACCGCTGTCCACCAATAGGCAGGCATCCGCTTGCTTCTTGGTTTACTTTTGCAAGGAATGGCTTCATTGCAGGCATGGCGAATGATGTCCATAGTTTTATCAACGTGGGCCTTCGATTCCGCTCTTGTCCTAGGCTTAGGTAGGTCCTGCTCCTCATAGGAATTCATAACTTTGGCAAACTTCTCAGTGTCCATTTTCTCCATTATGTACCTTGGTGCGCTAACAGTCGGATATCTCTTTGTTCCTCTCATCCTTAACTGAAAGGTGATGTACTGGTGGTCACTGCCAACTTCATCATCCAAGACCTCCCAGTTTTGCTCCTGTGAGAAGAGCTCCTCCGTGACGAAAGAAACGTCTATAGCCGTCTCCATACAGTAGGGGCGTCGGTAAATAGATGTTCCGTCATTAAGAATCAGCAGATGAAAGCTTGCAGCAAGCTCCACTACTCTCCTTCCACTTATATCTGTGTGTTCTCCTCCCCATTGAATTGATTTGGCGTTAAAATCACCTGTCACGACAAGGCTGCCATTTAGTTTCAATCCAGAAGTTTAAATTTACTAATACTGTAATATTTTTTTTCTGAGACTATTTTTTTTTATTGCTGATATTCATATATTTTTAATAAAAGTATTATTAAAATTATTTTAATATTATTAAAATCATTATTATTATTATTATTTAATGTTTTTCTGATCCTGAGGTTTTCTGAAATAATTAAAGAATATAAGTTTTATTAAAAATATAAGCAATTCATCTTCCAACGTTGAAAACGAATAGGTACATAAACTTAAGGAAAGATGTTTGTGAAGGGAAAAAATGTCTAATAACTTTGAGTAAAAAACCAGGAGTTTGTCAATTTTGGCTAAGTACTACCATGAAAATTAGCAGGTTAGATATTCACAAACAACGCTTCTTTCTTTCTGAAAAGATTATGCATTATACTTCCAGTTAAAACTGTCAAAGATCGAAGATATAACGCAGATATAGAAACCACATACTCGGTGTGTGTAAAATGTATACATTTGACAACAGATTTCTTAAATACTAGAACATGCTCTTTCTATTTCTTAGAGCGCACGAGTACACCCGGCTGCATAGTTTGAAAAACTTTTTTTTGACTACTGGTGTAATAGTCTTTTTACTTTACTATATGTAAAGTATAGTGATTGTGAAAAAATTCGATCATTAACACGCTATGGTCCAGAATCTTTGATGGATCAAGTTGATATTTTACACAAAAATGGGCCTATAGTGTAGATCACAGGTGTCAAACCTACGGCCCACGGGCCGGATCCGGCCCACCTGGGGGTTCGATCCGGCCCGGGGGATAAATCAGCATTATTATAAAAAAAAAAAATCAGTTTACTCTAATTTCCTTAAAAACCTGCGGTCTTATATTACCATCAGTGTTTTAGTACGCGCTGTATTATCTACGTTTCCTTCTTCTCGCACCTTGACCAGCGAAATATCCCTGTCAAAATGGATAATAGTGAATACAGTATAGGATTTTAATAAAGTATAACTGACTTATTTTTCTTAGCACTAATTATTAGTATTAATGACAGATACAAAGAAAAAGGTAGATTTATTGTTAGTTCTATGTAATTATGTAATTAGCTTGCTGGCACGGCCCGCTTGATATCAAACTAAGCTGTATTCGGCCTCCAGACCAAAATGAGTTTGACACCCCTTGTGTAGATGATCCCTATGTTTTGAGAAGAATTATGCATGACAGAAAAGTCACTTTTAGAAAACATTTTTTTCTCCTGAACAGCTAACTCTAGAGTTTTGAAATTTTGGCATTATCTTAAAAGTAACAAATGAAATAAACGAATAATATATTCAGAATTTTAAAACAAAGGAAAATCTTTATTTTTCAATAAAATGTAAAAATGTTGGCTTATAATCCAATCTCACAGCTTGTAAGAACGATACAAGCCATACTGTTTGACGGATCAAAATGAAACTATGCCTAAAAATAGAACATTATATGGAGAATGAGATGAAATAATTTTCTTTAAAATAACATTCACCATAGGGACGTTAAAGTACGATTTCTGTTTTCAGAAAATTGTTTTTGATGCTAAGCGGCTCATTTAAAAATCATGAAAATTTGACCAAAAATGTAACAAACAATTAGCAATTTATGAAAACAATTTATGAAATTTCAATCAGGGCAAAGAGCAATAAAGCTATAAAAACTGTTTGTTTATCCTAGACTAAGGGATCACCTGCCTAAATATATATTTGTCCAATTTTTTATATTTTTTTACATTGTTTACATTGGCTTAGAAATTTTTTGAGAGAATCCACTGAGATAAATTGATGTTTATAATAGAAAAATTTAAATAATTTATTGACTTATATGAGATATAAGAGGAATAATATTTTTAGATGTAAAAAAATCTTTACCAATAAACATAAATAAATTTCCTTTGTCTTCCATGGTATGATGGATTTGTCTCATAAAATGTTTTAATAAATCTTTATATTGTACTTTTGAACAAAACTTAATATCAGTTATAATTACTTAATCTTTGTGAATTGTAGTATCTTTCCATGATGTTGAAATGTGACGAATGGACTCTTTCCTCAAGAACTAGGATTTATGTTTGTTGACAAATATCCAGTTTTTTAACTATTCTAGACTAACAGTTCATATTTATTATTTTAAGAAATTAGAAGCTCCCAACTATAAAAGTTTTAAATTATACTGAATAGCTGTCTATAACTTTGATTTGAGTATGTAAGCTGTTTAATTACTAATATATTTTTTTCTAAATATACATTCATAGCTACCTTATAACAGAGTAAAACGCAGGAAAAAAGATAACACTCACTCAGAGAAAATTGGTATATATGATTTTTGACAAAGAGGAAGGAAAATGATTTTATTAAATACTAAGAAGCCATAAATATCCCAGTATAATAATTCTATAAAAGACCAAAAATGTAAAACATAATTAAAATTAAAATGTTTCGTTTGAAGATTAATAAATGTAATTATCGTACATCCTTAATTATAGATTATCTTGAAACGATATTTTTCCTTCAGTGTTGTTCAGAGAAAATAAGAATATTTTCTTGTTCTAAATTTGAAAATTTGACTTAAATACAAGCATTCAATGTAGAAGGAGGTCATGTAAACGATGTATGAAATCCACTGGCTATTTGAACAAAAGCCATGTTCTCTTGAAGGAGATTATTTTATATCAAGAGATTTTCACTTAGGCTTTTCAAAAATTTTATTACTGCTGTAGTTATACTAATGAGATTATTTGCATCAATGGTGTGATATAAAAAAATAAGGTTATATAAGGATATAAATAAGGTTATAGTCGATCAATCACTATCTTACCACCTCAGGAATGAAAGACTAATAAACATCTCCCATTTATTTTACATTGTTTACATTGACTTAGACAATTTAGAGGATTTTGAGTGAATCCTCTGAAATAGAATTGATATTTATAATGGAATAATTTAAATAACCTCATTAACTTATATACGATATAAGAGGAATAATATTTTTATCTGTTTAAAATCACGGGTAATAAACATAAATTTCCTTTGTCTGCCATGGTATGATGAATTTGTCTTACAAAATGCTCTAATTAATATATATATTGCAACCTTGAATAAAACTTAATATCTGATAAAAAATTATGTGTTTCATGAATTATAGTATCTTTGCATGATTTTGAATTGAAGTGTGAGGAATGAACTCTTTACTCAAGAAAGAGGAGTTCAAAAATTAGAAGCTCCAAACTATAAAAGTTTTAAATTATACTGAATAGCCGGTTTTGATTTTGATTTAAGGATGGAAAACTGGCTAATTACTAATATACTTTTTCTCAAAATACATCACAGTAACATTATAACAGAGTACAGCACGCACAAAAAAGATAACACTTGCTCAGAGTAAATTGGTATATATGATTTATGACAAAGAGAAAGAAAAGTAATTTTATTGAATACTAGAAAGCCATAAAATTCCCAGTATAATAATTCTATAAAGCACCAAATATGGAAAACATAATTCAAAATGGATAACATTCTTTGAAGAAGAATAAATGTAATTATTCTACATCTGAAATTAAAAATGATGATAAAATAATATATTTCTTTCTATTGTTCTGATGTTTTTCAGAAAAAATAGAAGTATTTTTTGTTTTAAATAATAAAATTTGTCTTAAATATTCAATATAGAAGGAGGTCAGGTAAAGTATGTAAGACATCCGCTGGCTACTGGAACAAAAGTCATGTTCTCTTGTAAGAGATTATTTCGTAACAAGAAATCTACCTTTTCGCTTTTCAAAAATGTTATTACTGCTGTAGTTATGCTAATGATATTATATGCATCAGTGGTGTGATATACAAAAGTAAGCATATATATTGATATTTGAATCAATCACTACAGGAATTAAGATTAAGTAGATCAATTAAGATTAAGGTCATTCCCTACAGGAATGATAGACTATTAAACATCTCCCAATTAGACATTTATATGATACTTAAATAGAACATGATATATTATATACCCAAGAAGTATGATAGTATGGTTACTTATAGTAAAGCTGAGTGTAAGCCACTCCAGATTTTTTATTTAAAAATTCTATAATTCTGTCTATGAAGATAGTTCAAACTCAAAAGTCGATTTTGAACATTTTAATTTAAACATACAAAACTGACCTATTTATAAAACATTTTGTATTCGATAAATTTACCTATATATATAAAATTGACACTGGCGATTTAAATAGATTTAAACATTATTTTAAGAAAACAGAAATAAACACTGTAACAGACTAATTACTGTAATCCATATTTTGACCCCAAATCACCATCAGAAGGGAAACAGAAGAGAAAATGAACACAAGCAAACGTTCTGATTAACGATTTTGAATAGAAGCAGTTCTGTTTTAAGATTTATATATTTGTGATGTACTTATCCTACAATTTTAGTTAGCTCCTTAGTTATAATACTCGTAACAGTCTAAGAGCCTCTGAAGAAGCCGTATTCGGCTGTTGGGTGCAAGAAATGACTCCGGTCTTAATTTAATCAGATAACGCACTTAAAATTTTAATGTTTTGTTATTTGTTAATCTTTCAGACAGTTTTGTTTTTATTTTATAATTATTTTCCTTTACATTAGTTTGCTTTATTATAATAAAGTATGGTAATCATGATCTCAAGATATTGATAGATTTACGATTTATTTTTGAGGTCCCCAATGTTCTTTTTTGCCGTTTTTTCGATGACATCTGTATGTGGTTGGGTTTATAAGTGTTATTATTATTATCTAAAACATTTTGTGCCAGATACAGACCACACCATTTGATAGGTCAAGTTTTTCCCTCGGAAGAAGTACAGAGGGTGAACAAATTACACGAATCCAATCTACAAAATAAAGTAAAACAACTAGACTATTTGAATTGGTTTATACGTTGAATTACGAAGAATTTTGTTAGTCCAATAGCTAGAATTTGGTCCCCTAACTATAAATATTGGAGAATATTTGGACAGTAGGTCATACCTAGTATACCTAGGTTATAACTAGGAGATAACCTAGGTTACCGCTTTGAAAGTAAAATTTCAAAACTTAAATCGAAAAAAAAATAAAATATCAACAAGAAGAGTTCTTGATGGAACAAGCTTGAAAGTTGTTATGTCATTATTTCAACAGTTGATGTTCAATAATATAAAATTATAATTTTATAATAATTTTACATTATTATTTTATAATGATATCAAAACGCAATTGACGTTGTGATTGACTAGCGTTTTTGGCTAGATATTTTGTGAACGCCATAGGATCTATGCAAACCTAATCTTCATCGAAGAATCAAGACGAAGAGACATCATCTGATTTGTTGGATAAATTACTATTTCTACAGTCAAATGTGAAGTTAAAGTTCGTTTTTATTTATTTTTTTGGTTTAATATTTTTACAGCTCCCCATTATTAAATTGGTAAATTGGTTCTATTGTTTAATTTAGCTGAAAGTTTAGCACAGTTTGCGATATTTTTTAGCTGATTTTAGCTATTATTTAGGCAAATTTTAGCCAAATTTGAGCATATTCACTTGGCAAAACTAAGTTCTCCTCTAAGATAAGACAAACTGTATTCTTGGATTATGTGGTGGGGTATTCGAACACAGAATGGGTTGCAAGGACATGCTGGTGGCCCTATGGTTTTCATGCTGTGCATATATTGGTACAAAAAACCCTGTCCGTTTAAAGAAGAAGGTCTTGGTTTATTTAGTAGCTCGGCTTACTGACTGACATTCCCTCAGCTCAAAACATTGGGGAAGTAATGTTTTGTTTTGGCTCCTTTTGCTGTATTTTCCCAAGACTTTTCCCATTTCTCCAAGCTTGCAGTACTCAATAGGCATTTTAAATGAGAGTTGGGATATACATGATTGAGAACGCTAAGTTGCGGTCCAAGACTGCTTCATTGTCTTTAAAACCAACCAGCTTTAAATGGACTTTCACACGTGCTTTAAATTTATACATTTCTATCTATTTACCATATGTGTTATTTTATTACATTGTCTTTTAATAGTTTGAATTAAACTGCAGTCACTATTACATTTTTTTAATAACTAGATTGTGATTTCATTGCTAGTTTAATCTGAAATTGTTTCTGCAAATTGCTTGTATCCATTTACTAAGCAACTTTTGTTGCCTCATTTATTGAGCTGAATTTGTTTAGTTTATATGAGCCGCTTATTTTGAAAGTGGCCTAATTCCATTTATGTTAAAATCGAGATATTTAAGGGTTTGCGTTTTACAAAATTTAAAAATATTGTCATTTTATTTATCAACTAATTTTTGTTATAAAAATTCTTAGTAATTTTAAATAAATGTTGTAAAATTTGCTGCAAAAGGTAAAGATAACGTAAAAATGTAATTATTTAAATAGCTAGCTAAATTTTTTTGGAAAATGGAATTAGGCCACTTTCAAAATAAACGGCTCATATGTCCTATTGCTATACATGTATTTTCTTTAGAATCCTATTCAACAAACTCTGAACAAACGTTACTTTCCATTAGGCTATCGTCACAAATAGTTTTAAAAACAAAGTTACGGTTCTTCAAAACCCTTAAACTATCTTTTAAATGCTCTAAAATTGTGGTTAGTTAATTTGTTTTTCTGTTCTTGTCTTATTTTTCTTCAACCTCCATCAACGGTTTAAAAATAGAATTTTATTTGGGCTCACACTAATGAACTACTGGAATATGACACGATTCATGTAATCAGAGCCTAGATTTTTGTGAATCCACAGAACTCATATGTTCTGTGTTCCTTTTATTAATTTTAAAATGTCATTTGTAATTAGAGTCTTTTTTTTATTCTAAACAACACAGTTAATTTTTGAGTTGGATGCTAATTTTTTTTATAATTCACCGACTATTTTTTTTACTTTTGATGTAAGGGTCATATGGTTAAAAGTTATTATTAATTTCTCTCTCAATTTCATTAAACACTAAGTCTAAAGGACTCAAGTTTACATATTTCTTCACTTACCAGAGCAGAACTGAGAATGATAAACCGTACAATTTCAAACAGTGTTTTCTTTAAAAAAAAAATATTGTTGAAAAGACCAGAATTGGAAGATGTATTGCTATTTTGCTGACAGTGACAGCTCTGGCTCCATATAGGGAACATCCTACGTCCTTAATGAAAGATAAGTGCTAAAGGCTTTTAAATTTTAGTTGAAATTTCAGTTGTGCTAAAGTGGAATACTTGTTATGTACATAGTAAGAAAAAATATTACAGTTTATGAAGGGTTTTTATTCAAAGAGTTCCTGAAAATTATTCCGTTTCTGAGTTAAGTAATATTAATGTACTATTCCACATACAAAACTTTAAGTTCCAAAATATATTTTTCTTTTTTTTTTATTTTTCCAGTTAAATTGCTCGGTTTAGGTATCCCATACACTGTATTTATAAACTCTGATGTTCTTGTTTAAATGTTTTCACACGCTATAAACTGAATAAAATATTAAAAATTTTGTGGGAATCGAACCCACTCCTTTGGCATTGGAGGTCGAGCGCGCTTCCGTCTAAGCCAAAGGGACCTTCGACATAAATGATGTCGAAGTATTAAATAATAGTTTTTCGACTTAAGTTATAATGACTTAATTATAATAAATTTAGAAAGAGGAAGTTAAATGAATAATCGACGAGATTATTAAATAATTATTTAATATATCAACAAATGATATTTATTATAGTTAACAACATCTTAGAAATTATCAAATTAATATAAGTAAAATATTAAAAGCACACAATTATATCCGTAATCAAAAAACACATTGTCATAATGCCTATCTTTTCTTCTTTTGATATATCTATTTCAATAAAAATAATAGAGTAAGGCTCCCGATGCATTGGAAAGTACAGAAAAGTTCTTAATAAAACAAATTCTCTCTAAGTTAAGGAGTTTAGGACTAATTGAATTGACAACTTCTTCTAGTTGTCAAGAGACGAACTGATGCTGATATCTATAATGCTTGAATCAGTCTTACATGTGGCGTAAATTTACTAAATTCTATTTAACTCGCAATATGAGAGTTCAAAAATAAGATCAGGAATACTCTAAATTTCTGATAAATATTGGGGAAGACACTGGTGTAAATAATGAAAATAAAGAGATTATTACTACCCGAAGACATGTTTATACGTGCACATAATGTTGATTAGTGTATTGAATACATTTAATCTTCATTCATCAACCCTTAAATATTGTTCACAGAAAATTCTATTTAAGTTCAATTTAACGAAACGCAGGAGTGAAATTAATCATAGATTCATTGAATAATTTCTAAGAGAAATTAAACAATATCTATCATACAACTCGGTTTGTGTAGGAACAGAACCCACACATTACCCTCAAGAATTTCTTGACTCACTAATGTTGTCTGGATAGCTCTAACATAAGCTAGAACTCAAAAAGAAAGCTCCTGTCATGTGTATGTATGAGAAACATTGATCCACTGTGCTTATTTAATGGAAAAGACTAATAACTGAGGAGGTTTATGATAATTTCATTGTTTATAAAATTATAGCATCTCTGGCTCAAGGGGAAATAGTTAATTCCAAGATTAAAAATCATTTTATCTGAAGAGGACAATACTCCTTTTTTAAGGATTCCATTTCTAATTCAGTTACCATTTGCCTTGACTATTCATAAGTCTCAAGGAGAGACTCTAGAGAAAGTTTTAGTTCATTTATGTAAACCAGCAGTTTAACAAGGCCATTTACATATTGCTCTCAGTAGGGTCAAACAAAAATAAAACATTAAAATTTTTTTGGAAAATTCAAATTATACATAAATTATTGGAAATAGAAGAGAACTGTCTTAAACACATGTTTATTATCCTCTTTATTAGAAATGAATTAATTTAGAGTTTATCTGCATTTATGTGAACATGATTGCATTAAAAAGGAAGGTGTTGGATGACCCAATGGGTCACAGGTAGTCTAGTAAGAGTTAAGAGTGAGGTTAGTTCCCTCTCTAATAACACCCTTAGCGGGGAATTGGGGATCGCTTTTATTGTTTCTTCAGAATATGGTTTACATAATTTATTATCTTACACAATTTTTACTTTACTATAAATAAAGTATAGTGATCATGAAAAAATTCGATCTCGAGATTGTGACGGAATTACATGTTTTGAGGTCACAAGAGTCGTTTTATGAAGTTTTTTCGATGATGGCTGTGTATGTGTGGGATGGAGGGTAGGTGAGTGTGTTAGCATTGCTTGTTACCACGCTACGGTCCAGAATCATTGATGGATCAAGTTGATATTTTACACAAAAATGGGCCTCACAGGGTATAAGATCCCTATTGTTTGGGAAGAATTATGCATGACGGGAAAGTCAGTTTTTTTGCAAAAACCGTTTTTTAAAAAACATTTTTTCCTCGTAAACTGATAACGCTAGAGTTTTGAAAATTTGGCATTATCTTTGCGATTACAAATGAAATGAACAAAAAATATATTAAGAATTTTAAAACAACGGGAAATATTTTTTTTTCAATAAAATGTAAAAATTTTTACTTATAATTCAATCTCAAAGTTTGTGAGAGCAATACAAGCCAAACCGTTTGACGGATCAAAATGAAACTATGCTTAAAAATAGAACATTATACGGAAAATGATTTCAGATAATTTTTTTCAAAATTATATCCACCAAAGGGGCATTAAAGTACGATTTCTGTTTTCAGAAAATGTTTTTTTGACGCTAAGCGGCTCATTAGGAACTCATGAAAATTTGACAAAAAATGGAACAAAAAATTAACAATTCATAAAAAAAATGCATGAAGTTTAAATTACGGGAAAGAGGAATAAAGCTATAAAAACTGTTTGTTTATCCTAGACTAAGGGATCACCTGCTATACTTGTCTAATTACTATGTTTACATTGACGTAGAAATTTTTTGAGCAGAACCACTGAGATAAATTGGACTATTCTAGTCTAATAGTTCATATTTATTATTTTCAAAAATTAGAAGCTCCCAGCTATAAATGATTTAAATTATTGAATAGCTGGCTTCGACATTGAGTTGAGTATGTAAACTGGTTAATTACTAATATATTTTTTCCCAATATAGATTCATAGCAAGCTTATAACAGAGTGCAAGGCGCAGGAAAAAAGATAACACTCACTCAGATAAAATTGGTATATAAGATTTTTGACAAAGAGGAAGGAAAATGATTTTATTAAATACTAAGAAGCCATATATTTCCCAGTATAATAATTCTATAAAAGACCAAAAATGTAAAACATAATTCACAATGGAATTCGTTTGAAGATTAATAAATGTAATTATTGTATATCCTTAAATATAAATTATCTTAAAACGACATCTTTTCTTGGATGTTTGTGATGTTTTTCAGAGAAAATAAGAGTATTTTTCTGATTTAAATTTGAAAATTTGACTTAAATATTCAATGTAGAAGGAGGTTAAGTAACCGATATAAGAAATCCACTGGCTATTTGAACAAACGCCATGTTCTCTTGTAGGAGATTATTTCGTATCAAGAAATTTTCACTTTGGCTTTTCAAAAATGTTATTACTGCTGTAGTTATACTAATGGTTGTATATTCATTAATTGTGTGACATACAAAAAAGGCTCATCTACTGATAAGTGGATCAATCACTATCTGTACTACCTCTGGAATGAAAGACTAATAAACAACTTCCATTTAGACGATTATATTATGCTTAAATGAGAAATGATATAGTATATACCCAAGATGTTTGATATTAAGTTTACTTATAGTAAAGTTCAGTGCAGGCCACTCCAGATTTTTTTAAATTCAATCGAAGTCGGTTAAATAGATAAAGTTTAAATACATGAAGTGTTAAATAGGGTTCAGCTTCCCGTACCTCCATTACAGTGGCATTTATAAATTTGGAACTACTAACATTTGCTCATTCATTTGTTTTTATACAATTTGGTGTCATATGCGTGGTTTAAACTTCATAAACATTGAATGCTATGTCTTAAATAGTGCGTGTGCCTTCCATACCTCTCGAATGAAGGTATTTGAAGAATCAGTTCATTGTCATTGCTTTGTTGGGAAATTCTTTTACAGATTACATTAACTTATACGCATGATTAAAATTAAAAAAAATTCTATATAAATAAAGTATTAAAGAAAAATTCTGTCCTTTATGATACCGATAGAGGTCATTTATAGATGTACTTACATCCTTTTCCTCAGAAATAAAGAAGTGTTCCATCTTTTCAGGGAGTGTTTTCAATAAAGAACTACTTTTGTTGGGTTGTCACATATTCATATCTATCTTCGGTTTTTTTTTCAATTGCCTATTCGAAAACATATTCGACCATCTACTGTATAATTATACTTAGATATCTTTACTTATTCGTTATTTTTCAAATGTGTTTACTTAAGTTCTAATTTATTATCTCTGCCATTGCCGTCCGTGTTTTGGCTGTCTCTTTTGACATTTCTCTAACACTAGTGTGTTAGTAGTTTAAATAAATCATCTGCCGAGTGTTTAGTTTGATCGTTTATATGGTCTTGTGTATTGTTTTATATTTAAATATTTCTAAAACTCCTGTTTTTCAGTTTTAGTCCTTTATATAGTAAGTCCATCGACTTCTCTGTACTTTCAGATTCATGTCTATATGCTATTAAAGGTCAACAAAGCTAGAATTAGTTTTGTTCTTTAAAAGCATGAATGTGTTTTTATATATGGTAGTATTTCTAAAGTCCTTCCTGTTTGTCATATATAGTATTTTTCACAGTCCTTGCATTTTATATTTCACTTAGATTAAATTTATTGTCTTCATTCTCTATTGAAATATTTTAATTGCTTTGGATTATTAATATTTTAATTTTCTTTTTTTTTTAACAATATTATTAGTCTATTTGTGTTTTCCAATATGACTGGCACAATCTAAGGAAAGTTATCTATCGCTATAAAATTAAAATTTGCCAAGTCATAACAATGTAAACGATTTTATTTTTTATTAGGGACAAAAATTAATTTAAACCAGCTTTGACTTAGGCTGTTGATTTGTACCTTCAAACACAGGATCACAGACCAGATAAAAATATGGCCATAATTTATTATTAAACTACAAGCTAACTTACTTTAAGGAGAAAAACCCTTTAAGGAAGACTCACCTCACTTAACTTTTTCCTTACAATAGCTAACTACTAGACGTGAAAAAAACACTAACCCGATAAAAATTAGCCATGGAGATTCAGTCATCCTTATCCGTCACTCTCACATTGTGTTCTCTCTTCTTACCATCTGAGTACTTACAACACTGTTCCATTCCAGTCAAAAACCTGTATATTTACTCAATCATTTCTTTTTGCTATCATGGTCTTATGCCTTTCGTTTAGCTACATGTGATACCGAAAAACGATGCGGAAACTTTTGTAATCGTCTAGTTGTTTGTTTCAGTTGATTTTGTTTAGTAATGGTAAGTGTGTTTGCATAAAGCCACATAGCCATAATTCACAGATAAAACAAGTTAAATTTGGATTAATTTACACCCTCAGAGGTTCTAGAATACATGGTAGATATGCTTTCAATGATGTCTGGATGTGTATCAAGATTTAAAAATGGCGACTATTGCATCATTAAGGAAGGACAGTTCATATCATAAATGAATCATAAAATCAAATGGATAAATTATTTATAATAATTGTAGAATGGATATAATGAATATTTTATTGCTTTTGTAATTAGTCCTAAACTTATAACTTCATTGTTAATATGACTACTAAACTAATTAATATTTAAAACATTTCGAATTTCATTTCATCTAACCTTTCTAATTGAAAATAATCCATATGAAATATTTTTAGTTACATTATTGTTAAATTACAATAATTTTATTATTTTTTTAAAAACTGTATCAAGTAATAAAGGAAACACATTTGCAACGTAATTAGCTACGTCAATCCACTGTGCCTAACTTAGAAGTAGATCCTTCCTTCTCCCTCTGAAAATACAGTATCGATGTCTATAGCAAACTGTAGCCACCAATATTCAATGTCCTCTCCTTTGTAGGATGTCCATCATCCAATCAAGGCTTCCATGCAAACCGTCATGAGGGGTTTTCTGATCACTGGAAGTGCATTCCAGTAGAATGTGTTCAATGGTATTTTCTTTCAAATCGTATTTGCCACATTTCTCTAATTCTACAAGCTGGAACCTTTTTGATGGCTCTTTATTATATACCTTATCTGGGCTCTTGCAATGAAGGTCGATATTTGCTGGTTTACTCCACAGTTCTTTGAGGTAGGTGTTTTATAGATGCAGAAAAGTTTTCATACTGTACTTCTTGCTTTCCATCTCTGAATCTAATCGGCAGTTATAGTCTTTTCAACTTTTGCACTTTTTAGTAAAAGTTATACTGGTAGGGTAGGACACAGGTTGACCGCATCTTAGCTTTCGAGTCGGCTCTATTGTTGCCCCTGAGATCACCGTGGATAGAATTCATTGAAAGGTTATGTTGAAAAAATTTTGTTTTATTCAAATAAGTCACGGACTTCTCAAACCACCCCCGTAATTCGACCGGTTCCAGACTAATCCCTCATTCAAAGCAGACTGAATATTATTTGGTGTTACATTCTATTAATCTTTTTTTTTATGCAATTACTGTCTTCCTGATCATTATTTTCTTGTCAATATTAATTATTTTATATTGATCAAACATATCATTTTCTTGTAATACTACTCAATTTTCTTCTACTATAAGTCAAGTATAGTGATTATGAAAAGAATTCAGGGTTTCGAGATTTTTACGAATTTCCATGTTTTGAGGACCCTAACAAGCTTTTCTGATGATTTTCGATGATCTCTGCAAGCGTATATGTGTCTGCAATGTGGTATATTTATGAATTCATTGAAAGGCTATGTTTTTTCCTGTCTTTTTCACTTCTTGTAGCATATGATTTATTTCTTGGTTCGAGAATAGTAGTTCTGGAGTCCATCAATAGCAGATTTCAAATCAGTGAGCATGAAATGTTGTTTTCTGGTGCGTTCTGCAGTTCATTAACGCTGCATTTAAAGCAAAGATTTCTGCTAGATTCCGAGTTAGCTCGGATGTAATATTCCTCTCCTGTGTTTTCAATATAATATCTTGCTCAGGACATCTTTTCTGTCAGTTTTACAGATCAATTAGTCTAGATTTTGACATGTTCTGGTACCTCTCTTGGATCATTTTTTATCCTTAAGTAACTGTAATGATTCGAAGTTGCTTTTAACATTTATAGATTATTCATGCTGTAATATCGATTTCTTCTCAAGGTGGTGTGGTTACGATGACTGATAAGTTTTCTGGTGTTAGTGGTTCTAGAATATTTTTTAACAGTTCAATGTGACGTGTAAAATATTGCCTAAAACTAGTAGGTGGCATTGTGTAATGGATAGATAGTTTCACGGTGGGCGCTTTATTATGATGCCTTTAGTACTGATGAGTCTGTTGATAATTAGTTCGTCTGGCGGTAACCATGCTTCTATTTCCATGCCATCTATCAATATAGTTTTTAGACATCACAACATCATTCTGAGGACTGGTAATTCAAGGCCACCACAAATCTCTCCTATTATGTTTAATAAACCAGTTTAATTCACTTGGCTTGTTTTGTGTTATGATTCATTATTAAAATAACTTAATAATTGGATTTAAATAAATACTTCTGTTACTTGTTACTTTACTATAAGTAAACCATAATGATAAATACAAAACATTAGTTAATGGTTAACGAGTTGGACATTAGGTTTACTTTTTTTTATATGTTATTAAAATAAGCAACAGCTTCTGCATTGACCAGTTTCTTGTTGACACTCTCTAGTTTTCGTATCACTTTGCGGTGAGACTCTGGTAGCTTCCAAAGAAGGTTAGCAAAAGACATTAACACACACAATAAACATAGGTCAAACACGAAAAACTAAATTTTAATCACTGTTTTAATCACTAAATTAACAAACTAAATAAAAATACGTACAAGCTTTCGGCTCTCATTCGCCATCCTCAGGTATAAACTAAAATTAATTAAGTCTAATGCACTATAGTTAAAAAGAATAAAATATTTGAACGATGTCTACAATATTACGGTGTGTATTTGTAAATACACCTGTACTTTAGGAAGTGAAGCTAAGGTGGGAGTGAGGGGAGGGGGAGGTATGCATGGCGACAGGGTCGGCCAAAAACTACCTGTGGTCCGTTCACCTCCCCGTCTCCCTTACAAGTTTGAAACTATTTACATATTTTGAAACTATTTTACATATTTTACATATTTTTTTATATGTATAAAATTTTTTTCTTTTGTCTTTATGTCAGCAATTAAACTACTTAGAGTCTAACTACCGGAGTCAAATTACAAGCTACTAATAAAATGATGTACACTGTCTATAAAAACTGTTCTTAATAACAATGTTAATATCTGGTGCACTTAAATTTTTTCCCTCAATGATCAAGATTATTTGTGAGTCGTTGTCATGTAATGATTGTCATACAAAAAAAATAACAAAACTGGAAGAAGTAAAATATAAACTTGAAAATGTTGCTGAAGCAAACCTAGAAAAGAAGGTTCATGTAAAATTGGAAAGTGAGTTTATTAAGTTTGAGGGGAAGGTAAAAATGAGATACAGAGGTAGTGATAAGGGCACTGATGACCCTCATCTCGCCAGAGAGCTAGTTGCAAACGACCCATCAACTGATAAAACAGCCAACTGAATTAGCACATTTTAAATTGTTCCTGTACTCCTTGAACTACTCTCATCATCATCTCATTTTTTTCCAATTTTTTATAAGTTGATGTATGTCAGAATGTCACAAAATAAATGCACGTGACTCTAGAATAAAAAAAACATAATATCAAGATAAAAAATTACCTTATGATTCTTACTTATTCATAGTGTGAGAATAAAAAGGAACGTTCAGTTCCCTCACACAAACAATCTAAAGGATTTAGACCTTTTTGATATTGTTCTGATTTTTTTGATAAATATATATATATATATATAATATAATTATATATATAATATATATATAATAAATAAATATATATATAAACTATATTGGCACAAAGAACACACAGAAATGAAACAGAAACTCACTAACATATTTCGATGTTTCGTCATCAGGAAGATAGAAACGAGCCTATATAGTTTATTTAGTTCGTGGAATCATTTCATTTAATTGATATATATATAATATTAAAAACATAATTATAGTTGGCAGAAACTTGCTTCTTTATAAGTTTCTCTATCTTTCTAAATAAGGATTTCGTTGTTGTATCTAAACTATATAACAAACTTCCTACACAGTTAACAGTCAACATGTTTCAACTCTTTCATAGAGCCATCTTCAGGATGAGAATGATTCTCAATAGCTTTTACCTTTATATAAGCAAAGTAGAGTCAATTAGAAGGATTAAGGTTGTTTGTTCAAAGCAGGGGGGGGGGGGGGGGTGAGTGACCTAAGGGGTTGCTGTTATTACCTGGGCCGCGGTCTATTTGGCCTTGTATTCCAAATAGCTTAAGGCTTCTATGGCTGTTTTCTAATTGAATGTTGATATGGGGTTTCATTTTTTGTATACATACAGCCTCAATAATTTTAAGTCTCTCTTGACCTCTTTCTCTTTTAATTATTTTAGTGCCTGCCACAATAATGTCTCTTGTCAATTTTGTTTTGTGAACTTGTTCCATGTGTTCTTGGGAGCTCCAGACATCAGATGTATTGTAAGCCTCCTTGACAGAGTGGTAGTGGTTACTCCAATGTACGAATGTTTTCGGTTTTCACAGTCACCGTAGGTACAAGTACATTCATACACTAGATTAGTTTCTTTGAGTGGAATGCTCTTAGTTTGGCTATTGTTTTTCATAAACAGACTGCTGATTGTGGGGCTTTTATAATAAGTAATCGGAGAAACTCTGTCGTCTTTGTCTGTACACTTTATATTGTTGTTTATGATTTTCTTCAGGACCCTTTCATCAATTTTGTACTATTCGGATTATTGATTTCTATAGAAAATTTTATGAATAGTTCCAGGTGTTTCTTTATTTATTTGTTTGCGTTCCTTGTCATGTAGATATGCCTTTAGAATATTGTCGAATTTTTCATTAGAGTAGCCATTGTTTACGAATGCCTGCTTTGTTCTGTTTATGTTATTCTGAAAAATCTTCCAGTCTGAAGCTATTTTATAAGTTCGATGAACTATAGCTTTTACAGTTGCATCCTTGTAACGTTCTGAACACTCACTGAATGCATTGAGGAGCTTTTATAGTTGCATCCTTGTAGCGTTCTGGACAATCACTGAATGCATTGAGGAGCTTTTATAGTTGCATCCTTGTAGCGTTCTGGACAATCACTGAATGCATTGAGGAGCTTTTATAGTTGCATTCTTGTAGCGTTCTGGACAATCACTGAATGCATTGAGGAGCTTTTATAGTTGCATTCTTGTAGCGTTCTGGACAATCACTGAATGCATTGAGGAGCTTTTATAGTTGCATTCTTGTAGCGTTCTGGACACACTGAATGCATTTGGAGCTTTTATAGTTTGCATTCTTGTTAGCGTTCTGGACAATTCATTCTGATTATTGTTCAATTGATTTAAAGGAGCTTTTATAGTTGCTTATTCTTGTAGCGTTCATGGACTTTTAATCATGAATGCATCTCGAGGAGCTTATATAGTTGCATTCTTGGTAGCGTTTGCCTGGACAATTCACTGAAACTGAACAATTTGAGGAGCTTTAATATAGTTGCATTGCTTGTAGCGTGTCATGGACAATCACTGAATGCATTGAGGAGCTTTTATAGTTGCATTCTTGTAGCGTTCTGGACAATCACTGAATGCATTGAGGAGCTTTTATAGTTGCATCCTTGTAGCGTTCTGGGCACTCACTCAATACATTGAGGTATGAGGCTGTATTGGTGGCTTTTACGTACACTGAAGTTTCGGTTTTTTGGTTATGCATATTGATGTTTACGTCAAGGAAATTTATTTTCTTATTTATTGATTTCTCAATTGTGAATTTTAAACAGGACCCTTCTTCAAATGCTTTCTTTAAGTTTTGAATGTCGTTCATACTTTTTGATATTATGAAGCAGTCATCCGCGTACCTACAATAGACTGTTGCTATGATCTCTGGTCTAGTGTTATACAGGCCTGAAAAAATTCTCCTGTAAACCTGTAAACGAAATTCTCAAGTAACTTCACAGTAAAACTATAGTTCTATTGGCATATATGCATGTCAATGTTAATGCAATCTTAATTTGTTATCCTTTAAAAATGTTCTATTATATATATTATCTCAGAATCCTAAAGTTATTTACTTTTACATTCCACGCTGTCATCCAGTAACAATACCAAAATCTTAAACAACTATTTCTAAATAGCGTTCATCCAATATTTGAAATACACAATTTAATTCCTTCTCATTAATTTGGAGTTTAAAATCAACGCACCTAATCGAACAATGTCATCACATTGTTTTTTAAGAAATTATTATATAATTTCTTTTAATTTTGAGGAAACAAAAATATGCTTATGTTAGACGTGTCAGGCGTCAAAGGGAATTCCGTATGGTGGGTTGTTGTGATCGCACTCGAGAAAACTTACTTCGTAGTGAGCCAAGCACAAAAGCCCTTTGTACAGTCACGTTACCTCAACAACCTCATAGTGAGCATGTAACTCCCTGTACGATCGCGTCCGAGTAAAAGTTCCTTTTAATCGATTAAAACAAATTTGTTTTATAAATTGAACAGACAGTGTACTTTAACAAATGTGTGTTAAACACGTGTTTAACAAGTTCCAACGAATTGTTTTAATAAGTGTAATACAAATTGTGTCACAGTAATAGTAATATAGTATAGTAATATAGTTATCACTAGCAGACGTGCCCGTCTTTGAAGCGTATTTTACAAAATTCACAGATGATACGTGGAAATCCAAACGTGGAAATATTATTAGAAAAATAATTGAATAGGACAAAATATATTTATTAGTACAGTGTTAAGTAATTGCCTCTGTATACACCACATATGCTGTCTGTTCTTCAGGTGCATGGAAGAACAGATAGTTGGAACCTTTGGCTCTTGAGGAAAGCGAACTACAGTTGACCATGTGAGAAAAACTCGGTCTTAATCACTTCAATCCCTGCGGTAGATAGAGTTTCCCTTGCGACTTAGTTACCGTCATTGCAAAACAGACGATGACGGGAAATTACAACCGTTTGAATTGAAAGGGACAGTTGTTAGGTATCAATGGTATGCGTGATATAAACACTGACTCCCCAGTAACACACCAAGTCATGATATCAGCCTCTATGACTTATCTGTTCAAAGCACGAATTCGGAGTCGTATCCCGTTGCACATGTTTGAGGCACTCAAGTTTCGTAAGAGCATGATTGGTGTCCCTACTTTAAGTTTTAAGTCATGAGCAGGCATTCCAGGAGCAGTCACGGAGTCAAGAAATTCAATTAAATAATGAACTGCTTCCTCATCATTAATCACCCTGATTACTGACTTGTTATTTCTATCCTCAGCTTGATATAGTAAAAGAACTTCTTTATTGATTTTTCTTACCTGTTCATTATCTCTTACTGAGAGCATAAATGCAAATGAAATTGAAATCAACTAATAATACCTACATGCTATACCCGTATATTTTCAAAGTAAACATGTCCGTGAAGTTAGCTAAAGACAGCATAAAAATTCATAACTTCGCTTCTACGTTGAATTTCCAATTCATTCAAAGTTTAGATTTTAAGTTAGACATAAACAAATCAACTGTCAAAGTTTCAGCTTGCTATGTCTTATGGTGGCTGAGTTTATTTGTGACAAAATTTTCTGGACGAACCGACAAACTGGCAGAAAATTTGCTAAGTGTGGATTTGGTTTTTCTAATGTATTAAATGTAAAGATAACTTGAAATGAGTGAGTTCTAAGCAATGTACAGACAAAACCTTTCTTTTATTTATATAGATAACAGTAAAGTTAGCTAGAAATAATTTTTAATATTTTTTTAAACTTAGAAAATACCAATATAAAAGTGTCATTGATATTTATATAAAGAATATTTGATTTTATAACATTATTACTTTACTATAAGTAAAGTATAGTGATCGTGAAAAAATTCGATCTCGAGATTTTGACGGAATTACATTTTTGAGGTACCAGAAGTCGTTTTATGACGTTTTTACGATTATGTCTGTGTGTGTGTGGGTGGGTGGGTGGGTGGGTGTGTGGGTGAGTGTGTTAGCATTGCTTGTTACCACGCTACGGTCCAGAATCTTTGATGGATCAAGTTGATATTTTACACAAAAATGGGCCTCATAAAGACGAAGATCCCTATTGTTTGGGAAGAATTATGCATGATGGAAAAGTCACTTTTTTTGCCAAAAACCGTTTTTTTTAAAACATTTATTTCTCCTAAACTGATAACCCTAGAGTTTTGAAATTTTGACATTATCTTTGAGGTTTCAAATGCAACAAACAAAAAATATACAGAATTTTAAGACAACAGGAAATTTTTTTTTTCAATAAAATGTAAAAATTTTGACTTATAATTCAATCTCAAACATTGTGAGAGTGATACAAGCCATACTGTTTGACGGACAAGAATGAAACTATGCCTACAAATAGAACATTATATGGACAATGAGATGAGATATTTTTTTCTAAAATTACATTCCCTAAAGGGGCGTTACAGTACGATTTGTGTTTTCAGAAAATGTTTTTTTGACGCTAAACGGCTCGTTAAAAAATAATGAAAATTTGACCAAAAATGGAACAAAAAATTAGCAATTCATAAAAAAAAATCATGAAGTTTCAATTACGGGAAAGAGCAATAACGATATAAAAACTCTTTGTTTATCCTAGACTAAGAGATCACCTGCTATACTTGTCGAATTTTTTGTATTTTTTTACATTGTTTACATTGACTTAGAAATTTTTTGAGCGAATCCACTGAGATAAAATTGATGTTTCTAATGGAAAAATGAAAATATATTATTGACTTATAAGAGATGTAAGAGGAATAATATTGTGCAGGTAAATGATAACACTCATTAAAAAAAAATTCGTATACATGTTATTTGACAAAGGGGAAGGAAAATGATCTTATTAAATACTAAGAAGCCATAAAATTCCCAGTATAATAATTCTGTTAAAAACCAAAAATGTAAAAGATAATTCAAAATTGAAATCTTTCGTTTAGAGATTAATAACTGTAATTATCGTACATCTTTAATTAACAAATCACCTTAAAACAACATTTTCTTCGCTGTTTAAGAAGTTTTTCAGAGAAAAAAAGAGTATTTTACTGTTTCAAATTTGAAAATTTTACATTAATATTCAATGTAGAAGGATGTCAAGTAAACGATGTAAGAAATCTACTGGCTATTTGAATAATAGCCATGTTCTCTTGTAGGATACTATTTCGTTTCAAGAAATGTTCACTTTGGTTTTTCAAAAATGTTATTACTGCTGTAGTTATATTAATGAAATTATTTGCAAATAATAAATTATTTGTGATGTACAAAAATAAGCTTATAAATTGATATGTCCTTCAATCACTATCTGTACTACCTCACGAATGCAATGCTAATAATTATATCCCATTTAGATATTTATGTTATGCTTAAATGACACGTTTTGTTTTATATACTCAAGAAATTTGACATTGAGTTACTTATAGTAAAGTAGAGTGTAAGCCACTCCAGATTTTTTTTATTTTGTTCAGAGATGGGAGAGTCCAAGAAATTTGCAATTTGACTTAAAAAATATTATCCTCAGTTTACTTATGCAATTTTTTTTAATTATTCAATTTGGTGTGTCTTTAAGGAAAGTCTTCGGATAAATCATTTTCTGACAGAAATTTTTGGAGGGGTTTTTAAAAGAGCAAAGCGGGAGTTGTCAACTACCTAACTATTGAAACTAAGCAATCTCAGTAAAAAAAAATCTAGAGTGGTCTACACTTAACTTTATTATAAGTAAACATAATATTTATCTTCTTGGTTATATAATATATAATGTCCCATTTATACATAAAATAATGTCTAAATGGGAAATGTTCATTAGTGTTTCATTCCCAGAGGTATTACTGATAGTGATTTTTCCAGTTAACAATATACTTACTTACCTTTGTATATTAGACAACTGATGCATATAATATTATTGGTATCACCAGAGCAAAAATAACACTTCTGTAAAGCCAAAGTGAAGATTTAGTGTTACAAAATAATTTCTTAGAGGAGAGTATGGCTCTTGTTCCAGTAGCCAGTGGATCTGTTATATGACCAGTGAATCTGTTATATTTGATATTGAAGATTTAATTTAAGCAAAAGTTTTCCCTTTAAGACTTCAAAATGTTCCTATTTTGTCTGAAAAAAGTCAGAAGCATGTAAGAGAAAATGTCAGTGTCGTCGAATCACCGAAGAATTAACTTAAAATTAGTATCCAAATAGACACGGTTGTTCTAATTTCAAATATCTGGTTTATACCTTTTTCATGCTGGAGGTAGGGCAAGTGATAATTGCTCCTGTTAAATACGATTGTATATGTATGTTATTAAGCTTAATTTTATTACATTTTTTATTTACCTTAGGACGCCATACAAATGATACATATGATAATATTGATCTTATCACTGGTTAATTAGAAAAGTAATTTTCAGATTACGAGTAGATTTTGAGTTGAGGCATCATGTTCTACGAAAGAGTCTCTTACAACAGAACAGTGCTCTAATCGCCTTAGTCAATGAGCCTGTTGCATGGCATTTTCAGTACATTCCGAGAAATTCCGAGATCATTCTATATATTTCATAGTCGATGATTGATAAATTGTATGAATGAACAATACTTCATACGCTGCGATGAAGTAACTTATTTTACACACTAAAGTTAGTGATATATTAGGAAGCTTGTTGGCAAATCAAGTAAACAAAAGCCAGAACTTAAAAACTGTACAAAATGAAAGAAACATTAATCATATATTAAAATATTCCTTATAGCTATTTCAACAAAATTGCTGTTTCAAACCTTCATTCTCTCTTGGCAGTTTTTATGAACTTTTTAACTGGTTCAGTAAAGAAAATTAATTGATATTACATGACTTAAGTCTGAAGGGACATGAGTAAAATATTTGAAACGCAAACTAGTTTAAAGAGTTTTGTGGGGTGTGGTCCCTAAACTGTTTGCACTCTAACCAAGGACACTTGGCACAATCAAAGAGAGCAGCTTTCTTACCACAAAAAACTTATTTCTGTATTATTTTATCATATTAATCAATAATTAATTGATATTTATCAATTTCAACTTTCTTTTTTAGAAAATTTTCATATGTTTGATACTCTTTTTTACAATTATTCTGCCGTGCTCTTTGAGATATAAAGTGTTAAAAAATAATTCATAACAGACTGGAGCAAAGACAGTCAAGCTGGTATCTACCACTCACAAATAGCCATTCAAGCTGTCATGCTCAATAGAAGGGGGTTTAAATTAAAATAATAAAATTGAAGTCGTCTACACTCACTTTTCTGCAAGTGCACCTATGTTCAACAATCAATTTATTGATTCCTTTAATGTTAATACCAGATTTTGCCAATAATAAGAATAAAAATGTAAGTAGCATATTTGTTAAGAAAATTTTGCAAGCACTTTGAAGGACTATTTCTATTGAACGACTATGATTCAATAATGAAATGAAACAGGCAACAGTTGGATTAATTTAAATCAATCCTGTGACATCGCAAATGAATTTACAAATCATGGAACCAGAGAGAAATACTAAATTCCTTTTAAATAAATTAGACGTTTCATTTTATTAAAAATCTTTTTCATATACCTGCAAAATAGCCAAGAGTAAAAAAAATTTTGAAAAATCAAATAATAGGCAGAAATAAGAATAATTGAAATACATTAGACACGTCTCTAGAAATAAAGTTCGTCAGTGTGTTTGTTGTTTGTTTGTTCACCCATTTTCCGTGGAGATAGAGATATGAAATTAAATATATATTATTTGTTACCTGAATAATGTTAAATAAAAGAAAATTAACACTATATTCCCAAAATTGGAGCCAGGGTAGCAAGTGTCTCGCGTGCTCACCGATGACAGTAGCACAAATATATTAAAAATAAAGGTAACAAAAAAATTTTTGAATTTAAAATTTGAATAATATAAACAATGGTAACGAAGTAAATGCATGGATCTAGGGTAGCCAGTCGCTTGCGTGCTCGCCGATGACAGTAGTGAACATGTATTATATATAAATGTAACAAAAAAAAATTAGTTTAAAATTTGCGAAATATAAACATGGTAATAAAATAAAGGCAGAGTAGCCCAGAGGTTTGCGTGCTCGCTGATGACAGTACTGTAAATGTATTACAAATAAATGTAAGAAATATATAATAAACCTCTACACTAGAGTGTAAAAATGAATCATTTTAGAAACAAACGTAAACACAACCATCAGATAAAATACGAATGTTCTAAGGTAATATTATAAAGACACATTCCTTTCATTAATGTTATTTTATGTTAGGTAAATAAATTGAATATTTCAATTTACAAGTTTTGTTTGTTTTAAATATATTTGATTGTGTATATAACTTGAATTGGTGTTTTATTTATTTATGTCAAAAATATATGTTTTTTTTTACTTTTAAAGGATTTTTATTTTGCTAAATATACTTGCTGTGTATATATCTTGAATCTTGTTAAGAATATTATATCAAAAGCTTTGGCCATAGAAGAATCTGTTTCCGTGTCTTAATAACAAGAAACAACAATTAAAATTATCCGTGTCAATCATGTTCAGTAAATTAATTTCAATACATATTGTTATAATTCTGAGTGACACAAAGTGTCACGGGTAGTTTAGTTCACCTATACTTTTAAAAATCAAGTGCTTCTTTGTCTGTTGGCCATTGACAATATAGAAGTGTATATTTCTATCTAGGTTTAGTCAGTCTTCAACTGTTCTAAGAGTGGACATTTAGCTCATTTGTTATTCTACATCTACTTTAGTTATGGGTGAGCCTAATTACTGTATTAATAGCAGTTGTTACAAATTATTTCTTTCTGAATTCAAGCGCATAACCTTCAATTTATCTGTATTTTATTTATCATTATGAATTGTATTCGATTTTATTTAATATTTTAGTTTTAATAAATTCCAAATCACCTGAAATGTAGCTAAAATCTCTGCAATACAAAAACAACAAAACACATACATCAGTATTTTTAACAAACAGAAGTTATCAATTTCATTATAATTATTTGTCACCTTTTTGAAGTTGGGACAAGCTCCTAGTGAACTATACATAACTCTGTTAATGAATATTATTAATAAACAAAATATTGTTTAAATTGTAAACTTTTCAGCTTTATTTTAGACTACGAGTATACACTGAGTAACATAATTAAGGCAAATGGGACTCATTAACTCTTTTATCAATGCACTGGAAATACTCTTTATACTTAAAGGAAAAAATTTTTAAAAAAAATAAAAAGCAATTTCCATTTTAGCAGCAAGTAAATTCTGATGTATTAATTTGAGCAAACATGAAAAGCGGAAATCAACACTTAGTAAAGATAGATGTTACTCATGGAAATCCTCACTAATTGATTAAAAGGGGTTGTGAATAAACAAAATATCGTCAATGTTCAAATTAAAAATCATCATACATCCGTGAATCTTTTCAATGAATATTTTAAAACACGGATGCATCATACACATAACTAAATTTTTATATCTAGTTAATACCATTTAAAATCTTTACAGTTTTTTAATGTAAATTGAAATGAGGTGGTTTATTATGACATACCTTTTATGGTATTTTGATGATCTACAATGAACACCACTAATGTAAAAACCTGTTAGTAATGCATTATGGATAGGACTCCTTTAGCCAATGTAGAAGAATAATGCATGAAAGTTTATCAAACCCTTATTCCAATTACCGGTTGATCAGTACCTATTTAGAGATCGAAAGTTATTAATATCTTCTCAGATTTCGGTAATTAGCAATATCTACTCCAAAATTATAGAAAACCTGGTAATTGCTGCTTGTCTAAATATTCTGCAAATTGAATATATATATATATATATATATATATATATATATATAAAAAGATTTCACATAAACACGTGAAACAACAATCAATGATCAAACCACAATAAGAAATGGGAAAACAAGACTAAGATCTTTCAACCGTAACAAGCGGTCTTCGTCAGAGTCAAAAACCCAACCCTCAGTTGGGTTTTTGACTCTGACGAAGACCGCTTGTTACGGTTGAAAGATCTTAGTCTTGTTTTCCCATTTCTTATTGTGGTTTGATCATATATATATATATATATATATGCCAATGATCAAACTACAATAAGAAATGAGAAAAAAGACTAAGATCTTTCAAACGTAACAAGCGGTCTTCGTCATAGTCAAAAACCCAACTGTAACACTAGATGCAGAAACATCATGGTGAGGATTGAGAAGAGTGGGAGAGAAGAGTGATATTTTAAAAGGATGTAAAGGATGTTAATTTGATCTATTAAATTTAATCAGAGAGGATTTGATAATATTTCTTAACAACACCGATTTTTCATAGGTAATAAATTTAGCTCCGCTTCAATGAAATAATGAAAATCATCATATTGATTGGTTTCATTTCATTTACATTTCTTATTGTGGTTTGATCATTGATTGTTATTTCACGTCTTAATTGTGAAATCTTGTTATATATATATATATATATATATATATATATATATATATATTCACTTAAAAATCGGAAAAATATGATCAAAACTGGATACACTATAAGTTCAATACGAGTTTTAAACTCGTGTATATATATAAAGAGAGAGAAAGAAAGAGAGAGAGAGAAGAGACAGAGTGAGAATCAAAGAGAGAAGAGAGAGTGAGTGTGTGTAGAAAGCAAAAGTAAAATAAAGAGATAGTTATGAGAGTAGTATAATGATGAAAGAGTAAGAAGAGAGAGAGAGAGAGAGAGAAGAGACAGCGGGTAGAGAATAAGAGAGAGGGAGTGAATGAATACGAGTAGAGAAAGGGTAATACTGAGAGATATGAAAAAAGAAGGAAAGTGGAAGAAAAAATTGAGAAGGTAAAACGGAGAGGGGAGAGTATGAAGGTATTGAGACAATTAAGGTAGAATGAGAGTGATAGAGAGTGTATAAAAGTGGGAATAAGGGAAAAAAGTGACAGAGTAAGTGTAGAGATAATGAAAGAAGAGTGAGAGAAATAAAGAGAGTTTTAAGAAGAGTAAGATAGGGTGTGAGTATGATAGACTGGGTAGAAAATAAGAGAAAGGGAACAAGTCAGTAATGAGTGAGAAAAAGTGAAAGTGGGAGAGTTGAACATAGAGTAATAAAAGTAGGAGAGTGAAGTAGATAGTGAGAGAGAGTAAAAAGGAGAGGGAGAAATAGATTTATGAGAAGATAAAGAAACATTTTGTAAGAGACTAAAAGAGAAGAAACTTTTTACAATCTGTATAGGAGTTTACTAACAATTAGAGTCGAAATTTTATATTACTGATGAGACTAAAACAGCATTTCCATCTGTTTCAAAAATTGAAACTCGGTAATTTCCACATACTTTTGAAGAATTGTGTTTTCTGAAATCATGTTCTGTCAGAGTTTAAAAATATCGAACTGGAACAACAAAAATTATTACATTTTTAGAAATTACAATAAAGAACAATATATATATTTCCATTTCATTGAAATGTTTGATATTTCTTATTCTTATTTGCTTTATTCCATTTAATAATATATTTCATTGAAGTTTACTAATCATACTTATTAGTTATCCTTACTTGTATAATGTATTGCTTCAATCGTTATAGCAATGATTTCATTTTCATTGTAATTGAGAACACAAGCAATTAATTGATAATAACATTAAAATAAATTAATTAAACTAATTTTTAATGAGTTTAAAATGCCTTTAGCTAAAGAAAAGTAGAGTGGATGACACCAGATTTTTAAATAAAAGTTAAATTAATTATAAAATTATTAGTACTACTCAATATTTTTGTTTCAGGTATTTTTATATATTACTAGTGTGTTATTTTTTGAAAATATAAGGTACAGACATTGAGTATTTCCACATAAATAAAGCTTGTTGAAAATATAGGGTGTTAGAAAAAATATTTATACTGCTTTTAGCAACTGACAACTCAATTGTCCATTATTTGTGGAGAAAAGCGTTCTAAATGATGACGTTGTATTCCGAGAGTTGTATTCTCTTAATGACAATAATTCAGACCGAACAGTACAGTATTGCGGGTAGTCCTTGGAAAGATGTAACGAAAATACACACTTTCCCGCAAAAATTGTGTGGGAGTGATGAGGCACAAATTAAGTGGTCGATTAATCGTCACATTGAGATCTACTGGGGACCTGAGAGTCCACATCCTGCTATATAATTCAACAGGAATTACAGTGTAGGATGGCTTACATTGAGGAGGATTAATTAGACCGTGTTTTTATTTGTCGCTACTGTAATTGGTCTTGTTTACTTGAACTTGCTGCAACAGTCTATTATTCAGAGCATTAGAGAATACTTTGAAGAAGAATGGTTTTATTTTCAACATGGGTCACCCCCACACTACCATCACGATATTAGATCCTTCATTGATGGTATCTTACTAAACAGGTGGCTTGGATTGAGAGGTTTCATTGAATACCCTCCACATTCACCAGACCTCACACTACGAGATTTTTTTTTTCGTAGGGATGCCTTAAAGACAAAGTCTACTCAATGAGACTTACAACAGTCACTGAATTCAAAACAACCATTGAATGTGAATGTACGCAAATACCAAAGGGAACAGTTTCATCATGTATGATATTCTATCATGAAATTATTATTAGTGTCTGGACGAGAACAGACTTCAAATTTGACTACAGTATGTAATAAAACGTAGAACAATGTTTTTGATTTCCTCTACATATTTAAAATTAAACGAATTATCATAAACATTTAGTTTAAAATTATTTAATGTGTACAGACAATTTTTTTGGAACACCCTGTATTTACAGCTAAATATTTTTTTTTTAGGCATTAGATACTAATTAAACCGATCAGATAATTAAAATAATCGTTTAAGATATGAACAGTTGGTACGCGCCTTCATAAAAGGACATGAAAGCGAAAGTATATTATGTTAATTTAAAAAGTACTACCGTCGTATCTAACCAATTGAAAGATATTAGTTCTCTTTATAATTCAAAGATTGCTAAAAGTTGTGTTCAAATGATATTGTCATTACATGAGGAAGTTTCAATGAAATCAGAGTATTTATTTTACTGACCTATATATGAAAAGAATTTAGAAATGGAAAGTAGTAAAAAATATTTGGCAGAAGTTAATAAATCAATTATTATAAATCATTAAATTAAAGGTATTTTTATAAGAAAGAAATTACCTAATTCGACCGATAGGTTGACTTTGGGCAATTTCTTGTTACTGGCTATAGTAGGCAAGGAGAGGGGTGGACGCCCCTCCATTGGAGTCCTCCCTTTACCGTTACGGCCAGGCTCTCTCCAGTTCTCTACCGGCAACCTGATCGTCATGTCTAGGTGAGTTTCTTTATCCTCCACCTGACCGACTTCCGTACCGATTTCGCTTCTTTTACAATTCTACTTTACCTTTACATATTACCTACATCAAATCAATGTTACCATTTAGTGAACATTTATTCCATTCATTAATCATCAATTTCTTATAAATAGTTATAATTATTTTTCATTCAACGCATAAATTGAATATTTATCCGATTTGAAAATATACAAGTATGTTTAGTGAACAGTACTTATTTTAAATAATTTTCATTACACTGTTTCCCCAATTCTGGTTTTCTCTGGTTTTGTTTACCAGTTATAGTTTTCTTATTTGCCTCCAAGTAGCCTCGACATTTTCATAAATAATATTACCAGGGTTTCTTGCATTGACATTGACATTTTCAGCTATAAGTTTGTTTTTTATCATTCTTTCATTCAAAAAAAAAAAAGAAATTTTTTATTATTAAGGTATGTTAATAAGAATATCCATATTACTTGCATTTATCGAATTTTCAAAGCTGTGCTTATGCAAATGAGAAAATTGGAAAAGATAAGTAAAAAGATATTAATAGCGGAACTTGGTAAATTATACTATGTTTAATTAATTACACATAATAATATAAGAAATTACATTCATAGGAGTGTTAGTGTTCAAGTTGTTCTAGTTTCTTTGTGTTTATTTATAAAAAATATTAGAAAAATTTCCTTGAAAACTGGTACGTTTCAAACGAAAATTCATATTAAAGAAATTTAATAAACAAATTCAAATGAATGACAGCTCTCAAAATTTAGTATCATGAACAGAAAAACATACAATGCAACTCGCTTTTCAGTATTTTGACCCCATTAGAGTCAGAAAGTGAATACTGAAGAGACAGTAATCAGTGTAATATAACAGGACTTCATATGCATATGCACGTCGAATAAAAACCAACATACATACGAACGTAAGAATTTTTAAGATTTTTCGACCAAGTAGTGAACAACATTTCCAGAGAAAGAAGTAAAAGGACTGATCGCATTCTACTTTTGACTCTGACAACGAGCGTCAATGCGTCCCATTTTCAAATTTCTTTCTGTCGTTTATACGAAGAATTGAGTAACACCCGAAAGTGCTTAAACATTTTCTCTTTTCTTTTACTATTTTTATTGGTGATTCTTTTGATTAAAGAGTCATGTGTTCTTATTGTGTCATATATATATGTTGATAAAAGTATCGACCGTGGAATAGAAACAAAACTAAAGTTTATTGGGACTCGGTCAGTTTTCCAGGTTCAAATTAAACTCTGAATGACAACGTTTCGGTTTTATTTAAAACCTTTTTCATATGCCTATGTTGGCATTGAGAGTTTAATTTGAACCTGAAGAACTGACCGGGTCCCGATAAACTTTAGTTTTGTATATATATATATATATTTTAAACTTGAAGAACTAACCGAGTCCTATTTCCTTATTCTGTTACTCTTCTTCTATTTGAACTCGTGTGTACATATATATATATATGAGTATAGGTTGGCAGCAAATCTTGTTGGAGGCATATTTTGTTGAAATGTACCGCAGCTTCGGCATTTCCAACTTTCAAACTAAGCTGTTCCATTCTCCTGACAGTTTTACGAATAGAAGATGGTAACTCCCAAATAAGTTGTCCAAAGGACATTGAGACGCTTCCTTTGAAACACTGTAATAAATATCAACAGTTTTAATACAATTGAAAAACTAACATCACAGGTAAAGAATTTAACATAACTTACTATCCATAAACACAAGCTTTCGACTGTGCAATAGTCATCGTCAAATTAGAAATTTTAAGTCTTACATTTTAAAAAGTTGGAAATTTTTAAAAATTTTAAAACAATAAAACAGTTTAAACAATTTAGAATTAAACTAATGAATATAAATAAAAGTTAGCAGGTCTTAACAAATTAGTAAATGTACAACAGTTTTTCATCCTGTCGCAGGCCAGTCAATTAGCATCCATATTAACCTTGTAACTGCTTTCAAAAATTCTCAAGCTTGGGTATTATGTCCATTAAAATTTCTAACCTGACGATGACTATTGCATAGTCGAAAGCTTATGTTTATGGACTGTAAGTTATGTTAAATTCTTTACCTGTGATGTTAGTTTTTCAATTGTATTAAAACTGTTGATATTTATTACAGTGTTTCAAAGAAAGTGTCTCAATGTCCTTTGGACAACTTATTTGGGAATTACCATCTTCTATTCGTAAAACTGTCAGGAGAATGGAACAGCTTAGTTTGAAAGTTGGAAATGCCGAAGCTGCGGTACATTTCAACAAAATATGCCTCCAACAAGATTTTGAGCCGAAAATGTAGCCGAAGCTACATTTAACAATACATATATATTTCAACAATATATATATATATATATATATATAAATCAAACCACAATAAGAAAATGGGAAAACAAGGCTAGGATCTTTCAACCATAACAAGCGGTCCTCGTCAGAGTCAAAAACCCAACTGAAACACTAACTGCAGAGAACATCTGGTAAGGGAAACACGTGAACCAACAATCAATGATCAAACCACAATAAGAAATGGGAAAACAAGACTAAGATCTTTCAACCGTAACAAGCGGTCTTCGTCAGAGTCAAAAACCCAAACGTCAGTTGGGTTTTTGACTCTGACGAAGACCGCTTGTTACGGTTGAAAGATCTTAGTCTTGTTTTCCCATTTCTTATTGTGGTTTGATCATATATATATATATATATATATGTGTGTGTGTGTGTGTGTGTTGTGTGTGTGTATGTTGAATGACCTGCTTGTCATCATATGATTATATTTGTTTCTAGTTCTTTTATATATATTTTAATCTATAGAAGTCTATTTTATTATTTTAAATATATATATATATAATATATATATATATATATATAATAAAACCGCCCTGTCTTCCTGCGGGACTCTTCGCTCTTCGCACATCCTGATGACGACGATGGTCGAAATATCGATGTGAGTTATGTCTGTGTCTTTCTGTGTGTTTCCTTCGTTTTGAATTTATTTTATTTTAAAAAAAGTCCGCTGGACCGTTTCTTTTAATTGTATATATATATATAATATATATATATATATATATATATATATATAAGAAAACTAGAAAGATGATCAAAGAACTATATTCATATGATAATAAACAGGTTAACAAAACATAAATTTGTTTATTCTCCACAAATATATATATATATATATATATATAACTAGAATTTAAAAAGAACACATAGAAAGGAAATCACTGAACTCACTACTATATTTCGATGTCCTCGTCTTCAGGAAAAGAAGTGAATCACTCCAAAGGCTGATAACGACTATCAGCCTATTTATATATATATAATATATATATGATTACTTGCCGTTGCGTCTACAACGTGCTTGGTCTCCCATTCTCTTTTCTCCTGAAGACGGATTACCCGAAAATTTGAGTCTGTAAGTGTGTTTCCCTACTTTGTGTGTTGCTCTTTGTTAATCACGAACTCGTATATATATATATATATATATAATATATATATATATATATATTGAAACGGTGTTCAGTTCTTTGAAAATGAGATGATAGTCGAAATATCGAGAAAACGATGAAAAAGTTAAACATTTAGAGTATTTTCCCTTTTCTTTTACTGCTTTTTGTGGTGATTTCCTTGATTATAGAGTCACATGTGTTTATTGTGGCACTTCTATATATAATTAATGTTATATTATGTTATATTTGGATATATATTCTGATATTTTTAAATAATTATTTTTATTATTGAATATTTATTTTTATATATTTCTTAATCAACTTAATTACCATTTATATTTACTTTAGTGATTTGTTTTTTAGTATATTAACTTATTAATTTCTATTGGATTAAATTTTTGTTGTGGACAACCTGTTCATATTCATTGTAGGGTAAAAAAGACTATTCATATTCTTTTCAGATGGCTTTCGTCTTCTTACCGTATCGCTTCCTTCCTCAGGACGACCGTTAAAAGGGTCAAAAAGTAGAAATTGTTAGTTTTTATTCGTGTTCTTTCATTTCCAAAGTATATATATATATATATATTAGAATACGTTGGCAGCAGGTCTTCTCTTAAACATATGTGGTTAAAATTTGCAGCAGCTTCTGCATTCACTAGCTTTGCGCTGGTGGCCTCGATCCTTCGGGCGATCGCCCGAAATCGGACGATCGATCGTTTATCAATATGTATCAATACATATTGATAAACATATCGACCGTGAAGTAGAATCAAAATAAAAGTTTATCAGGACTCGGTCAGTTCTTTAGGCTCCAATTAAACTCTCATTGCCAACATTTTGGTTTTTAATTAAAACCTTTTTTATAGGCAGAAGTATGCAATTTTGAAACAGAAAAACTAAGTATTATATTAGATATTTCTTTGCAAAGAAAATATTTTTTCCGGATTTCACAAATTTGCGTAAACCGCAAAAAAATTTTCAAAATTGTTGAAATTTACTATTTTTAATTCCAATGTACTATTTTCAATATATTCCAATTTACTACTTTGATCTTTTTATTGTCATTATTATGACAAGAGATATTCTGCAAAAAATAGGAGATTTTTGTAATGTAGGCTCATTTTCTCCCTGTCAAATTGGGAAGTTTCTATCTGACAGAAGTCAATTTTAATTATTATTCTCCTGGTGATAACCACTAAGAAAGTCAAAATGTTAACAAATATTGGTTGTATTATTTGCTGGTTTCAATGTGAAATATATATTCCTAAATATTATAAATATATATTTATAAAAATATTATAAATATAAATATATAAAGTGTTCACATAATTTTGATTTACTTGATATGTAGTTCATGTATGTATAAACATGTACAACTTTATGTTACTTATTTTATAATATTTCATTAGATGTATTAAAGAAACTAAAAAAAATTTCGAAAAGTTGAAAATATTGAGAATTTTTACAAAATATCTTCAAAGGAGTAAATTTCTGAGTACAATCTGAGGATGTTTGAAATACAACCGAAACATGTAATTAAATTTTACTCAAATGTATTTAACTTTAAAAAGTGAATTGCAAATCTAATAAAAATTGGTCACCAATCCCTCACCCTTACTTATGAGTAATATTCCACTTATCAAGTAAATCAAGAACACTCACAGAAAATTTGGTCTAGACTATAAAATGAAGATACGAATAATTTCTGGAATATATATACTTTAACACATAGAAAAGAACACAGAAAGACACTACAGAACTCACTTCGATATTTCGACATCCGTCGTCAAGAGTACTTCGCACTTCTTCCCGATGACGACGGATGTCGAAATATCGAAGTGAGTTCTGTAGTGTCTTTCTGTGTTCTTTTCTATGTGTTAAAGTGTATATATATATATATATATATATATATGTATTCCAGAAGTATATTCTGGAATATATATATATTCCAGATATTCATACTGATATATTGATATTAGATTGATTATTATTATTAGATTGATTGATATATTGATATTGATACAACATCAATATCATTCATGAGGGCGGGCGCTCGCCTGCGGTCGATATATATATGAATAATAATCAAAATAACACTTGATATAATAGATGGATTAATTTACCACAATGAAAACAATTTTTTAAAACAATGCTCTAAGGCCTTTCGTTAACACATCTTCGGAGAGCAAGTGAACTAAAAAAACAATAAATACTTGTTAACTTGGCTGATTGAAATTTCCAGAATTGATGGAAACCCTGAATGTGTTTAATGATGAAGTCTTCATCTGTTTAATTATCCCGTTAATCAAAACTTCATCTAATTTGTAGAGTCCTAGGCTATGGTTCATCAACTTCTCATAAAAGTTCTTTATGAGCGCACTTTCTACGATATTTCTTCTTCTTTCTGAAGACACGTATATTAATTCATTAGCTTCATTCCAATTAATCACATGATTACTGTCTCTTATGTGAATGAACAAGGCACTCTTTTCGTCCTCTCTTCTGATGGAGTATTTGTGCTGTTTTATCCTTGTAAGAAGACCTTTGCTCGTCTGTCCAATGTAAGACATTTCACAGTCAGTACATGGTATCCTGTATACACAACAGTCCTTTCTTTTTGGCTTATTATTAACAAGTCTGTTAAACAAGTTACCATCATTACTGAACACAACAGAAACGTCCAATCTTTTCATAAATGAAGGCATATCTTTCAAACAAGGACTGTATGGAATGACTAACAAATTCCTTCTTGTGAACTGTTCTTCATTTTTTAATATCATGGATTGTTTCACCTTTTTTATGATATTGTCGATTAACCTTTTTGGATACATTAAAGAATCTGCAATTTTGTAAATATTTTTGATTTCTTCATCTAAAAATTCCTCACTGCAAATTTTGAAAGCTCTTAAGAACATGCTACTAAAAACTGACTTTTTAGTTTTATGTGGATGAGCCGAGAAGAAATGAACATAAGATGAAACATTGGTTGACTTCCTATGAATACTGTACTTTAATTTATCACCATTCCTATGTAAAAGTACATCCAAGAAAGGAAGTTTATTATTGTTTTCATGTTCTATTGTAAATTTTATGGATGGTACAACCGTATTGAGGGTATCCAAAAAGGTGTTAACATTTTCATTTTCAGGCCAAATACATAATATATCATCGACATATCTAAACCATTTAGCATTAGTAGGTAGTATTGTAGGTAGGTAGGTGATCTCAAAATATTCCATATAGATATTACTTAAAACTGGGGAGAGACAATTTCCCATAGCCAATCCAAACTTTTGTTTATAAAATTTTTCTTGAAACGAAAAACAGCCATCCAATACACACAAACGAATCAACTCGATTAATTCTGGGATAGAAGCTGGTAAATTTTGAACATGTTTGCCTAGTTCTGCCTCTAGGAAATTCAGCACATCTTCAACAGGAACATTCGTAAAGAGAGATTTGACATCGAAGCTCACTAATTTACTATTTTGATAACAACAAGAATTTAGCTTTGATAAAAGATCAATATTATTCTTGATGTGACTATTAGAAATGGTACCCACTAATGGAGACAAAACTCGTACTAACCATTTTGATAACTTGTATCCAGCTGATCCAATTGAACTAACAATCTGTCTGGCTGGACAACCATCCTTATGTGTTTTAATCAAACCATACATGTAGGGTAATGATGCAGATCTCTCAATAAATTTTGCAATTAAACTCTTATTATTGTTTAATATTAATTTTAATTTCTTGTTGAACAGATTGTTATAATTTTCAGTAGGGTCTGAGTTTAATACCTCGTATATACTATTATCAGATAACAATAGTTCCATTTTGGCAGTGTAATCTATCTTGTTCATAAGTACTATGGCTCCTGTTTTGTCAGCTTTTGTGACTTTTATTTCTTTGTTACTTTTTAGTTGTTTATAAACTTCAGTAAATCTTTTCGGACAATGAGGAGCTATCTCTTTAATTGATCTAAACAGGAGCCATAGTACTTATGAACAAGATAGATTACACTGCCAAAATGGAACTATTGTTATCTGATAATAACAGTTCACTTGCTCTCCGAAGATGTGTTAACGAAAGGCCTTAGAGCATTGTTTTAAAAAATTGTTTTCATTGTGGTAAATTAATCCATATATATATATATATATATATATATATATATATAATATATATATATATATATATATATACATATACAAGCCGAAGAATCACAATAAACACGTGGTGATGCAATCAATGAAGATTAAACGACAAGGAAAATGGAAAATATTAGAATTAAGCTCTGAAGCCTTTCACTTTATGTCATCATATAGAAAACCAAGTAAGAACTAAGAAGGTAACATAAAAGTGTTATGTTATCATTCACTTTTATGTTACCTTCTTAGTGTTTACTTTGTTTGGTATGTGATGACATAAAATGAAAGGTTGAGGTCTTATGATTGAAACTACTTCTCTCACCGACGTTTCGACATATATTTATGTTCTTTTCAGGGCTACAACATGTTTTTTACAATATCACTATTACAATTAGAAGATGGTGCTACATGCTACTGTATAAGTATGTACACTAAAGCGATTATACATTTATTTGGAAGACAGAAATGTAATTTAAAAATGTATAAATACCTTACTTTTTGGTAGTTCATTATAATATTTTTCTTAGGCAGCATCAAGTGCATAAACTAGAATGCGTTTATGTCAATAATTGAAAATAATGGGTCCAGGTGGAAATTATAAAATTCAATTTGTATAGAAATCTGAATGAAACAAAAAAACTTACCAATATCAAATTTTGAACATTGTTTATAATCAGAAGAAGATAATTAATAAAGACGGCCTGGAAAAGTACATTCAGTTAACATACTGCTGAGTGACATGGAATATTAACCTGAATATATTTCTCCAGTTTAATCACTTCTGATCGTCTAAGGTAAACGAACTGCTGTTATCAGGGAGTGTTCAGATATCCAGTGTAAATCGAACTTTCAAAGCCGACGTTTCGGTTTTATTTGAATTCACTGTCATCTCCCCAGATATACGAAAAATAGAGAAAGATTAGAAAGTGACTATGAAAAAAATTTTGAATAAAACCTAAACGATGGCTTTCAGTAGTTTAATTTCAACGTGGAAAACTAACCCATACTTAATAAACAAGATATATATATATAAATAATTAGATAAAACGATTCTTCAAACTGAATAAACTAGAATTTTTTGTTTGCTCCTTTGAAAATTCTAATATACGAGTATATGTATATAACCAGATTTTTCAGTCAATATATGTAATTAAGTCAACATCTAAATGACTGTAAGAAATTCAGAATGGGACTCAGATCTTTCAACTAAAACAAATGGTCTGCAAGTGGTACGTTGAAAAGTCTGAAGAGCTCTCAGAATAAGTGCAGGTTGGTCACAACAAAAACAAAAAATGTACTAGAAATATATGAGGAAGAAGAACTTGAGAAAAAAAAATAAAATACTTGATAAACAAATGTAATCCTACAGAAAATAAACAAATTAATAATCTAAAAAATAGTTAACTAAATTAAAATAAATATAAATTATAATTTATACTAGAAATATGGAAAGCCGTCGTACCTTGGAGTCGTTGGAGCGCTTTCGGACGTTGTCCATCTTCGATCGCAACTTGTAGTTGCGCTCCAACGACTCCAACAATATCCTTAGGAGGTATGACGGTTTTCCATATTTTTAATATAAATCATACTATCCTCAGTGGTAGTAACAATATACATGTAAATACAAATTATAATTAAGTTAATTAACAAATTAATTGAAATAAATATATAAAAAATAATTTAAACATCTTAGAATTCAAATTGAATTTTAATTCAATTTAACAGCTCATATTGGTAACTGGGTATATATGTATCAAAGTTGATGAAGACACATATTACATCAACGTCAATGTTACATATTTTTTTTCTGATTTAAGAGATAACTGTTCTTGGTGTGTGAAGTAGATTGATTATGTACTTGATATACTATAGTATAACCAGATTTTGTCTGCATTTCACAACAATTAGAAAATGATTGTCAGATGAATGTGAAGTGAAATATGACGTAATATTAGAAAATTGCATACTTCTTGTTTGGTATATTTGGTTGAAATTATTATGGCTGAAAGGAACAAATTTTTATACAGAGAATACCCTGCTTCTGTCACTTGTGAAAGGTTTTAAAACCTAAACCAAAAATTATTAATAAATTCAATGGATTTGGTTTCCTGGTTTCAGTGGACATGGACACACAAAATTACTAGTTCTTCCCATATTAGCTGTTTTTGTTTATGATTCCGCTAGTAACTCAGTAGCAGTTATTAGGAATAACTGCTCATGGTAAATTTAGACTCCTGCTAGACCTGTTATTGGCATTTTTAGGTTCACAAAGAGGTTTATTGGTATTCTGGGTGCCTTTTCTATTTTACCTCTACACTACCATTACAGTTTTTATCATATTTAAGTTAAATATAACAAGATTTTATGATAAAACTCTTACTTACCTAACACACATCCCTTTATGTATAGGAGTTTTAAAGAAATTAACAACACTAACAGTTTGGGAACTTTATTTCATAGTTCATCTCTTAAACTATGCTCACATGTAGCTTATTGTAATTTTTAAATGACGTGATATAAGATTAATCCAGTTATCCAAAATTCGTTAATAAAGAACGAATGAAATGTTGTCCTTATTGCTTATATAAAACGATTTGCATTGCTTAATCAATGACGAATGCATTAAGAATAAAACTTGTAAATTATCTAACAGAACAAGAAAAGATAAAACAAAACATAAAAGAAAGAAAATAATGTTTAAGATTCAGAGGTGAGTATTGACTGCATGGGAGCCATTGCAGATGCCCTCCGCATGTACACAGTATAGCAATGTCATTGAAAAAAGCAAGTCTAAATTAATTATCCATCTCCATTCCTTTAGATTAACAATGACAAAATAATTAAAAGCGTTTTCAATTGATCACCTTTCTGTTTTGTAATGTTACAATGTCAAGGTACATGTCAAATAGTTTTCAAGGGCAAGTTGAAACCTGTTTTAATCCATTGCAAATAAAATGAGTTAAACTTTATTAAAATAAAATTTAGATTATTAACTTATGTATAGTAATTTTAAATTTTGGAATATTTCTGATTAATCATCTTTGGATCTGTTTGGAAATCAATAAAAAATATGATTCTGTGTATCATGGAAAAATTATGAACAAGTTTTCAGGGAACTTCAGAATCATATGAAATAAAAACAAAAATATTGCAATGAAGCGAATATTTCAATAAAAAATACCTTTAATTAGAGTCCTTGTGTAAACATAAATCACTGTCATTTGAACTAAGTATATTAACATCAATAAATGCAGTGAAAATATTGCAATATGTAAATTTTATAATTACTTAGCACAAATATTTTCACTGGAATAGATTCATTGAACTTCATCAATTGGAATAAGACAGTTAATTATGAAACTAAACTCCTGTAAGATATAGTAAATACAAACATTTAATAAGCGTGGTTTACTTTTATAAATTTATCACATGTGATTAACTTATGAGATTTCAGTTTTTTTTCTTAATACTGTAAACACAGCTTTATAATGAACCGTTAATACAAAGACATTTTTTATATGTACACATATATGCAAGATTTCTTATACATATGAGGTTTCTGTAAGAGCTGGTCACAGTTTTTCCAACAAGAATGAAACCCATTGGCGATTCTTCCAAAGTTTTCAATTGACTTGTTCATTTACACATTGTTGATATTATTTACTTTGTTGTTTTGGACACTAGGAATCTAGAGACTGGACAAATGTTGGTCACTCCACCCAGGTATCCACCCTGCATAGTGTTTGCGGAAGGATCATTCCACTGAACACAATGGTGCAGTAAGAGTATACACACAAGGGAACAGTAGTCTGATTCACCAAATCCGTCAGATTTTTTTTTCAATCCGTCGGAAATTTTTTTCTTAAAATCCCTTGAATGGTCTTACAAGTGATGAAGTTTCTAGTGCAACTTACAAGTGCAATTCTATGCACACTTTGTGAGATAGAAGAGAAATAACCAGTTCCAAACTGTTCGAAAGTTGTTGTGTTAGCCCTTATTAAAACATTTATATTTGACTTCATTGATTGCAGTTTTTCAAGGAAATCTTTTCGATAACACTATGGAGCTGATTCTTATATCCAGACTATTCACAGACTAAGTTTATACCTGGGGCGAAATATTCCTTACGGAATCAGTACAGGGTCCTCTTCACACATCATAACAATAGAAAACTGCTCCTTTATTACAAGCTTTTGAGGAGACAAAAATCATTAAGTTGTAAACCAGTTTGACATTTGTTTACTTACAGTAAAGTTGAATGGAGGTCACTAAAAGTTTTAAATATATCTCTTAATTGAATATCCAATCAAAAGTAGAGCTATGAAAAATAAAATATGCAAATAAATTCCTCTCAAATTTCCGCTTCCGTGGAATTGGCAGACATCTCAAGTATCTCAGTTTTGTTAATCGCTATTTATATGAAAAATTGAATTAATTATTGCTTTAGTCAGTTGTCCTTGACATACTTTTGCTTTTAAAATTTGCGTTCTTGATTATAACTCTCTTCATTTTTATCCTTATTAAAAGCTCTCAATGTACTACTAATTCAAACAATATAAGTGTTCTTCATAAGTGTTTAATCAACCAACCAGAACACAATATTTATTCTGTATGGGTTAATAATAATGAGTGGGTAATATGTGTAATAATAATAATAATAATAATAATAAAATTAGTTATTGAGAATAACTAGTATTCTCAGTTTAATTATAACTGAATTATTTTTTATCCTCATTTAAAGTTTTATATCCACCAACTGAAGCAACATTTTTATTCATCCTCTGTGTGTTGACTGCGAAAATTTCTCTTCGCGTTTATGTATGGTAGTTTTGAAATAGTTTTTGAATATAGATTCAAATTTATTTTAGAGTTATTGTATTGTTGTATTGAATCTCTTTCCATCAATAGAATCATGTAAATTTCTAACAGGGTTAATACGGATTTTTTCTATTGAGATAACCATTTTTTTTTCGAGGGTGGAATTGAGGGTCTGTTAATACTACATTCCTGATGGATGAAGGTCTACTAAACAGCTACACCTAAGATGCTGATCCTCAAGGGAATATTGCATCTCCCTAATAATTCTACATTGAGACTCCTAAGTTTGTTTTAGATCAAATGTATTTAGAACATTTTCTTCTAAATAATCTTTGATATCAGGATTTGGGCTGACAGCTTAACATTCTCTACGCGGAACAACTTGATCAGATTTTTCTTTACCTTAGTGAAAAAACTGAGGGCCAGAGTTAGGATCGAACCTAGATTTACCAGGTCCTATAGATGAAAGTGCAACTCATTGGGCTACCCTGGCACCCTGAGATAAACTTACTCCCTGCAATTAAATTGTTTAAAATAAAGAACAAAATAGTATATGTTACTAAAAATTTGTATAACCACTAAATCAACTATTACATTAACTAATCGATTTTCATTTAGACAGACGAATATCAAGAAATTTTTAAAATTTTGTTCAAGCCTTTCTTGATTATAATTAGATTTAATGAAGTATAACTAGTGTTTGAGTTGATGTTATCGGAAGAATAGAGAAGTGTTGAAGAAATAATCTTTAAAAAAACTTGTACAGTGTTAAATCAACTAACCTATCATGATTTACAGTTGGGTTTTTGGTGAACGGAAACATGAAATATTGGTAGCACTTGAGAGCGAATGGATTCTAAGTAGAAACATTAAATATCATTTGTCTGCTTGCAAGGTCAAATGGAGGATGCAGTAATTAACCGCTAATTCTAGTAAAAAGAACCTTTACTTTTGTAACCTCTCGTAGACCAATAACGTTCTTTTTTTAAGTATATCTCAATCTAATATCTTTAATTGATTAAATTTTGATTGTTTTATGAATAACGATACTTCAAACTCATTTTTCAGTGTTTTATTTATTAGTTAACTCTAAGAAAAACATCACAAGTTTACTACTATTTATCTCATGTTTTCAGACATATCTGCTATTGAGATGGATGGATTAATGTATTACTAAGGTAACTCTAAACAATATACAGATGTTTTCCCAGATGCCATGATATTTTTTTGATTATATTTATCTTTTCATATTCTGCAATTCATTTGTATGAATTTACATTCTTCTAATATTTATTAATCTTATTTTTTTAACAAATCATTTAATTCTATTTAGAAATTTTGAGCTAACAGTTAATTCTTGAATTTGGTTAAATGTTCTATTTCATCCTAAAACATGGTCTTCAATTAAGCTATTATTTGTATAAAAGTTTGAACTAGCAATTAATTCTTGAATTTGGTTAACTATTCTATTTTATTGTGAATCATGGTGTTCAATTAGCTATCAGTTAATTTTTGTATTTGATAAAATTGTATTACGTGGTAAAATTATGAGTTTTTATCGGTATTAATTTCTGAAATACTACCTTGTTGTTATACAAATAATCATTGTGGGGGTCAGTTAAAAGAAAATAATCACTTCTGTGTATTAGACGATGTAACAGGTGGACGAATTAAATGTTTTTTCTTTACATCTCGACTTAAACACAAGGGAAAGCGAGGTTTGAGGTGAAAGAGATGTCTTCACCGTTATCCAAAAACTTGCTTGGTTCATTCATGATTACCGGTAGGTCGAGGTAGTGCGTGTCCTGCTTCGAGACCCTCTTGTAGAAATCCAGCACACTTTTCCTTTCTCACTCGTCAACTACTCCTTTCAACTAACAACAGCTTCTCAAACTTTAGTTCCATTTTTAAGGTAACTTTCTTTATTGCTTGCCTATTAACTATGATGATTGTAGGTTTTGCCTATAGTCATTTTGAAATCATATAATAAAAACATTTTTATAATTATTTCATAACCTATATATTTAAATAGTTAATTTTACCTTTCATGATTAAAAGATGAACAAGTTTTTTTTTAATATTAATTGTGCTAATAATATCAGTTTTGATCCTCAACTGCAGTTCCTTTGAAGTAGGAACATCAGAGCTGAGACCCATCATAAACACATGAAAATTTACTTTTAACTGCTATAAAAATATTCATCAAAACTAAAAAAAAAAAAAACAAGAAGAATAGTAGAATTGTTAATGCTCAGGTTAGAACTGAGCCTTGTACATATATAAACCCATGTGTGCTTTTTGTTCTTTTTTCTGTGTCGTGTTTTGTGTAATTTAAAGTTATATATATATATATATATATAACAAACACTTTTTCTTTTTCTCGGAGTTTGGTCAGGGTAAATATATGGAATCACCTTTTTGCCAACGTTTCGTCTTTATTTCAAGACATCCTCAGGGCTATAAACTAACAAAAAAACAATAAACAATGGACATTTGTCATTTCTACTTTAGAAATTAAAAATCAACTCACATTTCAATTTGAGAATGCATCAATTTTGGATTATGAAACTTCATACAATAAAAGATTGATTAAAGAAATGATACATATCAAAAATAGTAATAATACTTGCAATAGAAAAACAGATACAGACAATTTAAGTAGAATTTATAGTTCCATCATAAATAGTTAAAGATGCAATGTTATCTAGTTTATATTTTTATGGATTTTTAAAATAATAATGTATTATAATTGTATTATAGATATATATTATGGTGGATACATATTATAATAGATATATATTATAATATGTGTATATGTATATATGTGTATATACGAGGTCGTCCAGAAAATAAGTTCCGTTTTGGTCTGTAGGGCAGTAGGAGTGGTTTTGAAATCCGGCAACACCGCTCGAAAGAGGAGAGGTGGGGAATAGAATGAGAGGTGGGGACCTCATCGGTCAATTACCAACGTCAGGGCAGGTAGTTGAAATGGAGCCCTCCATGTCACGTCCCGCCACCTCGATCCCCGTTCCCTCTCGAGTTGTTTTGCGCGGAGTGATTCAATTTCTTTATGCACAGGGTTTCAAATCAGTTCAAATTCACGAACAGCTCATTTCTGTTTATGGAGAAGGTGTAATGAGTGAATCAATGGTGAGGAATGGGTACGTGAATTTAAGCGGGAAGACATTCACTTGAGGATGAAAGTGGAGAGGCAGACCCTCAGTTGTGACGGACGAAATTGTCGCAGAAATCGACAATGCAATTCGCAAAGATCGTCGTTTAACCTGGATGAACTCCACCTGAGTTTCCCAGACATCTCACGATCCCTCATCCATGAGATCGTCTCGGAAAAACTTGACTTTCGGAAAGTTTTCCGCCCGTGGGTCCCTAGAGAGCTGAATGTCTTCCCGCCTTAAATTCACGTACCCATCTCCTCACTCATTACACCTTCTCCATAAACAGAAATGAGCTGTTCGTGAATTTGAACTGATTTGAAACCCTGTGCATAAAGAAATTGAATCACTCCGCGCAAAACAACTCGAGAGGGAACGGATCGAGGTGGCGGACGTGACATGGAGGGCTCCATTTCAACTACCTGCCCTGACGTTGGTAATTGACCGACTGAGGTCCCCCACCTCTCATTCTATTCCCCCACCTCTCCTCTTTCGAGCGGTGTTGCCGGATTTGGCAAAAACCACTCCTACCGCCCTACAGACCAAAACGGAACTTATTTTCTGGACGACCCTCGTATATATGATTGTACTAAAAAAACAGTGTTTCAATAATATGTCGCTTGGAACAGCACATGTAATGACAGTTAACGGTTATTGTAATGTAACAGAACCCAGCCTTCAGTAAGTTCTTTTTTCAATTTGTTTATGATGTTTCTAAAGTAGAAATGACAAATGTCCATTGTTTATTGTTTTTTTTGTTAGTTTATAGCCCTGAGGATGTCTTGAAATAAAGACGAAACGTTGGCAAAAAGGTGATTCCATATATTTACCCTGACCAAACTCCGAGAAAAAAAAAGTGTTTGTTAATATTTTGTGGTCAAGAAAACAGTACCGTATTATACATATATATATGTATAATACGGTACTGTTTATATGTATAATATATATGTATAATACGTTCTCCTCCTGGTCTCAACCTGTACCGTTAATTATTTTTTATTTTATTATTATCATTATTATTATTATTATTATTATTATTATTATTATTATTTTATTATTATTTATTTATTTATTATTATTATTATTTCGTATTTTATATATTTTTTATCTTGTTTTCTAAATAAATATTGGAGGGATTTCTATTTTTCCTCTCCTCCGCTGGGGGGCAGCATTGCGGTGGTTCCACGAGTTACTCTGGAGGCCAGTAGCAGTTTGCTTCTCAAAGCGAGTACTTCGCACTTCTTCCCGATGACGACGGATGTCGAAATATCGAAGTGAGTTCTGTAGTGTCTTTCTGTGTTCTTTTCTATGTGTTAAAGTGTAGATATATATATATATATATATATATAATATATATATATAAACTAGAATTTAAAAAGAACACATAGAAAGGAAATCACTGAACTCACTACTATATTTCGATGTCCTCGTCTTCAGGAAAAGAAGTGAATCGCTCCAGAGGCTGATAACGACTGGAGCCTCTATATATATATATATATAAAAAGATTTCACATAAACACGTGAAACAACAATCAATGATCAAACCACAATAAGAAATGGGAAAACAAGACTAAGATCTTTCAACCGTAACAATTGGGTTTTTGACTCTGACGAAGACCGCTTGTTACGGTTGAAAGATCTTAGTCTTGTTTTCCCATTTCTTATTGTGGTTTGATCATATATATATATATATATATATATATATATATATATATATATATATATAACTTCGTATCTTCACTCTCCTGCATTCTTCATTTTTCCTGAAAATGGTGTAGTCTGAAATTATTGAGAATCGTAAATGTTTGCCTTCTATTTGTGTTTAGACTTTTAATTTTTTATTTGTATGTACATGGTACTAGTATAAAATTGGGACCTAGTCAGTTTTCCAGGTTCAAATCAAACTCTCATATGCTGACGTTCCGATTTGAATTTGAAACCTTTTTCACGAGCAAAAATATTTAGAAGTATGGAAAAATAACTCATTGAACATGAAAACCTATAAACTTTTACATTGTTATTCCACCAGGAATTTAATAGCTTACAGTTTTTCTTCTTCAGTTAATTTTTACTTTGCCTATGAAAAAGATTTTACATAAAAACCGGAACACGACTTATTTGAGTTATATTTGAAGCTGGAAAAGTGATCGAGTAACGATAATATATATATATATTCAGTTAGCTTCAGCTGCTCAAAGGGACTACTTCTGCCCGATGACGACGAATGTCGAAATATCGTTGTGAGTCTTTTTTGTGTGTGTTTTTAACTTTATCTGTTTTTCTCTTTCCTGTGTGAACTATATATATATATATATATATATATAGTTTTCCTCCTACAGATGTCTCACCGAAAGGATTTCTGCCTTTGTAGACTCAGTTCTGCAACCTTTGGTGAGACTTCAACCTGCATACTGTAAAGACCCTTTCCACTTTCTCGAACTCCTCAAAAACCTTTCCTTCCCTGAATCCCCCTCCCATCCCATCCTTCTAGTAACTATGGACGTTACCTCCCTGTATACCGTCATCAACCATGATGAGGGTTTAGCCTCCTTGCGACATTTCTTCACTTCCAGACCACTCCCTCATTCACCTTCGACTGACTTCCTACTCTCCCTGTCAGACTTCGTCCTAAAACACAATGCATTCCGGTTCAAAGATGAATTCTACCTTCAGATGAGAGGAACTGCTATGGGCACCAGAATGGCTTCCTCCTTTGTGAATCTGTTTATGGCCCACCTCGAAAATAACTTTCTCCGCTCATATCACTTGCTCCCCTCTTTTTACACCCGATACATAGACGACATATTTTTCATCTAGCCCCATGGCAGTTCCGAACTTGACTTATTCATCCTGAGTTTTAAAACCTCTTGTTCTTCTGTCTCTTTCACCCACAACGTCTCTGCCACCTCCATTACCTTAATGGACATCAATATCACACTCCAAAACAACACCCTTATTATCTCTGTCCACTCCAAACCCTCTAACCCCCATCAGTACCTGCATTTTAATAGCTGCCACCCTCCTCACATAAAGAAATCCATCCCCAGATCCTTGTCTATCCGGATCCACCGGATCTGTAATGGACTCCTTAACAAAACCCTGTACCTCAACCCCCTCAAAACTAAGTTCCTGAAGCGTGGCTACCCTCCAGCGCTTCTCGACAGAAGACTCATCCCCGCCGATGTACCCTTCAATCCTGGTGTTATTTCACCTACCCTTCCAAATGAATCCACCCACCTTGTGACCACCTTTTTCCCAGGCATTCATAAACTTAACGCCCAGGAGATTTTACCGCTCGCCTGTGGGCGCGAGGGGCTGTGATCGTCGAGGTTGCCGGACTTGCCCGCTTCTCAACACAGTCCTCATTTCACTTCACCTTCTTGCAACCAGTCCTATCCTGTTGCTAGGGACTGCTCTTGTACCTCCAAAAACTGTGTATACCAACTGGAGTGTACCCGCTGTGATGCGTTCTACGTAGGCTTATCGTCTAACATGCTCAGCCTCCGTATGAACGGTCATAGAGCATCCGTTAGCAACAACCAAAATTTACCTGTTGCCATCCACGCTAACTCCCACGGTCTCACCTTTAATGAATGCTTCAGAGTACATATCCTGCGACAGATCCCTCCTGATGACTATACAGTAACTCATAGAGCATCCGAGGAGGCCCACATCTGCTTGCTCAAGGCACGTACCAAACCCGGATTAAACCTTAAGCGATAAATGTATTTTATCTTTATTTTATTTATTTATTTGTTATTATTATTTTATTTTATTTATTTTTATTCTTATTTTTTAAACTGCTTTAATTATTTATTTAATATTTTATATTATACATTTATTTTTAATTAATCTTATCCTTGTATTTTCAATTGTTTCTCATCGCCTTACCAACTCTGTTATCTTCCTTTTTCATGCTTTTAGGTATTTTTCTCGGTATTCCTTTTCATACTTCATTTATCTTCCTGTTGTTTTTTTTACCTTCAACCAACCAGAACTGCTTTCCTTAATATTAATTTTTTTCTGTTCGTCTCTACTTCATTACTTCCTGAACCGGGCGCGCGTGGCAGCACAGTCGGTTGCCGGGACGGTTTCCTGCCGTTGTGTTTCCGGCGTGCTTGGCCGCCCATTCTCTTTTCTCCTGAAGACGGATCATCCGAAAATTTGAGTTTGTAAGTGTGTCTCTTTCTCTGTGTGTTGCTTTTCTTCATTTTTGAACTGATATATATATGCATATAGGTATGTTCTCTAATCGGGATTTGGTCAATTTTCTAGGATAAAAAATCAAACTTTGCCAACTTTTCGGTTTTATTTAAAACCTTTTTCAGAGGCAGAAGTAAGAATTTTTTAACTAAGAAAATGAAATTTACATTATTTAAAGGAACAACAATGTTATCCGGACAAAACCTTTGACTAGACTAATAAGATCACATTACAAATTAAATTAAAAAATTCTTACTTCTGCCTCTGAAAAAGGTTTTAAATAAAACCGAAACGTTGGCAACGACAGTTTGATTTTTTATCCTAGAAAATTGACCAAACCCGATTAGAGAACATACCTATTCTATCAAACGGTCGATATATTATTGAATCTGTTATATATATATTAGTGTATTTGGGGAGCACTTCTTCATCTATAAAAGTTTTATTAAAACTTATGCCTATTTCACACCTTTTCGAGTTAATTTTTCCCATCTTCTGACCTCTGGCTTCCTAGAGTTTGGGACTAGATATATTAATTCTCTCAAATTTTTATTTTTATAAACCAACATGTTTCGGTCCACATCGACCATATTCAAGGCTATTTTTATATACAGCTACTTTCGCAAAATTATACACACTACGTAACGATAACAACATAACAATGATACTAATATACTAGAATACATTACTAAATAATTGTGATAAATTACTAAACTAAACAGTGATAACAAAATAGACGCACAAGGTTAGCAATCATAATAAGTGGGAGGTTGTAGAAAGGTATCAGCAAGGTGAGGTTTCCCCAGGGTTCTGGTTACCTTCCTACAGCCGTTTGTGTCTGGGAAGGTATTAGATTATTTTCATTCCCTCTCAGTAACTGGTTTTTCTTCTGATTGCCGTCAAACAGCTTCAAAATTCTAGCAAATCCACCACCCTGGCTGTTAATGGTAGGTTGATTTCCTAAGATAAAAATGGCCTCCAAAATTTGCAGTCTGGTATGGTCATATTCTTGTTGCAAAATCGTGGTGTTGTCATTTAGCATTGTCAAGTTAGCATTTCTCTCGTTAATTGTAACCATTATTGTGTTTAGATTAAGGTAAATGTATTAGTTCTAAGTACAGATTGTAATAGACATATGTCCTGAAATATCGTGGCTTTAACATCGTCACAACGCTAACAACAAGAACACAACATTAACACTAAGTACATAATATTGGGAAACTGCAACACAACTTTCTCAAACAAACTAACACGATAAAAAAAAATAGTTTTACAGGTCGCCCAACAAGTTTTATTTTATCTCTTTTTAAAATGCACCTTATGGAATATTAAATTAATTAAAAAAATAAAAGTAAGAACTCTTGTCTTCAATCTTGAACAACTTATTGTTAAAGGTACTTAAATCAAGTACCCATAACAACACCCAATAGCTCCTGAACGCAAGGAGGGAAATAAGCGTCAGTCTATATACATATAAGACTACATTTTATTTAATGTCCACATCAACTTAATGTGGATGTGGACATTAAACTTAAAAATAAAAAGTTTAATGCCTTTTTATTTTTAAATAAAAATAAAATTTATAGAGAGCTCTTTAAACATTGGTTTATCTCTATTCCTGAGCAGCTTTTTAAAATGTTTATTCTGAAAGACAATTTCTACGAGGGTCCTATCCAATACGAGGTATCCTATACAAATAAAATGTCAACCAAAATTCCAGAACTACAATGATTTTAATGAAAATCGTGTGGAAAGGTTTATACCGAATGCAAAAGACTGATTTTGTTTCGGTTTAAAAACCCGTGCATAGTGGTGCCGAACTGACTTTTCTGTCTTAGATCTAACAGTAACTTAAATATGATAATTGGTGGTATGAATTTATACCCCTATACATTTAAATTACCATTGTACTATAAAAAAAAAGTAATATCATGATCAGAGACAACTTCGAAATTTTAGTTACAACCATCGTATGAACTTACAACCTCGAAAATAAAAATTAAAAATGAATAAAACTCCTGTTATTACTATCGCTATGAACTTACAACTACAGAAACAATGACAGCATAATCATAAATAGCAACTTCGAAACTCCCACAACTACTATAGCCATTAACATCGTTCTGCCATCATAAACCATAACAGTACAATCATCATCACCAAATATTTGGAACTCCTATTGCCACCATCATCAAAAAGTCCTTACAACTTTGAAAACAATTAGAGGACTATCATAATCATTATCATCATCAACAACTTTAGAACTAATTATTATCATCATCATCATCATAAGGTCTTTATAGCCTCGAAAACAATGACAGTATAGTCGTCATCACGGCCAACTTTGGAACGTGCACACAATCATAGTCATGGATACTGTTCTATCATTAAATAAAGCCTAAAAAAATAATATCTAGCAAAGAGAGGACGGCTGCCCCGGGCGGCGCATGCCCAGAGGCGGCATTTTGAGGGTGTAAAATAGAAAATAAAAAAAAACGAATCTTTCAACTAAAATATTTGCAACTTAAAAATAAATGTATTTTAAATTTTTTAAAAACTATTTCTTTTAATGCGGTTAAATGTTTATTATATTTATTTGCGTAGACAGTTAATTGAACCATTTTTTATGGTTTGAATTACACGTTTATGTTTTAAAAAATCTTTGGTTTTCTTTGATGATGACTGTATATGTATACGAGTACTGTAATAAGATGATTATTACGTACTGCAATTACGTAGCTATTTTTACGAGTACTGTAATAACAGCAGTCTAAAAGTTGATCCTTGATTGTAATTCCATGAAAATAAATATTTTGAGGATTATCTACTGCTAGCGGGAGGGGAGGGGGGCGACAAATTATGACCCAGTCATATGACTTATGACAAATCTTAATTAATCATGAAATAGCAATACTTCTACTGACAGGATTTACTATAGTACTATGAATTATTTATCAAATACCAACTATAGTACAAATTAATCATCAAGTATCAATACTTTCAATGCCCATTTGGTACCCACTTTAGTTATGGACTAACCAAATTACTGGATTAACCATATCTATTTCAACGAATTATTTTCCTTTTTATTTGATACTTTAATTTTAACGAATTCTCATTCTCTTTATGTGTAGTTCTAATTCCCTTCAATACAGATATGACAGAATACATTGGCAGTATAAAAAAAAAACAAAATTCTGATATAAGACGTCACAAAACATTCCTAATATCTAGCCATAAAAGGCAGCGGATTTGTCAGGGGTGCGCTAATTGTATCACATCAGTGCTGTTGATATATTTGGTATGTGTTATTTTCAATACAAATGCAATTTCTCCCCTAGTTTTTTCATTTGGATATAATTTATTATTAATATATACATGTCACTGTCTTTTAACATTACTATAAGGAAAGTATAGTGATCGTGAAAAAAATCGATTTCGAGATTTTGACGGAATTATATGTTTTGAGGTCCCAAAAGTCGTTTTATGAAGTTTTTGCGATGATGTCTGTGGGTGGGTGGGTGAGTATGTTAGCATTGCTTGTTACCACGCTATGTTCCAGAATTTTTGATGGATCAAGTTAATATTTTACACAAAAATGGACCCATAGTGTAGATGATCCCTATTATTTGAGAAGAATTATGCATAAAGGAAACGTCACTTTTTTGCCAAAAACCGGTTTTTGAAAAACATTTTTTTCACTTAAACTGCTAATTCAAGAGTTTTAAAATTTTGGCATTATCTTTGAAGTTAAAAAGGTAATGAACAAAAAATATAATCAGAATTTTAAAACACGGGAAATATTTATTTTCAATAAAATGTAAAAATTTTGACTAATGTAATAATTCAATCTCGCAGCTTCTAGGAGCCATACAAGCCATACCATTTGACGGATCAAAATGAAACTATGCCTAAAAATAGAACATTATGTGAAGAATGAGTTGAAATAATTTTCTTTAAAATAACATTCACCATAAAAGTTAAAGTACGTTAAAGTACGATTTTTACTTTCAGGAAATGTTTTTTTGACGATAAACAGCCATTTAAAAATCATGAAAATTTGACCAAAAATGAAACAAACAATTAGCAATTTATAAAAAAAACTTATGAAATTTCAATCAGGGCAAAGAGCAATAAAGCTATAAAAACTGTTTGTTTATCCTGCTCTAAGGGATCACCTGCTATACTTGACTTACAAATTTTTTGAGCCAATCCACTGAGATAAAATTGATGTTTATAATAGAAAAATTTAACTAATTTATTGATTTATATGTGATATAAGAGGAATAATATTTTTAGATTTAAAAAAATCACCACCAACAAACAAAAATAAATTTCCTTTGTCTTCCATAGTATGATGGATTTGGCTCAGAAAATGCTTTAATAAATCTTTATATTGTACTCTTGAACAAAACTTAATATCAGTTATAATTACTTTATTTTTTGAATTGTAGTGTCTTTTCATGATATTGAAATGTGACGGATGGACTCTTTCCTCAAGAAAGAGGAGTTATGTTTGTTGAAAAATATCCAGTTTTTTCACTATTCTAGTCTAATAGTTCATATTTATTATTTTCAAAAATTAGAAGCTCCCAACTATAAACGTTTTAAATTATACTGAATAGCTGGCTTTGACTTCGATTTGAGTATGTAAATTGGCTAATTACTAATATATTTTTTCTCAATATACTTTCATAGCAGCCTTTTAACAGAGTACAGCAGGCAGAAAAACATAACGCTCAGGAACAATTGATATATATGATTTTTGACAAAGAGGAAGGAAAATGGTTTTATTAAATAATAAGAAGGCATGAAATTCCCAGTATAATAACTATAAAAGACCAAAAATGTAAAAACATAATTCAAAATTAAAATCTTTCGTAAATTAAAATAAATATAATTATCGTACATCCTTAATTATAAATTATCTTAAAACAACATTTTTTCTATAAATGTTTATGATGTTTTTCCGAGTAAATAAGAGTATTTTATTGTTTTAAATTTGAAAATTTAAATTAAATATTCAGTGTAGAAGGAGGTCAAGTAAACGATGTAAGAAATTCACTGGTTATTAGAACAAAAGCCATGTTCTCTTGTAGGAGATTATTTCGTATCAAGAAATTTTCACTTTGGCTTTTCAAAAATGTTATTACTGCTGTAGTTATACTAATGAGATTATTTAAATCAGTAAATAATGAGATTATTTACATGTTTGTATATCATTGTTGTGATATACAAAAATAAGCTTATATATTGATAAGTTGATCAATCACTATCTGTACTACCTCAGGAATGAAAGACTTATAAATATCTCCCATTTAAATGTTTTCATTATGCTTAAATGAGACATTTATGTTATATACATATGAAGATTGATATTAAGTTTACTTATATTGAAGTTGAGTGTAGGCCAGTCCAGATATTTTTGTTGTAATCTATGTATCAATACAAAGAACAATCCTTTAAATGCTCGTTTATAAGAACTAGAAAACAGTTTTTTTGAACTTTTGACCCTGTGGGACAATTTCAGTGGTGATTGAATGCTACATATATTTCCAGCTAAAAAGGCAGATTCACAGCTATTTTTATCAAAATTATTTCCAGAGAGTTTGATAAAAAATTTTTACATTATATCAATAATATAATATAACACACACACACACACACACACACACACACACACACACACACACACACACAGAGACACACACACACACACACACACACACACACACACACACACACACACACACACACACACACACACACACACACACACACACAGAAAGAGAGAGAGAGAGAGAGAGAGAAACAATGACTATCATAACTGACAGAGAAGTAGCATTGGCTTCAATAAAAAATGTGAACATCACATAACCCTTACATGGAACATCAGGCCACTTATTATTTCTATCCATTAGCAGCATTATAAAATTACTTTCTGGAAAGTCAAGGCTCACTCAGGCATACCAGGGAACGAAATGTCTGACTAAATGTCGAAAGAGGCATATAAAGAAGAAAACATGCAATAATTTTATAACATAGTACCAAAGAGTCATTGTACAATAAATCTGTCGAAAAATGGTCACAGTCAATAAAAGGAAGTCTCACGAAAGCCTTTTCCCCGAAGTCAGTAAAGTCCCCTTTTTTCATTTTCATCTTCCTTAACTTATTCACAGAGAATTCTTTTACCATGTTTATCCTTATCTCATCCATATACTCGTAAGTTATTAATTTAAAGTCCACGTTTTTTTGTTTTTAGCTTTTCATTTCTGCAAATGACAATATTGAATACTAATAAATTTAATTAATATTTTTACTGTTATTATAATAATATGTTTACTGTGATTACTCTTACAGTGCAGTAATTTTTAGAAATAACATATTTTAACTAATTTTTTTTATTTTATAAAAAATTCCAGCGATGTAAATATAACATTGCTAGTGACATGTATGACAAGTATATAATTATTTCACAAGAAGACAGGAGGGTAGAAATAACCCAGTGTTTACAGTTCCTGACATGGAATATATAATATGAAAATAAGAATATAATAATAATAATTCACTTGAAATAATTCTCTCAATTAGTCCCTTGGCACATTAATTCATAAATATTTGATTATTTCCCGGGATATTTATGGAAGAAATACTTAGGACTGAAAGATTATTATTACAAAGAAGTTGTTTATTAAAGGATTTGTAACAAGATATAACTATCTCGTTCTGCTTGCTGAACTGGATATAGAGGTCGGAATATATTGTTTAATTTGTAGCATTAGAAAACTCTATGCAACAAAAAATATCTATTGATTTTAAATTGAAGGGATTGCATCTTCTAAGAATTAGAAAATTGTATTTACCCCGTAGTTCTCTCAATATTATGATTGTATGATTCATATAATCATAATAACAGCTTCATGAAGTAACCATTCTCAGTTTTTTGTTGTCAGTTTTCATTGGTAATCTAATAGGTAAGTAGAAGTTTGTAACATGGTTTTGGTTTTGTTCAGTTTAATTTGTCTTAAAGAGACCAAGTAAAACGTCTATTTAGGTGTAGCTCTATGTATTTGGTGATTGTAGCTTAAGGTATGGCAATTTGGATAAGGTAATATTAAAAGACAATTTATTTCCTTTTCTTCAACTTGGAAAAAAATTAAGAGGTTAAATGCTATTTAAAGGAACAGTAAATTTCCTGTCGTTACGCCATGTACGATATAGTCTGATAAAAACATGCTTAATTCCTATTGTGTATCCATTTCACTTCCGAAAACCTGTGTTACAGGGGATTCAGTCAATTTAACTTATTTATTTATTCATTTTTACTTTACTATAAGTAAAGTATAGTGATCGTGAAAAAATTCGATCTCGAGATTTTGACGGAATTACATTTTTGAGGTACCAGAAGTCGTTTTATGACGTTTTTACGATTATGTCTGTGTGTGTGTGGGTGGGTGGGTGGGTGTGTGGGTGAGTGTGTTAGCATTGCTTGTTACCACGCTACGGTCCAGAATCTTTGATGGATCAAGTTGATATTTTACATAAAAATGGGCCCCATTTAGACGAAGATCCCTATTGTTTGGGAAGAATTATGCATGATGGAAAAGTCACTTTTTTTGCCAAAAACCGTTTTTTTTAAAACATTTATTTCTCCTAAACTGATAACCCTAGAGTTTTGAAATTTTGACATTATCTTTGAAGTTCCAAATGCAACAAACAAAAAATATATTCAGAATTTTAAGACAACAGGAAATATTTTTTTTCAATAAAATGTAAAAATTTTGACTTATAATTCAATCTCAAACCTTGTGAGAGCGATACAAGCCATACTGTTTGACGGATCAAAATGAAACTATGCCTAAAAATAGAACATTGTGTGCCGAATGAGTTGAGATATTTTTTTTTGAAATTACTTTCGCTAAAGGGGCGTTACAGTACGATTTGTGTTTTCAGAAAATGATTTTTTGACGCTAAACGGCTCGTTAAAAAATAATGATAATTTGACCAAAAATGGAACAAAAAATTAGCAATTCACAAAAAAAAATTTATGAAGTTTCAATTACGGGAAAGAGCAATAACGCTATAAAAACATTTTGTTTACCCTAGACTAAGAGCTGTCTACCCTGCTCTACCTGTCGAATTTTTTATATTTTTTTACATTGTTTACATTGACTTAGAAATTTTTTGAGCGAATCCAATGAGATAAAATTGATGTTTCTAATGGAAAAATGAAAATATATTATTGACTTATAAGAGATGTTAGAGGAATAATATTGTGCAGGTAAATTATAACACTCATTAAAAAAAAATTCGTATATATGTTATTTGACAAAGGGGAAGGAAAATGATCTTATTAAATACTAAGAAGTCATAAAATTCCCAGTATAATAATTCTGTTAAAAACCAAAAATGTAAAAGATAATTCAAAATTGAAATCTTTCGTTTAGAGATTAATAACTGTAATTATCGTACATCTTTAATTAACAAATCACCTTAAAACAACATTTTCTTCGCTGTTTAAGAAGTTTTTCAGAGAAAAAAAGAGTATTTTACTGTTTCAAATTTGAAAATTTTACATTAATATTCAATGTAGAAGGATGTCAAGTAAACGATGTAAGAAATCTACTGGCTATTTGAACAATAGCCATGTTCTCTTGTAGGATACTATTTCGTTTCAAGAAATGTTCACTTTGGTTTTTCAAAAATGTTATTACTGCTGTAGTTATACTAATGAAATTATTTGCAAATAATAAATTATTTGTGATGTACAAAAATAAGCTTATAAATTGATATGTCCTTCAATCACTATCTGTACTACCTCAGGAATGACAGGCTAATAATTATATCCCATTTAGATGTTTACGTTATGCTTAAATGAGACGTTATGTTTTATATACTCAAGAAATTTGACATTAAGTTACTTATAGTAAAGTAGAGTGTAGGCCAGTCCAGATTTTTCTTTTAGACATTAGCCTTAAAATTCAATTTTTGACTTATTTTGACATGTGTAATAAGTTAGTAGACAGAAGTAGGCAAAATCGGGATTGAAAAATTGTGCGTTTTGTTTTTATCTAATCCAGACAGACATTTTTTTTGTTTGTATAACAATTAGACACATTTAGTAAGTCTGAAGTTTTACTACGGACCTAAGGGCGAATGAGATAAATAAAATGATTCTCTGGTTAGAAAACTTGAATAACTTTTACTAAAATTATTCAAATCGTTAATATTTGAGGAATATTAAAAAATTCATAGAAAAAAAAGAGATGTTGATCAATTTAAGGATGTGGATTAAATAAATGCACTTATGGGAGGGAGAAATAGTATTCCAAGTAATAAAATAAGTAGTTATAATGTCTTTGTTAGGTTAAATGTTGTACGTATACAATACATTAGTTTTATGTAAAAAAGAGAATGTGTTGGCCGATGAATTCAAACCTTGCACTATTAGTGTTAAGTCAATAACTGTAGGGATTCGCTTTCTATTTTCAATGATGCTAACGAATTTTTCGTTTCTTAATATACTTCAGTAAATACTTGTTAATCGTTTATCATGTGAGTGGGTGATTGTGTTCAAGTGTATCAAATATTAACATTTTTAACTCTATTCTACATCAGAAATCAGAAATTAGTCAAACTCAAGTCCATTTAGGGAGGAGATCTTTCATTGTTACCTGAAATCATACAGGCACGGGTTCCGTTCATCGCCCTATACATTGATTGACCTTCCGTTAACGCAAGTTACCTGCTGGCTTGGGTCCAGTGATTTATATTCCCTTCCAATTATGGCATGTACAAGATCTGCATACTTCTCAAGCGAGAAAAAGAAAGGTATTCGGAGTATTTGTACCAACCATTTGTAATTAACCACAAACTAACTTAAGCAGATTCATCTCCTGTTCGAATGTATCATTATTCACACAATCGTCTAAATATCAAAGTGCATTTCATTGTTGTACAACAACTACTCTAAATAACAACTAGTTCTCAAAAACCAGGTACCAGAAAAATCTTCTAATAGTCATGAATACACTATTATTAAGAGATAGGTTAGGTGGATACCAGTTAATTGTGAAATCACTTGGTCACTTCGTTCTTTACTGAAACCCTAACGGCAAATATCCATTTATTGCGGTTAATACAGAATGTTTTGACTATTAACTATATAATACTTTGAACAACTTTATATAGATACCTTAATGTAACAGAGAAATACAAAAACAAAGAAATTTACTTGAGTTTATGATTGATTATATTGAAACCCAATATAATAGAATAACAAAAAATAAACCAGTAGTAGCTAATTTCAGAAACTACTTCTATTGTAGAGGCTGTTAGTGACGTAACTGATTAACTGTATAGGTTTTCTTCTTCATCGGACGGTCTCAGAGTTTGTCCATCTTCCAAAGAAGACTGAGCTTTTGTAGCTGATATAACCATTAATTAATTTTATCGATATTTGAACCTAATATTATTTCTGAAGAAGATTGAGTGTTTGTTGCTGTTGCACTGGTTAATTAAATAATTATATTGATGTTTGAACCTATTGGAATAAGATTTTCAAAGAAAACTATCTCCTCCCAGGGTTCTTCTTATTAGTCTCCATAATTAAAAGGTGGCTGCTCTGCGTATTCCATTTTTAATGTATTGTTCGGTATTTTGTCTTCTGTTTATCAGTTACATAGGAATCAAAACATAACCTATCTCTGTGACCTGTTCCATTTTAAGTTTGCATGTAACATGAACATGTCTGCTCTACAGTATCCCATATTGTTCAGTAGTTAGTCTTCCATTCATTTCAGTTGAATAGGAAACAAAATATAACTATTTCTTTGTAGTTCTTATCATTAATTTGAATATAATATGAATGAGGCTGCTCTGCAGTGTCTCATATTGTTTGATATTTGTTCTTTTATTCATCTTAGATGAATAAAAACTAATAAAAACTTTCTCTATCCAGAGTTAACATCAATTTGCATGTAATATGAATGCGGTTGATCTGCTGCAGTACACTCTATGGTTTTGTTATTTGGCTTCCTATATTCATCTCAGCTGGACAGGAGCAACAAGATTACTATCTCTCTATACTACTCGTAGATTACTAGCTCTCTATACTACTCGTAAATTACTAGCTCTCTATACTACTCGTAGATTACTATCTCTCTATATTACTCGTAGATTACTATCTCTCTATACTACTCGTAGATTACTAGCTCTCTATACTACTCGTAAATTACTAGCTCTCTATACTACTCGTAGATTACTATCTCTCTATATTACTCGTAGATTACTATCTCTCTATACTACTCAGAAATTATAACAATAGGTATTGAAATTAATTTACTGAACATGATTGACAGGGATAATTTTAATTGTTGTTTCTTGTTATGAAGACACGGAAACTGATTCTTATATGACCGAAGCTTTTGATATAATATTCTTAACATGATTTTTATTTTGCTAAATTATTTAAAAGTAAAAAAAATCATTTATTTTATCATATAAATAAATAAACCATCAATTCAAATGTTATACACAATGGAATATATTTAAAACAAACAAAACTTGTAAATTAAAATATTCAATTTATTTACCTAAAATAAAATAACATTAACGAAAGGAATGTGTCTTTATAATATTGCCTTAGAACATTCGTATTTTACATGACAGTTGTGTTCAAATTTGTTTCTAAAATTATTCATTTGTAACCTCTAATGTAGTTGTTTATTATATATTTGTTACATTTATATATAATATATTTTTACTACTGTCATCGGCGAGCACGTAAGCGACTTGCTACCCCGGCTCCATGACTTTACTTTATTACCATTGTTTATATTATTCAAATTATAAATTCAAATTTTTTTTTAAATTAATTTTTAATATATTTGTGCTACCGTCATCGGCAAGCACGCAAGCCACTGGGCTACCCTGGCTTCATACCTTTAGTTTATTACCAGTGTTTATATTACGCAAATATTATATTAAAAAGAAAAAAAATTTTTGTTACATTTATATATAATACATTTGCCCAATTGTCATCGGTGAAAACGCAAGACACTTGCTACCGTGGCTCTAATTTTGGGAATATAGTGATAATTTTCTTTTAATTAACATCATTCAGGTAATAAATAATATATATTTAATTTCAGGTCTCTATCTTCACAGAAAATGGGTGAACAAACAAACAAACTCACGAACTTTATATATATTTAGTCCAGTTGATTGTTTAAATTTCCAGTTGATTGTTTAAATTCCTTATGATGTTCTTACCTAAAGATTTAGTTTTAATAAAATGTTTATCTTCTTTCTTTGCATACAAATTTCTTAAATGAATAGAAATAAAAATGATGAGCTAGTGTTAGATTTTAAAAAAAAATGGATGGATATAAGGAATAATAAAAGACATTTCAGGTGGTTTTCTTCACAAGTCTCAGGAAATTGTGATTTTTTATCATGTCAAGGAGAAATTTTCTTAACATTTCTATTCAGGCTAAATCAAAATTTATTTGTAACTTGGAACTATTCTCTAAATGCTTGAATGGATCATACAATAAATAAAAATTGTTCTTTGAAATAGAAAACTTCAGTTTAGTTGTTTTTACTTTACTATAAGTAAACTATAGTGATCGTGAAAAAATTTGATCTCGAGATTTTGACGGAATTACATGTTTTGAGGTCACAGAAGTCGTTTCATGAAGTTTTTTCGATGATGTCTGTGTGTGTGTGGGTAGGTGGGTGATGGATCAAGTTGATATTTTATTGGGCCCCATAAAGACGAAGATCCCTATTCTTTGGGAAGAATTATGCATGATGGAAAAGTCACTTTCTTTGGCAAAAGCCAGTTTTTTTTAAACATTTATTTCTCCTAAACTGATAACCTAGAGTTATGAAATTTTGACATTATTTTTGAGGTTACAAATGGAACAAACGAAAAATATATTCCGAATTTTAAAACAACAGGAAATATTTTTTTTCAATAAAATGTAAAAATTTTGACTTATATTTCAATCTCAAACCTTGTGAGATCGATACAAGACATACTGTTTGACGGATCAAAATGAACCTATGCCAAAAATAGAACGTTATGTGGAGAATGAGTTGAGATATTTTTTTTCAAAATTACATACGCTTAAGAGGCGTTACAGTACGATTTCTGTTTTCAGAAAATGTTTTTTTGACGCTAAACGGCTCATTAAAAAATAATGAAACTTGGACCAAAAATGGAACAAAAAATTAGCAATTCATAAAAAAAAATCATGAAGTTTCAATAACGGGAAAGAGCAATAACGCTATAAAAACATTTTGTTTACCCTAGACTAAGAGCTGTCTACCCTGCTCTACCTGTCGAATTTTTTATATTTTTTTACATTGTTTACATTGACTTAGAAATTTTTTGAGCGAATCCACTGAGATAAAATTGATATTTATAGAGGAATAATTATATTGTTTATTGACTTAGATGATATGTAAGAGGAATAATATTGTGCAGGAAAATAATAACACTCACTGTGAAAAAATTCGTATATATGTTATTTGACAAAGGGGAAGGAAAATGATCTTATTAAATACTAAGAAGCCATAAAATTCCCAGTATAATAATTCTATAAAAAACCAAAAATGTAAAAGATAATTCAAAATTGAAATCTTTCGTTTAGAGATTAATAAATGTAATTATCGTACATCTTTAATTATAAATCATCTTAAAACAACTTTTTTTCTTCGCTGTTTATGATGTTATTCAGAGAAAAAAAGGGTATTTTGCTGTTTTAAATTTGAAAATTTTACTTTAATATTCAGTGTAGAAGGATGTCAAGTAAACGATGTAAGATGTAAGAATAGTAAACACTGGCTATTTGAACAAAAGCCATGTTCTCTTGTAGGAGAATATTTCGTATCAAGAGATGTTCACTTTGGTTTTTCAAAAATGTTATTACTGCTGTAGTTATACTAATGAAATTATTTGCATCAGATGTGTGATGTACAAAAATAAGCTTATATATTGATATGTCCTTCAATCACTATCTGTACTACCTCAGGAATTGAAGACTAATAATCATATCCCATTTTGATGTTTACGTTATGCTTAAATGAGACGTTATGTGTTATATACTCAAGAAATTTGATATTAAGTTACTTATAGTAAAGTTGAGTGTAGGCCACTCCAGATTTTTTTTTATTTCTCAAACTGGATATACCCTTTTTCTTGGTGCCCATTAGTTCAGTGGGTCAGAAGTTCTGGTTTCCCAGAAGCTTTATTTTTAAACTACTAATTTCGAGATAATATAATTTTGAAATTCGAAAACTCCATTAAAATTTGTAAACTTTATAAACGCAGTGAGGGTCACTTGTTTAATACAACTAGTTGAGTATTAGAGATAACCTGAACTACCTTGACTTACAAGTTTCTCCTCCTAATTTTAATTGCTCATCATTACCTTCTTAATGTAATTTATTCACCTATATATCTGTCATTACCAGTATAAAGGTAGTTTTTTTTTGGTCAGCAATTTTTTCATACGAACGTCCCAGTAGAATCTTGTTTTCTGACAACATCCTTATCTTAGAAAGTGATATTTTCTTGTTTTTTCTTTTTGAAAAATCAAATAAATTTATGGCTCAAATGATTCTACACTACAGGTGAAAGTCATTATCTAACGCGTAAATGTAAAAATGCCCTAAACGTGGATTTAGAACGTCATGTGAAAATTCATGATAGAATGTATCAAGTTAAAAAAAACTTAAAAGGAAAAAGTTATTTCACTTCAAAACTGTACCCACGTTAAACAGACTTTACTTTCTAAACAATAATTAATTTATACCACTTTTTTTTAAAATAGCTCTCAACTTAAAGTACATTTTTGAGTTATATATATATATTCAAAATGTGGATGGTTTTACGGGTGTTAATGAAAATTGGAAATGAAAGAAATATGTTCTAAGAACTTTCAAAATTATTCACTTTAAAAGAAAAAGTGAGTTTCTGAGAATTTATAACGTGTAGTAAAAAACCATATCCGAGTGTTTTAACTAGCATCTAAACAGAAGTGAAGAAACTACGACCTGCCAAAGTTAAGTTATGTAATTATGTTATTCAAGAACAAAATTTTAGTCATCATATCTAATAAGATGCATATAAACTTGTACATCCAGATCTTAATAAAACTATAACTGGTATTTTTGTTGTTGGGACAGGGTAGCGATGAAGGTAGGGTGGTGGTTGGTACCACTGTTGGTTGGAGCTCTAGCAGAAGAAGCTCCGGTGCAGACTGAACCTAGAGCGGCATCTTCATTTTACTCGGACTATCCACAGAATTTAGATTGGACCTACCACAACTACGATAGACTCACCAAGTTCCTCAGAACTACCTCTTCAAAGTACCCCAACCTCACTGCCCTTTATTCTATTGGAAAGTCCGTCCAAGGTAAATTTTCCTAATAATCTGTTTCGATTAACTTATAAAACTTTATCTTTTGTGATATATTGTTTTTCTGTTTAAAAAATTACTAATTGGTTATATATTGTTCTAATTTTTATACCTACTTTAGTGTTAAAGTTATTTACATCATTTAACTTGTGACTAATTCATACACGAATGTATTGGATGTGTAATGATTACCTACATAGATTAAACTCAAAAACCATGGATTTAATCAGTGCTGTCAAATTATTAAGTTCCTTATTAGACCTAGTCAATTTTGAAAATTTTTCGCCAGTAAAATAGAAATTCATCTATTAACCAAAACACAACCAACAGCTAACCATATTGCACAATCTTAATCATTAAGTAAAGAAATATATGTATGTACACGGTAGCAGGAGAAAGGAACACAGGAGGCCAACAATATTTACTCTTGTATCGGACAGCCAAATATTTATCAAAAATATTATACTTCACTTATAGTAAAGTAGAAGTAATAAATAATAGAAAAGAAAGGGATAAACAGAGTATGTGATAAATAAATAAAAGTAAAGAGACTTAGGTTTATTAAAAATAAAATATATGTGTCAAATTATGACAATGAAGTCTAGCTAGACTTAAAAATAACACAACAGAGCAGAACAAACAATTACTACGATCTGTATTTCGAGCTGCAGTTCTTCATTAGGAAAAGGTTAGGAGAGAGAATAAAACGAGAGACAGTATTAGTCTCTCATAATCAGTAAACATTGATCATAAACTTCCAGTTTATGATCAGTGTTTAATCTTATCACTCACATCAAAGTAGGGTCAATGAGTCTAGTGATACTTTTATTTAAATACAACATATAGAAGTAACATGTATTTTAGTTGGTTTTCTCCAGGTTAAAATCAAACCTTCATATCAATCTTTTGGTTTTATTTAAAAACTTCCTCATAAGAAATAGTAATATGTAATTTTTAAAAACAAAACTATGTAACAACACAATAATAATAGAAACTAAAACCTAAGTATGAGCAATTTAATACTCAGATATTTAAAACAAGTATAAGCTTTCACAATAAGCACGTAAAATAACAATCAATGTGCAAACTGTAATAAGAAGTAAGAAAAAAGACTAAGATCTTTCAACCGTAACAAGCTATCTTCGTCAGAATCAAATCCCAACTGATCAGTCTTTTTTCTCATTTCTTATTGTTGTTTGGACGTTAAAATAAGTATGTTTAATATTTGTATTTATAAAAATACCTATTTTAATATTTAAATGTAATAGTTCAAATTTTTGCAAGTTAAAAGTTTTGCACACTACTAATAAAAAAAAAATGTTTTAAAAAAAAGAGACATAATTTAGGTTTGCAAATTTTCTCTTACTGATGATTTAGACTACAAATACTTAAAGCTCTATACACTAAGGAGAATAACTCCAGTTTAAATGTAGAAAATAGTGATTTCAATGCAATTCCTAGTTTTAAGAACTTTGAAAATAGTTTTAATCTAGTTAGGGAGGCTAGAAGATAGGTTCAGGTAGTCGGTCAGTGCCCTTTCAAGGCACTTAAGTGCCCTTTCTGCCCTACTTAATCCCTCCCCCTTCCGCATTTTTCTAATTTTAGTAAACATCCAGTTGGTATTTAAAACCTGTTGGAATAGTATCGTTAGTTCTTAGATGTAAACTTGATGGTGGCTAATGTAAGTCGAAAGCACGTTGTTTTTTAGTTTTAATTCGTAATTTGTTACTGTTTGTTTTTGTGTAATAGCTTTAGTGTTTGTTTCAATAGTGTTAGTTCTACTGTTATTAAAGTGACTTAACTTGTTGAGTAGTTCAGATCTGTGTTTAATCTTATCACCAATGTTCCCTCTAATTTTTTGTAGTATGTGTGCGCAGAAATTTTGGTGTGTGCGCACTTTTTTTGGAAATGACTAATATTTGTGCAAAAACCCATGAATAAATTTTGGCGTTCTAACCGGGTAATAGTAGGCTTATTAAGAAAATTTTGGTTATTCAATAAGTTGTTCTGTAAATTGTAAATGCTTTAGTGAAGGCTATATGTCATCAGTAGATAACAATGAACATTCATCACATCGAAATACGTCTGTGCGCAGTAAATCTATGCGTGTGCGCTGCCTCTGAAAGCTGTGTGTGCGCGCACACGCGCACAGCCTAGAGGGAACACTGCTTATCACTCACATCTTTATGTCTTTGTGACACAAATGATTGTCTTTGGCCAATACCTACGACTGAACTAAACTAGTTAAGTGACTAGAAAACCTCAGCAGGAAAGTAGTCATTTCAGAAGCTACTGCTAACATTAACACAATGTGTTTGCGACAGGATTTGCTACTTTCGTGTAGTAATACACATATTTACTCAATACAAAAAGAGAAAAATATAAATAAAGGCGTACAACACTCACTACTACGAGTGTTGCAGTGTATATTTCGACTAGCTTCGTCATCAGGTAGACGTACTCCTGCGAGCAGCCGTGCCTGACTGAGCGAACTGTCGAATGCAACAAACACGCGAGCCCTCTGCTGGTTGTCTTGCGTAAGAGTAATAACTAAAGAGAGAGAACTAACTGAAAATAATAGAAGCAGACAAGAAGAAAACTAAAGCAATGAGTAATAAAATAAATACAAAATATATTGGGTAATTTTTGTGAAATATTAGTTTTTCATTGTAATAACAACTGTTGAAGTAATAAACTGCATTGACTGATGGGAACTTGTTTATATACGAACCCTCAATAAAGGTCTTAAGCCCAGTAAGTGGTTGTTAAGTTTATTCACTGATCTGTGATTGGCTATCTTTTTGGTGAATTGATAAAATGTGTGGGTGTCCTTCAACACAGGATCAAAATAGTTGCCTAATCACTTTGTCCTTATTATAAATTCATATACGTTGTTTTGATAAATGGACTCAGAGTACTTAGATGTTAGAATAACTGAAAATTAATGTTGCTTGCTTGCTTGATTGGTAGAGTGCAAATTTTATAGGAATATGAAAAGAATCAGTTAACTAGGTAACTTGGTTAATTCTAAGTTGGAGATGGGACTGGTTGGTATTTGATCTCATGGCCTGCCAAGGTCAGCTGTTCGAAGCATCCGAGAGTGTCTGAGAATATTGAGGTGATCAGTCAACTGTACAGAGGTTTCAATCGGTAAACCAAAAAAATTGATGCAACTCTTTTTATGTTGAGTTACACCAAATTATTAAATAGGAAATGACAAGGCTCAGAGAATAAAAAAGACCATAAGGAAGGGAATAAACCATTAATACAATAAACCACCATAAACTGAGAATTTCAGAACCTATAGTAATTCAAAAACTGAAACCACTGTTAACTGTTGAAGTCGGAAATAGCAGTAGAATTTTAAAGCTATTTAATTCACATCAAGGGCATCCAGAAGCCCTTGTAGGTAGTAACTCAGGCCGAGAGGCCACTCACCCCACAGCATTAACGACCAGCTTATCTTAAACTTGAAGAAATACAACCCCCTACTGTCTTCACTTTGCATATATAATAAACCAGAAAATTCACTCAAAGTTATTCACGTCCTGAAAATGAATGTTGATCATTTGAAACATTTTGACTCTAGGACATGTACTTTATTGTGTAGACGAAATAACGACAGTGTTATTTAGAAAAATATTATTGAGAAACTTGTCAAGAAACAGGTGTCAGCTAAGTTTGGTGTCATTTTCAATAATGTATGAGTTAAGGAAGTACTGCTACCAAAATATACATATATATATATATATATATATTATGATCAAACCACAAAAAGAAATGGGAAAACAAGACTAAGATCTTTCAACCGTAACAAGCGGTTTTCTTCAGAGTCAAAAACTCAACTCTGACGAAGACCGCTTGTTACTGTTGAAAGATCTTAGTCTTGTTTTCCCATTTCTTTTTGTGGTTTGATCATTGACTGTTATTTCACGTGTTTATGTGAAATCTTTATATATATATATATATATATATATATATATATATATATATATGATCAAACCACAATAAGAAATGGGAAAACAAGACTAAGATCTTTCAACCGTAACAAGCGGTCTTCGTCAGAGTCAAAAACCCTTTCAGAGTCAGAAAACCCTTTCAGGGTTTTTGACTCTGACGAAGACCGCTTGTTACGGTTGAAAGATCTTAGTCTTGTTTTCCCATTTCTTATTGTGGTTTGATCATTGATTGTTGTTTCACGTGTTTATGTGAAACCTTTTTATATATATATATATATATATATATATACGTTTCTCGGTAAATCACAAACAAAGAACAAAGGAACAAACACACTTACTGACTCTAATTTTCGGTTGAACCGTCATCAGGAGAGTTGAGAGGTCTGCTTCAAACGTGAGATAAACAGAATAAATGGGGTTTCAGGACAGTCACTAATCAATCAGGAATGTTTTAACTCCTTATTTGATAATTGATCTATGTAATTTATCCCATCTATAATTAAATAAAACACTTCGTACCACTTATAACCTCTAACTACTATTAACAGAATTTTCAGTCTTTCTAGGTCATCATCATTTTTTTTATACTATTTATTATAATCACATTGAATACTACATATTAATCTAAACTAATACTGATACTCATTTCAAGGAGTAATATTATTATTATCTAGTGATAATCTTATTATTATTATAATATTATACTATCACTATATTATTATATAATATTATTATTATTATTATAATAATACTAGATCACTAGATATCTAGTATTATCTAGTGAGCGTTTTGTGATTGGCATTAAATGATTTATTATATCATAAATATTATTGGAGTAAATTTTATATTACAAATCTGTATTCTGAAGTCATAATTAGCCCTTAAAAAATTTGAAACACTGTGATCCATATTGATTTTTAATTTGAATTAGGTATTTGACGCAATAGTTTTGTTTAGGTTGCAGTGTTTTATTAACTAAATTCAAGTAGTTTTGCCAAGAGAGGGTATCAAGAATTGTTATTTGGTGATCCAAGACTACTACTCTATGCCTCAAAGTGCTGACACAGTTTATGACTGTAGAGGAATCCAGTTCCATTTTCAGAGGATTCACACGGTCTTAGGTGTAGGCTAACGGATAGTGTGATTGCCTTTATTAATGAATACTACAATTTTGAATATTGGCCATGACTCTAAATTTTTCCTGTACGAAATGTAAAAGCTTGAAGAACCGTCCCTCGGAGAGGACGTAAAGCTGTTATTATTGAATCTGAATGATGTCAGGTGCTCGTTAGAGATCTCTACTGTAATAAACTTCAATAATGTAAAATTTAGCCCATAATGCAAAATCACCCTGGTGATGTGGCTCACCTATAAATAAAATTGGTCATAAATAATAAATGAGCTTCTCTTGACGCCTCTAGAATAACAATAAAAGGTGAAAGCCAAATGAATGTGAGCATTGGAAACACACATCAGTTTGAGAGGACTCCTAAACATTTGAGGTTATTCATAGTATGGTATACTGCCCTATATTTTTGAAGAATGGCTGTTACTACCAAGTTCTTGAACAAGTGTTTGTAGATGAAGAAACACGACTCCACGTGTGACTAGGCACCGACTGCATTGTTAGAATATCCCTTGGCCTTTTTAGAAGTGGCTTACTTTTTTTATGATTCTTTACATAGCATTGTTTTTGGTCAGTGTAAAAAGCAGTGTGTTACAAAAGCTCAGTATGTTAATTGATATTGAGGCTAGCTGTAAATGTGCACATGAAATCATATCTACGAGAGATCTATCCCTGTCTACTAGAGGGATTGTAGGTAATTTCTTGTACTTAAGCATGAGTGTCTTTCATTTATGCGAGTATGTGTGTTCTGTTAACTTATCGTGATAATAATTGCATTATCAGTGATCTAGTTTGCTAACAAAGAATTAAAGGATTCTTGATATTGCATTGTGCACCACCATTTGACATTCGTTCTGGGGATTACGTGATAAATGAGAATCTTATTTGAGTCTATGATATCTAGCAAGTAGCACTTATAGTAAACACTGGACTAATATCAGTTATGAGGTGGCGGAGTGTCTGGTCATGACACCGAGAGATACCCCATATAGGCGTTTATCTAAGTTCTTCTTACACTTTCATTATATTAGTAAATATGTAAAATAAATATAAAATAATATATCCTGAATATTAATAGTATAGCAAATTAAATATATTATTAAATATGTCTTTATGAATTATAGATAAATCAATATAAATACACTGAGAAAAAAATATATCTATGAAACCGGAGAATGCTATCATTGCTTATCATACATATTTTATTTATAAAAATATACAATTATGGATATCTAATGAATTTTAATATTTATTATGTAAACCAATTTCAAAAAATCTGGAGTGGCCTACACTCAACTTTACTATAAGTAACTTAATATCAAATTTCTTGAGTATATAACACATAACGTCTCATATAAGCATAACGTAAACATCTACATGGGATATGCTTATTAGTCTACCATTCCTGAGGTAGTACAGATAGTGATTGAAGGACATATCAATATATAAGGTTAATTTTGTACATCACACAGCTGATGCAAATAATTTCATTAGTATAACTACAGCAGTAATAACATTTTTGAAAAACCAATGTGAACATTTCTTGAAACGAAATATTCTCCTACAAGAGAACATGGCATATGTTCAAATAGCCAGTAGATTTCTTACATCGTTTACTTGACATCCTTCTACATTGAATATTAAAGTAAAATTTTCAAATTTAAAACAGTAAAATACCCTTTTTTTCTCTGAAAAACATATTAAACAGCTAAGAAAATGTTGTTTTAAGGTGATTTGATAATTAAAGATGTACGATAATTACATTTATTAATCTCTAAACAAAAGATTTCAATTTTGAATTATCTTTTACATTTTTGGTTTTTAACAGAATTATTATACTGCGAATTTTATGGCTTCTTAGTATTTAATAAGATCATTTTCCTTCCCCTTTGTCAAATAACATATATACGAATTTTTTCACAGTGTGTATTATTTTCCTGCACAATATTATTCCTCTTACATCTCATCTAAGTCAATAAACAATATAACTATTCTTTTATAAATATCAATTTTATCTCAGTGGATTCACTCAAAAAATTTCTAAGTCAATGTAAACAATGTAAAAAAATATAAAAAAATCGACAAGTAAAGCAGGTGATCTCTTACTCTAGGATAAACAAACAGTTATTATAGCGTTATTGCTCTTTCCCGTAATTGAAACTTCATGATTTTTGGTTCCATTTTTGGTTAAATGTTATCATTTTTTAATGAGCTGTTTAGCGTCAAAAAAACATTTTCTCAAAACAGAAAACGTACTGTAACGCCCCTTTAGCGAATGTAATTTTGAAAAAAAATATCTCAACTCATTCTCCACATAATGTTCTATTTTCAGGCATAGTTTCATTTTGATCCGTCAAAGAGTATGGCTTGTATCGCTCTCACAAGGTTTGAGATTGAATTATAAGTCAAAATTTTTACATTTTATTGAAAAAAAATATTTCCTGTTGTTTTAAAATTCTGAATATATTTTTTGTTTGTTGCATTTGTAACTTCAAAGATAATGTCAAAATTTCTAAACTCTAGGGTTATCAGATTAGGAGAAATAAATGTTTTCTAAAAAACGGTTTTTGGCAAAAAAAAGTGAATTTCTCTTCAGGCATAATTCTTCCCAAACAATAGGGATCTTCTTTCCTATGGGGCCCATTTTTGTGTAAAATATCAACTTGATCCATCAAAGATTCTGGACCGTAGCGTGGTAAAAAGCAATGCTAACACACTCACCCACCCACCCACCCACACACACACAGACATCATCAAAAAAACTTCATAAAACGACTTCTGGGACCTCAAAACATGTAATTCCGTCAAAATCTCGAGATCGAATTTTTTCACGGTCACTATACTTTACTTATAGTAAAGTAATAGATTATTTCCTTCTGTTTTAACTTTACTTTAAGTAAAGTATAGTGATCGTGAAAAAATTCGATCTCGAGATTTTGACAGAATTACATGTTTTGAGGTCCCAGAAGTCGTTTTATGACGTTTTTTGGATGATTACTATGTGAGTGTGTTAGCATTGCTTGTTACCAAGCTACGATCCAGAATCTTTGATGGATCAAGTTGATGTTTCACACGAAATTGGGCCCCATAAGGAAGAAGATACCTATTGTTTGGGAAGAATTATGCATGATGGGAAAGTCACTTTTTTTGCCAAAAACCGTTTTTTAGAAACATTTATTTCTCCTAAACTGATAACCCTAGAGTTTTGAAATTTTGACATTATCTTTGAAGTTACAAATGGAATAAACGAAAAATAAATTTAGAATTTTAAAACAACAAGAAATATTTTTTTTTTTTCAATAAAATGTAAACATTTTGAGTTATAATTCAATCTCAAACCTTGTGAGAGCGATACAAGGCATACTATTTGACGGATCAATAACAAACTATGCCTAAAAATAGAACATTATATGGAGAATAAGTTGAGATATTTTTTTCAAAATTACATTCGCTGATGGGGCGTTACAGTACGATTTCTGTTTCAGAAAATTTTTTTTGACGCTAAACTGTTCAATAAAAAATAATGACAATCTGACCAAAAATGGAACGAAAAATTAGCAATTTATAAAAAAAAATCATAAGGTTTCAATTACGGGAAAGAGTAATAACGCTATAAAAACTGTTTGTTTATCCTAGACTAAGAGATCACCTGCTATACTTGTCGAATTTTTTATATTTTTTTACAATGTTTACATTGACTTAGAAATTTTTTGAGTGAATCCACTGAGATAAAAATGATATTTATAAAGGAACAATTTAAATAGTTTATTGACTTTTATGAGATGTAAGAAGAATAATATTGTTAGATGTAAAAAAATCACGGGCAATAAACATAAATAAATTACATTTGTCTTACATGGCATGATGGATTTGTCTCATAAAATGCTTTAATAAATCTATATATTGCACTCTTGAGCAAAACGAAATATCAGTTACAATTACACTATCATTGTGAATGTAGTACCTTTCCATGCTATTTAAATGTGATGAATGACTCTTTCCTCAAGAATGAGGACTTACGTTTGTTGAGAAATATCCAGATTTTTTTTACGAATTCTAGTCTAATAGTTCATATTTATTATTTTCAAAAATTAGAAGCTACCAACTATAAAAGATATAAATTATATTGAGTAGCTGGCTTTGACTTCAATTTGAGTATGTAAACTGGCTAATTACTGATATATTTTTTCCCAATATACATTCAAAAGGATAACACTCACTCAGAAAAAATTCGTATATATGTTATTTGACAAAGGGGAAGGAAAATGATCTTATTAAATACTATGGAGCCATAAAATTCCTAGTATAATAATTCTATAAAAAACCAAAAGTGTAAAAGATAATTAAAATTTGAAATCTTTCGTTATAAATGTAATTATCGTACTTCTTTAATTATAAATCATCTTAAAACAACATTTTCTTCGCTGTTTATGATGTTTTTCAGAGAAGAAAAGGGTATTTTCCTTTTTTAATTTTGAAAATTTCACTTTAATATTTAATGTAGAAGGATGTCAAGTAAACGATGTAAGAAATCCACTGGCTATTTGAACAAAAGCCATGTTCTCTTGTAGGAGAATATTTTTATCATGAAATGTTCACTTTGGTTTTTCAAAAATGTTATTATTGCTGTAGTTATACTAATGAAATTATTTGCATCAGCTGTGTGATGTACAAAATTAAGCTTATATATTGATATGTCCTTCAATCACTATCTGTGCTACCTCAGGAATGGTAGACTAATAAGCATATCCCATGTAGATGTTTACGTTATGCTTAAATGAGACGTTATGTGTTATATACTCAAGAAATTTGATATTAAGTTACTTATAGTAAAGTTGAGTGTAGGCAGCTCGAGATTTTTTTAAATGAATAATATTGTAGATCATATTGGGTATTTAATATCTCTTTGTTACTTATATGCAACTTTCTGTTATTACTACTTTTTTTTGTATCCTAAAATACAGTTGGGATACATCTACTGCAGGTTAGAAATCAATCATCTAGTCTTCGGCTGGATTTGAACGTCGAACGCTGTATATTTGTGTAACGTTTGCTAATCAATAGAAAAATGCTAACTAATCTGAACCATTCTTTTAACTTGGTCGCATATTCAGGATACCTCATCAAACCATTTGGTGACTTCTGTAAATTTGTCATTTCTGATTAGGACTTCTAAACTCTTAATGCAGGAGGTAACAGTGCATAGAACACTTCTTTCAAGGTGCATACATAAGTACAGGCTGTTCTTCCTGTCCAGTCTTTTCCTGGATTGACCATTACAATTGTAATGATCATTCAGTTACCAATACAAAGCACACACATATGCACACGGAGTCAACATATCTAAGGGCTAAAGAATTTAGCGTTCATTCAGTTACCAATACCAAGCATACACATACGCACACAGAGTCAACATATCTAAGGGCTAAACAATTGTAATGATCATTCAGTTACCAATACCGAGTACACATACGCACACGGAGTCAACATATCTAAGGACTAAACAGTTTGTAATGATCATTTAGTTACCAATACCAATCATACACATACGCACACTGAGTCAACATATCTAAGAGCTAAACAGTTGTAATGATCATTTAGTTACCAATACCAAGCATACTCAAACGCACACGGACTCAACATATCAAACGGCTAAACAATTGTAATGATCATTCAGTTACCAATACAAGGCGCACACATAAGCACATGGAGTCAACATATCTAAGAGCTAAACAATTGTAATGATCATTCAGTTACCAATACCGAGTACACATACGCACACGGAGTCAACATATCTAAGGACTAAACAGTTTGTAATGATCATTTAGTTACCAATACCAATCATACACATACGCACACTGAGTCAACATATCTAAGAGCTAAACAGTTGTAATGATCATTTAGTTACCAATACCAAGCATACTCAAACGCAACACGGACTCAACATATCAAACGGCTAAACAATTGTAATGATCATTCAGTTACCAATACAAGGCGCACACATAAGCACATGGAGTCAACATATCTAAGAGCTAAACAGTTGTAATGATCATTTAGTTACCAATACCAAGCATACTCAAACGCACACGGACTCAACATATCAAACGGCTAAACAATTGTAATGATCATTCAGTTACCAATAGAAAGCATACACATACGCACACGGAGTCAACATATCTAAGGGCTAAACAGTTTGTAATGATCATTTAGTTACCAATACCATGCATACACATACGCACACTGAGTCAACTTATCTAAGGGCTAAACAATTGTAATGATCATTCAGTTACCAATACAAGGCGCACACATAAGCACATGGAGATAACATATCTAAGGGCTAAACAGTTGTAATGATCATTTAGTTACCAATACCAATCATACACATACGCACACTGAGTCAACATATCTAAGAGCTAAACAGTTGTAATGATCATTTAGTTACCAATACCAAGCATACTCAAACGCACACGGACTCAACATATCAAACGGCTAAACAATTGTAATGATCATTCAGTTACCAATAGAAAGCATACACATACGCACACGGAGGCAACATATCTAAGGGCTAAACAGTTTGTAATGATCATTTAGTTACCAATACCATGCATACACATACGCACACTGAGTCAACTTATCTAAGGGCTAAACAATTGTAATGATCATTCAGTTACCAATACAAAGCACACACATACGCACACGGAGTCAACATATCTAAGGGCTAAAGAATTTAGCGTTCATTCAGTTACCAATACCAAGCATACACATACGCACACAGAGTCAACATATCTAAGGGCTAAACAATTGTAATGATCATTCAGTTACCAATACCGAGTACACATACGCACACGGAGTCAACATATCTAAGGACTAAACAGTTTGTAATGATCATTTAGTTACCAATACCAATCATACACATACGCACACAGAGTCAACATATCTAAGAGCTAAACAATTGTAATGATCATTCAGTTACCAATACCGAGTACACATACGCACACGGAGTCAACATATCTAAGGACTAAACAGTTGTAATGATCATTTAGTTACCAATACCAATCATACACATACGCACACTGAGTCAACATATCTAAGAGCTAAACAATTGTAATGATCATTCAGTTACCAATACCGAGTACACATACGCACACGGAGTCAACTTATCTAAGGGCTAAACAATTGTAATGATCATTCGGTTACCAATACAAAGCCCACACATAAGCACATGGAGTCAACATATCTAAGGGATAAACAGTTGTAATGATCATTCGGTTACCAATACAAAGCGCACGCATAAGCACATGGAGTCACCATATCTAAGGGCTAAACAGTTGTAATGATCATTTAGTTACCAATACCAGCATACACATACGCACACACCAACGCAATTTATATAGTAGACTAGCTGATCTACCCGGCTTTATCCGGGAAACATTTAATTCCAACTGTAATAATAATTACATATAATGAAAACAATTTAAATTTTCTATAGTTCCGTTAAACTTAAATTTATTTATATAAACGATATTAATACAGAATTAAAATTATAGATTGCGTAAGAAATGTATAAAATATTATATATGGATTATAGATTGCACACATTATCTAATACAATTGGTATTTGATAGATTAGATTAAACAAATAATAAAGAGAATGTTTTTTCCCGAAATGTTGAAAGGAGTCTTACCTCATTAAATGTGATATGTCTTATCTGTTAAATATAATGACACGAAGTTTAAACCTACAAGTCGTTTCAATAGGAGCCAGTTAGTTGAAGAGTCTAAACCATATCACATAACATTTCATTCAATAATTTCAATTTGAAGACTTCACCCATTTTTAAATGTTGAATTCAAATTATATTAGTAAACATAATTGTCTCTTAAAAGTTTGAATAACAACAATTTGATGATATATTATTTGTTTATGAAGAAGCATTGTATTGAAAAGTGTCAATTGAGTTCTAAATGTTAAATTCTACCTACATTTTTCATTATGTAATGTTAAGAGTTATTATGTTAAGAACTGTATTTATACACACAAATATATACAGTGATTAAATTTTATATATGTACATTTTGATTTGAATATTTCTTCATCAATTTTTTAAGCTCTATATATTCCCTTATAAGTTTTACTGATTTAGACTTATAAGTACGTCTTCTAGTTTGATATCATCGATATATGTAATAACTTATCATTTTGCCTATATAGAGTAGGGCCGGATACTAATTACTAATAATTAAATATTTTAAACAAACGAATTAATCAATCAGAAATTAATAAACAAGCATTACATCCATTAAACTTAAACAAAATACTTTAACTATTCTTTCAGGATTAGAATTAATGCTTCAAATACCATCATTATTATTCGTAATACTATCATGCATACTTAAAGTTAATAAGTTATTATTTAACGCATAACTTTCTTTAATGCTTAAAGCAAGTTAAACCAATCAGATATGAAAAGTTAATGGTAAACTATTGCTAATAACTTAAAGCTTTGTTAAAGTTAATAAGATACCCATACAAAATTACAATAATTGTCTTTAATATCAATCTTAAATCAATAATTACATTTCTGGTACCTGGTTATTTCCAATTGAACAAAGCATGTGGAAATATTATAAGTTGGTTATTCATAAGGAATAACTTACCTGGGGCCGCTATTACCCATTAAAGTCAAAATGTAAACAAACAGGTTATACATCAAACTTATCTATTATGAAATTTTTGGGATATTACCTGAACCAAAACTCTGATTTTTAAAAAGAAATTACATAAACCTTCCCGGGGATATACCTAATAATTTCCTAATTCTTCACGGCGATTGGATGTATGGTTTTTGAATCTATCGAGTACAGACAGACATACATTCATTTTTATATATATAGATATTCAGTTCCAATATGTGAAGAAATAGTAATTACAAGATCGATGAAATACGTATATATTCATCCAGTAATATGCTATTTTATATGTATTTCCTATAATATATATATATATATATATATATATATATATATATATATATATATATATAATATCTTTTTGTCTGAAAAATTGAAATTGTAGGAAGATAAGTTGAAGAAATAAAAATAGATGACATTTAATTTATAAAGCTATTTAATCAAACAAATAATTTATTTTCTGAAGACATTTAAATGCTATGTTTACAATTGTTATTATTATTATTAAGATTGAAAAACCAAATCATCTTCTGTAATTTTAACAGGAATAATGTGAAGATGTGGAGCGTGGGTTGAACACGACGTCCTTCAGCCGTACGATGACTTCTTATCAAACACCACAGTTGTCAAAGACTTGATTCATTCAGTCACAAAGTTTCTCTGTCTTTATTTTCACATCGTCTGTTTTGTCCTCATTTTGTAGCCCTCTCCAAATCTCGAAGCAACTTAAAAATTATCCAGGCTTAAGAAAGTTTAAATATTAAGATTCTTCTTTAGTGCGCCTTTGAAGATAAAAATTGATTAAAATTTAGTTTTGGGCTCTTTGGTTTAGGTAAGTTTATTTATCTGAGTAATAGAGACATGGGTTTGACTCTATTGTTCCCTTTGGGAGGATTAACAATAAGGCACATGCCTTAGAGCCTCAAAGGCAAAGAGACTGAAGGACTCTTGATACCAAAAGTTTCAAATAATAAAAGAAGAGAAAAAACTTTAAGAATTAGAACGTAAGAAAAGAAATAAAAACAAAAGAAAGGAAAGAAACAGTAATTGGATAGACGTCCTGCCCAGTTTTACCACTAACTTTTGACTCTTGAGAGTTTAATCAATGAGAATGTCTGATACCTCAGATTTAGGAATCAAAGAGCCTTAGTACCAGTATTCTAGCTCCATCTCCACAAAACTGATCCATGCCTACTGGTAATGTCTGATGTGGTCTAGTTCACCAAAGAAGAAGGTTTTCTTTCTTCGTACACGGCACCAAGAGAATCCCTTGAGAACGCCAAACCCTTCCAACGTTATTTAGAAGGATTCTACTAATTTCAACCTAGTGATTCAGTCATTAAGAGCTAGCTTCTGGCTCTAGCCAGAGTAACTCCTCATTAGCAGGTCCCACTTCCTGTTAATCATCATCACAGTGGTACTGAAGTGGACAAAGCAGCTAGGCTCTTAGAAATCATAGTGTTTACTGTGGTAATTGAAAGACCACTGATTCCTTCGATACTAAACAAAACAACACAGAAGCAAAGAATAAAATGATAACCATTAGTCAAGTCCTGCCAAGCGATACTAGTGCGTAGACCAATCACGGGTGTTAACCTGAGGGAGACTACATTGGTTCAACAAGTTATTGCCTCTAAAAAAGGAGTATGTCTGATTAGAAGGAAAGACGAGCCACTCCCAAATACCAACCGACAAACCCGCCTGAGGGCGCCAGACATCCGTTTCAACTTGTCAACTAATGATACCATGATATCCTTAGTTAGCTCCTGCCATGAGAATAAAATCACCAAAGCAGGTTAAGCTCCCCATAACGAGAAACTGAAGACATGCAAATATAATACTTAGAGTATGTAAACTAAGTAAAACTGATTTTAGAACTTCGATCAATACAATAGGGCTAGCAGAACCCGACAAGCTGGTGAGCCCCAAGGCGACTTTCCTAGAAAGTACTAAGAATACGATTGTATCAGAATCGGGAAAAATTAAATAAAACATATCTACTCAAAAGAAGTTGTTTTGCTTTTCTAGCGTAGAAGTGCTGCTAATATACATCCACTTAAACATGCACATACCAGTTTCGAAATATTCGTGAGCACATATTTACCCACTTTTCCCGCACAGTACTCGGCTTCTTTTCAAATTCTTTATTAAACCTAAATGGATAAAACCAATTAATTATGCTATAATTTCAACCGTAACAAGCGATCTTCGTCAGAGGCAAAAACCCTTTTGGGGTTTTCAACCGTAGACCGCTATTTCGGTTGAAAGACCTTAGTCTTTTTTTCCCATTTCTTATTGTGATTTTTTATAAATTAAATGTAACAATACTGTTTTAACTGAGTTTTAAATCTTACTTTTTAAATAAGAATCAGTAAATCAATATAATCAGTAAATTATATGATTATATTTCGAAAAATGATGACTGATAATAAATTAGTTTCAAAATAAATAGTTCAAGAAAATTCAAGTTGTTTACTTTAATATTGTTTCATTTACATTTATTTTATTATATTTTTTATTATTGTGTATCTTATTTGTTATCAACAAGGTAAAACTTTTTTTTAAGCAATTATTTTCCGTAAATTTTCCTCTACTGGGAAAAGTAGACGAAAACGGACGAACTCGACGGATCAAGTATTGAAACAGTCTGTCATTTATGAGTCAGTGTAAGTGACTAATTAACTAACTGCCAATATGTTCTAAAAAAATACTAATTGTTAAGTCAGACTAACACTTAAACACATTCGGTTGTCTCTTGATAATGGACGTTCAGAAACTGGTTGAGCAGAAGAGAAAATTTATCAGGAATAATGACTTTTACCTCTGGAACTCTGTGTTGCCAACAATCTCACCCCATCATATCCATGACGCTATCTAGAATCTACATCTTAAACACATAGCTAGGGCTAGAATTTAAAAAAAAATATTAAAAAATACCATCATTTTCATAATTTTGGGATGTTTAACTTAAACACGTTTCGATCCGCTAATAAACTGATTTACATAACTATAATCAGTTAAATAGAATAATTGAATCAGGATACGGTCAGTTTTTTCAACTTTAAATGAAATCCAAATCCTGACGTTTTATTTTTCATTAGCCTATAAAACAGAAAATATTGAGAATTTACCAAATATAAAAACGGTCATACAGAAATTATCATAATAAATACACCATGTGCTATCATAAATTTGCAATTACATTACAAGAGCGATATGATTTTTTTTCTTTACAACAAATTAAATACTAGGCAAACTCAAAAGAACAGATCATTAAAAACGAACATGCATAAGTGATACACAAGGCAGCCAGGGAACAAATTTTACTAAAACTTCAGGTACTCAACATACAGGAATAAACACAATTCAAATTCTCTATATCACTTCTGTATATGATATTGAAAATTTAAACTGTTTTTATTCAGGTATGCTGAATTTCTGAAGTTTCAGTGAATTTGTTATTTGGTTGCCCTTGTATCACCTGTGCATGTTTGTTATTTATCTGTCCAGTTGAGTATATGAACTCGACTATCCCTTAGTGTGATGAAAAAAATGCATATTACTTCTGTAATGTAATTACAAACAGGGCTGTAGAGTCGGAGTCGTGGAGTCGGTGTGGAGAGAAATCAACCGACTCCTTACCTATTTAAATCACTTGTGTACATGAAAAGACATAAGATGATAAAACAGGATTAATTAGTCCAAGTAGGAATTTTTCCCTTCGGAGAAGGAGATTGAACATTTGATGGTACAACTCAAAATGTTTAGTTTAATACAAAATTTTTGGCTTTACCTGTTCAATGTTTCAGAAAATTAATAATTAAAAACCTGGAGTGGCCTACACTCAAATTTACTATAAGTAAACATAATATCAAACTTTTTGGTTATCTATTGTCCTATTTATACATAATATAAATGCCTAAATAGGAGATGTTTATTAGTCTTTCATTCCTAGTTCTATTACAGATAGAGGTTGAACCACTGAAGCATATAATATCCTTGTATTACCATAGCAGTAATTATACTGCTGTGGTAATACCAAGTAGTATAATTGTCTTTTGTAAAGACAAAAAAAAACACATGTTAGAAAACAATCTCTTACAGGAGAACATGGCTTTTGTTCCAATAACCAGTAGACCTTATCCATGGCCATCGGTAACATTGCATGGCCAGTGGATATGTTACATTTAATGTTGTTTATCTGACCACCTTCTACATTGAATAATTAAGCCAATGTTTCCGTTTGGAGACCTCAGAATGTTCCTATTTGTTTGAAAATGTCGGAAACATTTGACAAAAAATTTTGATTGGCCTACAATTAATTTTACTATAAGTAAAAAATTATCAGACTGGTTTACAATATAATGATTTTTGTCTACTTAAAAAATTTCACATTCAATCATAAGTCAGAACTTTTACATTTTATTGAAAAAAATATCTGTTTTGTTGTTCTAAAAAATTGGAAAATTTCTTTCATTTTTCCTTCTCTAATTAAATCACGATTGCGTAATTTATATCACTGTTTTAAAGTCAAAACTATTTATCCGATATAGTGGTGCCCAAAATTATGGGGATTTTATTCTCTAAAACTCATTAGAATTGATTATTGTCACTATTTAAAAATTGCGATGTGGAAAAATGTCATTATTTAAGGTAATCAATAAATTGGAATAACAAACTGCTGTAATATATTACTGCTGTAATAACAAATAGAAATATATTTCTATTCATATTCTGCATACTAGATATAAAAATAAAGCTGTAATAATAACAGTATACATAAAATTTAATGATATTTTCATGAATGTAAGATGTTAACAAATTAATGAAAATAAAATGAAACTTCAAATTCAAGGCTACGTGTACCAAGAACACCGATAAATCAATTTCATATTGCTTTGATATGAATTCAAAAATTTTTACTTTACTATAAGTAAAGTATAGTGATCGTGAAATAAATCGATCTCGAGATTTTCACGGAATTACATGTTTTGAGGTCCCAGAAGTCGTTTTATGAAGTTTTTTCGAGGTGGGTGAGTGTGTTAGCATTGATTGTTACCATGCTACGGTCCAGAATCATTGATGGATCAAGTTGATATTTTACACAAAAATGGGCCCCATAAAGACGAAGATCCCTATTGTTTGGGAAGAATTATGCATGATGGGAAAGTCAATTTTTTTGCCAAAAACCGTGTTTTAGAAAACATATTTCTCCTAAACTGATAACCCTAGAGTTTTGAAATTTTTACATTATCTTTGAGGTTAAAAATGGAACAAACGAAAAATATATTCAGAATTTTAACACAACAGGAAATATTTTTTTTCAATAAAATGTAAAAATTTTGACTTATAATTCAATCTCAAACTTTGTGAGAGCGATACAAGCCATACTGTTTGACGGATCAAAATGAAACTATGCCTAAAAATAGAACATTGTGTGGAAAATGAGTTGAAATATTTTTTTTCAAAATTACATTAGTTAAAGTACGATAGTACTTTAATAACTAGATTAGTTAGAGTACGATTTCTGTTTTCAGAAAATGTTTTTTTGACGCTAAACGGCTCATTAAAAAATAATGAAAATTTGACCAAAAATGGAACAAAAAATTAGTAATTCATAAAAAAAAAAATCATGAAGTTTCAATTACGGGAAAGAGCAATAACGCTATAAAACTGTTTGTTTATCCTGGACTAGGAGATCATTTTTTTACATTGTTTACATTGACTTAGAAATTTTTTGAGTGAATCCACTGAGATAAAATTGATATTTATAAAGGAACAATTTAAATTGTTTATTGTCTATGAGATGTAAGAGGAATAATATTTTGCAGGAAAATGATAACACTCACTCAGTAAAAATTCGTATATATGTTATTTGACAAAGGGGAAGGAAAATGATCTTATTAAATACTAAGAAGCCATAAAATTTCCAGTATAATAATTTTATAAAAAACCCAAAATGTAAAAAATAATTCAAGATTGAAATCTTTCGTTTAGAGATTAATAAATGTAATTATCGTACATTTTTATTATAAATCATCTGAAAACAACATTTTCTTCGCTGTTTATGATGTTTTTCAGAGAAAAAAAGGGATTTTCCTGTTTTAAATTTGAAAATTTTACTTTAATATTCTATGTGGAAGGATGTTAAGTAAACGATGTAAGAAACCCACTGGCTATTTGAAATAAGCCATGTTCTCTTGTAGGAGAATATTTCGTATCAAGAAATGTTCACTTTGGTTTTTCAAAAATGTTATTACTGCTGTAGTTATACTAATGAAATTATTTGCATCAGCTGTGTGATGTACAAAAATAAGCTTATATATTGATATGTCCTTCAATCACTATCTGTACTACCTCAAGAATGTAAGACTAATAATCATATCCCATTTAGATGTTTACATTATGCTTTCATGAGACGTTATATAATATATACTCAAGAAATTATATATTAAGTTACTTATAGTAAAGTTGAGTGTAGACCACTCCAGATTTTTTTCATTTTCATATAGGAGTCTCTGACAGCGTTTTTATCAATTTAGGATCTCTGGACTATGCGTAAGATAATTGTATTATCCTTCAAAGAACGTTTTCAGTTTTTAATTGTGTTATATATTTTGATCTTTTATAAAGTTATCACACTCGGAATTTTATTTCACGTTAAACAGTAAATCATGTTTTTGGTCCATTAAACGGTATGGCTTGTATCACTCTCAAAAGCTTTCAGATTAAATTATAAGTAAAAATAAAATATTTTATTAAAAAAAAATTTTCGTTGTTTTAAAAATCTGAGGATATTTTTCGTTTATTGATTTTGTAGCCTCCAAGATAATGCCAAAATGTCCAGACTAGTAGTTTAGGAGAAAAAAAGATTTTTGTTGAAAAAAGTGTCTTTCCCATCATGCATAATTCTTCCCAAACAATAGGGCACATCTACACTACAAGTATATAGGGCACATCTACACTACACTACAAGGCACATTTTTGTGTAAAATGTCAATTTGATTCATCAAAGATTCTGGACCATAGCGTTATTTCATTAAACCTCTAATCACCAATTTTATTTCAGTCTTTCAGTTAAAAAATTCCTAAGTGAATATAAACAATTTAAATAAATGTAAACTAATCCGACATTAGGTGATCCATTAGTCCAGGATAAATATTCAGTTATTCTAGTTTTATTGCTCTTTGCAGTATTGAAATTTCACTTTTTTTATATAAATTGCTAAATTATACTTCTCATTAATAATAAAAAGTACTAATTATTATTATCCACCTGTCATCTGTTTTTTTAATAATAAAAAGAATAGCTGTAGCTGAAGCTGGAGTCGGAGTCGGATGTTGAAAAATAGAGGAGTTGGAGTCGGAGTCGGCCATGAGGTCCGACTGCACATCCCTGATTACAAATATATGATTGCATATGAAGTAATTATTGTGTTTATTTTTGTATGACCGTTTTTACATATGGTAATTTTTTATTTTCATCTTCTTGTAATCCTACGAAGATGATTTTTATCTAAAATCAAAACGTTGGCATATAGAATTAATAATTTAAAACTAATCTCCATTCATTTATTCACCATTATTTATTTCAGCCATAACAAGCAGTCTTCGTCAGAGCCAAAAACCAAACTGACTCTGTTGGGTTTTTGACTCTGACGAAGATCGCTTGTTATGGTTTAAAGATCTTAGTCTTTTTTTCTCATTTCTTATTGTGGTTTGAATATTGTTGTTTCACGAGTTTATTGTGAAATCTTGTTATATATATATATATATATATTTGTTTCTTATAGAAAAAAATGTCACGATATCTGCATAAAAGTTAGAAGTGTTTTCATTTGTACATTTTCTCGAAGAAAACAATGAAAGTAGTTGAATGAGCAGTAAAAGCTCCTTTTTATTTAATTTCAAGTTAAAACTAGCCAATTTTACATTGTAACATTCACCTCTCAGTGGTTCTAGGTATTTTTCTTGTAATTTCTATTAAGTTTTTATGAAACTATAAATCACTCTGTTCCTCAGAGAAGACGTTAAGCTGTTTTGATTTACACATGTTCCTCGGCCTTTCGACCATACCATGATAAACTGATGTTTTTTACATGGACTCCTTAACGCTACAAAACGAGAGATCTACCTGATCCACACATTGAGGAAAACGAAACAGTCCTAGTGATGTTTCTAAGGTAGACCTCGCAGAGTTGGACTTCCACGAGCTACATCAACAAGAGCTATAACATAAACCTTTTAGTCTTTATAAGACTGTTCGTTGCTTGGTAAAAAAGATCATCAAGCATTAAAAGTGAAAAATGAAAAAAATAGGGAAGAGTAACAAGTAATGTGGTGTTGAGAAAGTTAGGAAAGAATAGGTAAGAGAAAGAGCAAGAAAGAGAAAAAAAAGGTTAAGGAGAATGAAGGAGAAGGTACAAACGCTAACCATACCGAGACCGGCCAAGCAAACCTACCATGTCCACCATATGTCCACCATATGTCCACCATATGTCCACCATAACCCAGCGGTCTTTCCAGCCGCGGATGCAAGCCCAAGAACATAGCGTACCAAGAAAGTAGTTAAAAACGCTGTCGTGTCACAGCAGTGACAGTGAGTCTTGAAAAAGACAGGGAGTAGCCGCATAAAACCGAAGGGACGGGCAGCCAAAGTACTATCGTGCATGCGTCCCACCCGCGGACGCTTACACAGGTATACAACATGTCCCATCGCACCCACCAAAAGAAAGTTTTGAAAAACATAGGCGTTAGTCACTTAAGACTGATATCAGCATGGTGATTCGACTCCCCCCTTCGAATAATGGTGCCAAATAATAAATTAATTACACTTCTCACTAAATGAACAACACGAAAGGCCTAGTATAAGTTTGAACTTTGGAAAACAAACAAATGATTCTAATTAAACTATTGGAAGTTATAGAAGTTTAAATTTTTTTGGCATTGTTGGGAAACTTATTATGGAAGTTTCAAAAATTGATCTATTCAATTAAATTGATAAAATAAATAGACGGCCTACCTAACGTTATTTTGAGTATATATATCTAAAAAAAATCTGGAGTGGCCTAAACTCAACTTTACTATAAGTAACTTAATATCAAATTTCTTGAGTATATAACACATAACGACTCATTTAAGCATAACGTAAAAATCTAAATGGGATATGATTATTAGTCTTTCATTCCTGAGGTAGTAAAGATAGTGATTGAAGGACATATCAATATATAAGCTTATTTTTGTACATCACACAGCTGATGCAAATAAATTTATAAGTATAACTACAGCAATAATAACATTTTTGAAAAACCAAAGTGAACATTTCTTGATACAAAATATTCTCCTACAAGAGAACATGGCTTTTGTTCAAATAGCCAGTGGATTTCTTACATCGTTTACTTGACATCCTTCTACATTAAATATTAAAGTGAAATTTTCAAATTTAAAAAAGGAAAATACCCTTTTCTTCTCTGAAAAACATCATAAACAGCGAATAAAATGTTGTTTTAAGATGATTTATAATTAAAGATGTACGATAATTACATTTATAACAAAAGATTTCAATTTTGAATTATCTTTTACACTTTTGGTTTTTTATAGAATTATTATACTAGGAATTTTATGGCTCCATAGTATTTAATAAGATCATTTTCCTTCCCCTTTGTCAAATAACATATATACGAATTTTTTCTGAGTGAGTGTTATCATTTTCCTGCACAATATTATTCCTATTACATCTCATATAAGTCAATAAACAATTTAAATTGTTCCTTTATAAATATCAATTTTATCTCAGTGGATTCGCTCAAAAAATTTCTAAGTCAATGTGAACAATGTAAAAAAATCTGGAGTGGCCTACACTCAACTTTACTATAAGTAACTTAATATCAAATTTCTTGAGTATATAACACATAACGTCTCATTTAAGCATAACGTAAACATCTAAATGGGATATGAATATTAGTCTTTCATTCCTGAGGTGGTACTGATAGTGATTGAAGGACATTTTTCTTTCCATTTTTGGACAAATTTTCATTATTTTTTAATGACCTGTTTAGCGTCAAAAAAACATTTTCTGAAAACAGAAATCGTACTGTAACGCCCCTTTAGCGAATGTAATTTTGAAAAAAATATTTGAACTCATTCTCCACATAATGTTCTATTTTTAGGCATAGTTTCATTCTGATCCGTCAAACAGTATGGCTTGTATTGCTCTCACAAGGTTTGAGATTGAATTATAAGTCAAAATTTTTACATTTTATTGAAAAAAAATATTTCCCGTTGTTTTAAAATTCTGAATATATTTTTCGTTTGTTGCATTTGTAATGTCAAAGATAATGTCAAAATTTCATAACTCTAGGGTTATCAGTTTAGGAGAAATATGTTTTCTAAAAAACGGTTTTTGGCAACAAAATTGACTTTCCCATCATGCATAATTCTTCCCAAACAATAAGGATCTTCGTCCCTCTGGGGCCCATTTTTGTGTAAAATATTAACTTGATCCATCAAAAATTCTGGACCGTAGCGTGGTAACAAGCAATGCTAACACACTCACCCACCCACCCACCCATCCACCCACCCAGCCACCCACCCACCCACACACACACACACAGACATCATCTAAAAAACTTCATAAAACGTCTTCTGGGACCTCAAAACATGTAATTCCTGCAAAATCTCGAGATCGAATTTTTTCACGATCACTATACTTTACTTATAGTAAAGTAAAAATATAAAAAATTAGACAAGTATAGCAGGTGATCTCTTAGTCTAGGATAAACAAACAGTTTTATAGCGTTATTGCTCTTTCCCGTAATTGAAACTTCATGATTTTATTTTTTATGAATGCTAATTTTTTGTCCTATTTTGGTCATATTTTCATTATTTTTTAATGAGCCGTTTAGCATCAAAAAAACATTTTCTGAAAACAAAAATTGTACTGTAACGCCCCTTTAGCAGATGTGATTTGGAAAAGAATATCTCAACCCATTCTCCACATAATGTTCTATTTTCAGGCATAGTTTCATTTTGATCCGTCAAACAGTATGGCTTGTATTGCTCTCACAAGGTTTGAGATTGAATTATAAGTCAAAATTTTTACATTTTATTGAAAAAAAATATTTCCTGTTGTTTTAAAATTCTGAATATATTTTTTGTTTGTTGCATTTGTAACTTCAAAGATAATGTCAAAATTTCTAAAACTCGTAGGGTTATCAGATTAGGAGAAATAAATGTTTTCTAAAAAACGGTTTTTGGCAAAAAAATTGACTTTCCCATCATGCATAATTCTTTCCAAACAATAGGGATCTTTTACCCTATGGGGCCCATTTTTGTGTAAAATATCAACTTGATCCATCAAAGATTCTGGACCGTAGTGTGGTAACAAGCAATGCTAATACACTCACCCATCCACCCACACACAGACATCATCGAAAAAACTTCATAAAACGACTTCTGGGACCTCAAAACATGTAATTCCGTCAAAATCTCGAGATCGAATTTTTTCACGATCACTATACTTTACTTATAGTAAAGTAATATTTGTTCTTTTGTTTAACATAGATTTAGCCCCTGTAAGAAAAAAAATTCTTGCAAGAAATGTGCTAACTTAAGTGTTGAGAAACTATTAATAGACTGCAGAAATTTAATTATTAATTTAATAGGTTATCATATTTTCATAAATTTGATTGTAATATTTTTTTACACAGTTTTCTACACAAGTCAGTCTTACTCTTTATAAAAATAACTTTATTAAATTGTTTGAATATTATTTGTTATTTACAACTTTAAATCGCTTTGAAAACTACAAGTTCTATTTACAATAACAATTTAATGGTATTTTAATGTATATGGACATCAACATTAAGGAGACAATGTCTACGTCATTTGTGAAATATTGAATAGTTTATAAATAAAATAGTTAATTTTTACAACCGTTTAATTAATAATAAATTAATACAGTGTCAGATATAGGTATCAACATTGTATCTTTTATTCTTCAGTCTGAATAATGTATTATAGTGCCTCAAATAGAAATTTGGATTTTAATAATTCAATATGTTAAAGAATTTCAATCAATGATAATTCATTTTAGATGAAACATGAATTATTACAAAGGCCAGTACTAACTCTTAAGATTAGTTAATGTTTATCAGTTACATATATTTAACTATTAGCAAATGAAGTATGCAAATGCTGTTTACTGCCAATGCCCACATTATCGACTTTCATCTTCAGTTATGTTTTAGGAGGCAGAAAGTGTGTTTCATTTGTTTGCCACCTGTTTTAGTAAAGGGTAGGTTAGGTTAGGTTTGAGTGGTAGCCCCATAAGGGAACACACGTAGGCCAAGCATTGGCCCTTTGTGATACCAAATAATGAATGATTCTACAGTGGGAGTCCTAAATTTTGCCTAACTTAATTGTATTTAGGTAGGGATCTTTAACGAGTACCTGACATCGTCCAGGCTCGGAACCGACGGTTTAACGTCCTTCTCCGAGGGTCGACGTGCTCAGATTTATTCCCTCCCGCATGAATAAATCGAAGGTCAGGTGGGGATCGAACCCCGGTCCTATCAGTTCAGAGGCGAGTGCGTTAACCTCTGAGCTAATCTGTCCTCTGTAGTAAAGGGTACCGACAATAGCAGATTCATTTTACATGGGATATCTTCATTTTGCCTACTCAAGTTTGTAAGGGCAGGGTTATTTAGGTTCCGTACCGCTGATTTACGTATTTCCACAATGATGTCGTGACATCGACAAAAAATACACGGACATAAATAAATCTCAAATCTTTACAATTCCTATAACAGAATAAGCTATAAAAGCAGTCAAACTTATATAGTCGTTACTATTGCCTCCAACGTTGTCTTGAAATATAAAAATTTGAAACTATTGCGTTCTGGTTAAAACATTCAACGAAAATACATGTTCTGTGACTCTTTATGTCCAATAAAATTGTTTTAGCAAATTGGCGTGCCTGTTTGCATGTTTATGGGCAGAAATTTCAAAATCCAGAAGAACTATAATCACTGAATTTTATATATAAATTTATGTTAACTTTGTGACAAAACTACATCCTCACCAATACTTTTTAGCCATAATTTTAATTATTATTACTATGCTGTAATAAAAAATTATAGTAATAGCTATAATTTTTTTGCTGTGGCCAAAATTTGTGGAGACGATTTTAATTATCATCATAGGTAATTAATCTATTATCATTATCATTGTAGAGCTAGGTTTTTAGTTGATATTTAATTTCATGGGAGTGAAATTAGCATAGAAATTGTCATTCAGAAAGTTTAAAAAACTTTTCTGAAATAGTAATAAACTAATTTTAAAAAGATTCTGATTACGTTGATATAAATATGAAACAAAAGAAAACGAACTATAGATTTTCGTTTATAATTGCATTTATAGATAATAAATATTAAATTTGATGTGAAGTAATTAAACTCAGTGAAGAAAATCAGAAAAAATTATTTTATTTATTTATTATTATAATTATAAATCATAATTTATTATTACAAATATTATTTATTTTGTTGATACATAGTACATGAAAAAGTGGAAGTCTATCTTTTTCCCAGCACTCTTAGTAAGAAATATGGAAACTATTATTCAGGTCAAAGGTTGTTTGAATACATAATTGTTTTTTTAATTCATTTTACTGAAATTAATAATTTATTAAGTGACAGTTATAATGTTTATAATATAGTGTTTATTCTAATTAATAATTTCTGTAAAACTATATATCTAGTGTATAATAATAAAATTGTCAGTTTCTCCTACGTAGACCTTTGAGACCCAACACAATCTGAATCTACATAAACCAGGCTACTTGTAAATGTATATTCTAATTATTTACTATACGTGTCGTTATCTGGCGTTTTATAATAACATCATATACAAGTTTTTTTCAACAATTTATTTTTTGACACTGTATTCTATTATTTTATCGGAACGTACTTCCACTGTGTACTCTATTAGTGAACCAAATAATACATGTGGATGACTTTTTGTATCTTGTCCACGTCTTATCTATATCTAAAAGTTCAAAGCTTAAAAATATATATAAAAAAAATTGAAATCTTTATATTTATATTATAATACAGTAAGAAGAAATGAATTTAGAAAAATATTGTGACACTTGGTCTATTTATAACTTTTATATTTACAACTATTATTTCAAACATTTTACTTAGTGACTTCATCAGAGCCCTCAAAATATTAAAAACTTGTTAAAGGGTAAATTTGGTGGTTGGTAGTGTTTACACTTAGCTATTCATCTCTCAGTGATGCAGGTATTTTTACTGAGTTAGTGCATGTTTCAAAAATATTTCTTTTCATTCTATGATCTGCTAATACTACATTCGTTTGTACTTATTAAAAAAATTTTTTTTTCTAAATTCATTGGTATAAGCATACATTTGTAAACAACCTTTTATTTATTAGAATGTGCTATATTTCCTTTCTTTTGATAGGTTAATATTTTGTCCACCCGATTTCCGCCACATAATCAAAAAGCTAAAGGGGTAACCCTGAAATCAAAATTACTTCTAAATACATGAAAATACAGTCGAAGTATCAAAAAAAAAAAAAAAAATTGAAGCTTAGTACAGATACTATAGAAACATAAGAGACAAAACAAGAACATCAGCATTTCAAACAAAAAAGCGTTTGAAATTAGTGTTTTTTTTTTATTTATTTGTTTACACGTGCCGAGTGGGGAGAGCTACAAATTTTGGATGAGGTAAATTAAAGCCCTGTGACGTTTCAGATCAAGTTTTTTTAAGAACACCAACCTATTTGACTGTCAAATTTTACTATTTTTAACCAGAAACTTTCAATTTTAATCATCACTACACTACTTTACCATCAAATTTTACTGTCTTTAAACCTGCACTTTTTGGAAATCTAGAAGTAGTTTTTTTTAAACATCAATTTAGAAATACTATCCTAGTCTGGTGATGAATTAACCAGATTGGCTCAGCAAAGATTATTGTGAGTGTCTATGTTCATTCTCACTCAGAAACTTTCAAAAAAATATATATACCATATATATACCAATATATATATTGGTATAAAAGGCAGCAGATCCTCTGCCTATATATATATTAGTAAAGGCGTGGGGAATTAGGAAAGGTACTGGAGGTGGCAGGGGAAGAGGATAAAATAGGGAAAAGTTCTTTAATAATTGTACCCAATTTGTGGATACCTGGGAAGTAGGTCTTGATGAGGTAGGGAGACCCAGAGTTAGAGGAAGAGGATGCCGATGCAGGATTGTGTGGTATCGTCGCTGGTAGCAGTCTTCTAGTCAGGGAAGGACACACAATCCTGCATCGGCCTCCTCTTCCTCTAACTCTGGGTCTCCCTACCTCATCACGACCTAGTTCCCAGGTATCCACAAATTGGGTACAATTATTAAAGAACTTTTCCCTATTTTATCCTCTTCCCCTGCCACCTCCAGTACCTTTCCTAATTCCCCACGCTTATCCTACAGACGCCCTCCCAACCTTGGCAATTTTCTCTCCCACAGGAATCTAACCTCCACGAGGGCTAACCATTTGCCCTCGGGAGCGAAACTGTGCGGACGTCGAGGTTGCCTCACCTGTCCAATTATCAACCCCCAACCACACTTCACAGGTCGCTCCCATAACACACACCATCCTGTTCCGATTGACTGCTCGTGTACCTCCAAGCACTGTGTGTACCGCTTGGAGTGTACCAAGTGTAATTCGTTCTACGCAGGCCAAGCATCCACCAAGCTTTGTATCCGTATGAACAATCACAGAGCTTCAGTCAACAACCATTCCCATCTTCCCATCGCCATACATGCCAATAGCCACGGACTTCCATTTAATGAGTGCTACAAGTTACAGATTCTACGACAAATCCCCTCTGACTGGAAAAATCTCACTCTCCGAGCCTCCGAAGAAGCCCATATTTGGTTGCTCAATGCGCGTAGTGCACCTGGCCTTAATCTTAAGAGATAATGCTTCATTTTATTAGTTTCTTGTCAGTGCATCTAGTTTTTATGCTTTTATTTTAAGTCTTATTCTCTATTTTTTATTAAAGCTTAGTCCATAAATTTTAATTTTTATTTATGTATCATTTCTTCTGTTCATCCCTCAGTTTTTATTATTTTATTTGTTTTTGTGTTTATTATTATTTTTCATATTCCTATTTTAATTTAATCTTAAATTGATTCTTGTCTACCTTATTCTCTGTGACCGGGCGCGTATGTGGCAACATTGTTGGTCTCCAACCGTCTCTGTACCAGTGCGCTTGGTTTCCCTTTCTTATCTCTCCTGAAGACGGTTCAACCGAAAATTAGAGACTGTAAGTGTGTGTTTTTAATTTCTCTACGTTTCTTTATGTACATTGAACTGTATTTGTCCATTTCGGATCGTATTTTCATCAAAAAAGTGTATATATATATATATATATATGTGTGTATATATGATATATATATATATATATATATATATATATATATATATATATATATAAGCAATTATTTAAAACGGTTTGACGAACTAAATAAAGTAAATTAACAGAAATAAAATACATACAAGAGTTACAAAAACTCGCTACTGTATTTTGCTGCTTCCTCATTAGACGTAGATAGATGTGATTTTGTGTGATCACAATAAAAATTATTTGTTTCCTTTATATAAATGTATTATAGATATCTTTGTGAAACATATTTCTCAACATATAACTTAAGACAAGAATCACTGGCTGTTGTAATATGACTCATATCATATTTATCCACTGCAAAACAGTTTACATGTTCCTCGATTAATTGAGTAACTTATATTATTTCCTGCTTATTCAGATCGCTACTATCCTCAAATACATTTACCAATATTTTCTTCTTTGGGTTGTGGGGAAAAAGAATGTTTAAAGTTTAATTACATTTGCTGAAAAATTAAAGAATTTATTTAGTGAAAGTTATATGGTAAATGATATATAAAAAATTATATGCAAAATAATTTTACCTGGAAATAAACTGAATTGAAGATAAGATTTCTCATATACTCTACTGTTCTGTCCCCTAGCGGTCAGTCTAGGAACTACTCCTAAGTCATGCAGGTAACAATATTATCTATTGTTACGATCAGGTAGCGATCAATCTAGTTATCATCATACACACTTATTTTTGTGTATCACACAACTGATGCATATAATACCATTGGTATTACCATAGCAGTAACAACACTTTTGTCAAACCAAAGTGAAGATTTTATGTTAAGAAATAATCTCTAACAGGAGAACATGCTACTGTTCCTGTAACCAGTGGATCTCTTACATGGCCAGCTGTAATATAACATAACCTAAAGATTAAAGTCAAAGTTTTCTTTTTAAGACTTCAAATATTTCTATTTTGTTACACAAATGTCAGAAACATGCACGAAAAAATGTGAGTGCCATCGAATTACCTTAGAATCAACTAAAAATTAGTATCTGTATCATACCTTAGAATCAACTAAAAATTAGTATCTGTATCATACCTTAGAATCAACTAAAAATTAGTATCTGTATCATACCTTAGAATCAACTAAAAATTAGTATCTGTATCATACCTTAGAATCAACTAAAAATTAGTATCTGTATCATACCTTAGAATCAACTAAAAATTAGTATCTGTATCATACGTTAGAATCAACTAAAAATTAGTATCTGTATCATACCTTAGAATCAACTAAAAATTAGTATCTGTATCATACCTTAGAATCAACTAAAAATTAGTATCTGTATCATACCTTAGAATCAACTAAAAATTAGTATCTGTATCATACCTTAGAATCAACTAAAAATTAGTATCTGTATCATACCTTAGAATCAACTAAAAATTAGTATCTATTTTGTAATATAGAACGAAAGAGTCCATTCCTCATCCTAATATTATCCAAAGACAATATGATTCATAAACACTAGAAAATTTAGGTCTGATATTAAGTTTTGGTCAAGGGTGCAACATATAGATTGATTAGAACATTTTGTTAGACAAATCCATCGTACTGTCTAAAGCATCAGAAATTATATGTTTGATTGTCGTTGACCTTTCACATGCAAGAAAGTTATTCTTCTTACACCTTATATTAAATCATTAAATAATTTCAAATTTTTTAAACCTCTAAACATCAATTTATTTCAGTTGATTTACTAAAGAATTTCTAAGTCAATCTAAACAATATAAATTAAAGTAATCAAATCGAACAAGTATAGCAAGGGATTTATGAGTCCGGGATGAATATTCAGTTGTTTGCTTTTTGCGGTAATTGAAATTTGACGAATTTTTTTTATAAATTGTTACTTTTCCATTTTTTTGCAATATTTTACGTTCTTAAATGAGCCGTTTAGTGTCAAAAAAAATTTTCTGAAAATATAACTTGTACTATAGCCCCCCTTTTGTTTATGTAATTTCAAAAAAAAACTTCAACATATGCACCACAAAATGCTCTATTTTTAAGTGTAATTTAATTTTGATTTGTCAAACGGTATGACTTGTATCCTCCTCTCAAGCATTGAGATTAAATTTTGCCGATAAAAGTGACTTTCCCATCATGCATAATTGCTCTCAAATAATACGACACATCAACAATACAAGGCCCATTTTTGTGTAAAATATTAATTTGATTCATTAAAGATTGTAGACTGTAGCGTTCCCATTAACTTTTGGAAACAAACCAACCCAAACATCCACCCATGTACACATACTCACTCATACACACAGATATAATCAAAAAAACGTCATAAATGGAGTTTAGTGACGTCAAAATATGTAAATATGTCAAAATCTCGAGATGATTTTTTTCACGATCACCATACTTTACTAATAGTAAAGTAAAAATGCCTATAAAATAAACTTAGGCTTGTTTATCCAAAAGGGGCTCGCACTTGCATAGTAACTGGTGTTAAATGTTGGAATTCCTAATTCAATAAGTAAACCTTTCTCTTATGCCTAGTAACTGTCTAGGGACAATTTACTGCTCTTAAGAAGTCGATTGGAGTTCCCCGTCTTTTTATAGTTCCACCCGATTTGTTGAGTTTCACAAACATTCAGTTCTAGTAGCTACGTCACCTCCAGCTACCATTTTATTTTTACAGATGGTAAATAGCTCTCAAGGGGTATCAAAACTGTTTCAGGTCTAGACACTCAAGTTAAATTCATATAATGCAATGCAATGCCAAATAATAGTTCAATTAACTTTCTTTTCTTTCATCTAATTGATTGAATTTGTTTACTCAGTTTTAGGTATGATAATGTTCAATTCATTATCATTAAATAACTATTCATTTAATTGGAATAGTTATAATCTAAATTTTATAAATTATTAAAATCAACATTCTTTAAATGCATTAATACCTTTTTTAATACTTGAAATATAATTCTTCTCTATTTTTTGGGGTCACACATGAATTATTTGTTTATATTTTATGTGTTTCTAAGAACTTCTAGTAGGATTTAATAATATTGGAAATATTCTTATCGAGATAGTAACAGAGGTATACAGTTTGTTCTGCGGTACTCATAATACAGCTAATAAATATTTTAAAATTTTCAAGAATATAAAATAAATTATTATGTTTAAGTTATATATTAAGGTAATAAATGCTTATATTCATTCGTTCGAACAGTAAAATAAACTACAATGAACAACAGTTTGCATTTATAAAGTTAATACAAGCCAAAAATAGATTACTGTCCACTTTGACATTAAAACAGACCGCAGCGAGTTCAGCATGCCAGTACAGGCCTCAAAGTGGTATTATGTATGCTTTATTGTATTTAGATTAATATAAATAATAATTAGTTGATGATTTAATGGAATATAAATGCTAATTTCATAATACTAATTATTAAATTAGGAACAATTATACTAACTGAAATAGACCAGAATGTATAGAACAATTATACATTGATATACTTCGAATATCCAGACACGTTCCCTCACATGCTATGTCTGTGAGGTTCTTGCCAAGGTTACTGCTGCTTTCCTTGCCTACGGTTTACAATAAATAATCTACTTTGCCAGTTTTACCTGCTTACTTCAAATTCATTCGACCTCTAAGTCTTCAAGACACGAAAAAAATTTAACCAACACATTGCTTGACGAGATAATAGTACAGAAATTACCATAAAATATTTATTGAACAAGGTGGAATATTTGTGAAAGGACGTGAATACTTCATCACTGTTGTCCAATAGTGACATTGTCACATTTGGTCTTTTAAAATAGTTTTTTGAAGATATGTTGAAGAAGCTATTTCTGGAAAAATTTTCATTGATAACATTTGATTACTTTATTTTTTTCTCTTCCTCACCCCACGAATGTTGGTAGCATTTTTACTGCAACTATAACGAAGGGATCCTTCAGTGTGGCTTCACTTCTCAAGTGAATTGCATCTCTCCTGATAACAACAGCTCGTCGAAAAATTGAAATCAGTTTTTGCAGTTTCCTTATATATATATATATATATATATATATATATATATTTCCTTCATTGGGAACTACTGTCCGTACTCAATTGCTGACGTCGACAAGGAGCCAGGTGAGACGTGTAATAAATAGGCAGCTGTAATTAGTGTGACAGAGGATGGTTTCTATCGACTTGAAACTTCTGAAGGAATTTTAAAACAAGTATATGTGAAATCGCAATTCACTTTATGCCCCGTGAACTTGCCTAGAATTGAAGATATTCCTGTGACCTGTGTGTGTGTGTGTTTATTTATATTTTAACATTTTTTTATTGCAACATGCTCAACACAAAGTACTACATGTTCTTTTGTCCATAGAATTACAATAATATTTGCAATAGTTTTTTTATCTACGTCCAAACTTAAGATATATAACATTGTTATCAATATCTAAATTAATCAATCAATATTAATTTCACTTAATTTTGAAAGTTAAAAAATTGAAAATCACAATATTAAATCAATATTAACTACATCAATATTTACAACATTGTTCTTAAGTACAGTATTCCTCTATCATAATTACAATTCTGCTATCATAATGTTATCAGAACAAGAAATACTCGAATATAATACTTATCTGAGTAATATGTACTATCTAGTAATATAGAAAAGCTAGTTAATTATTGTCTAGTGCAGTTTGAGACAACTTTTTCTACAAAATTATGTGTTATTGCCCATATATCACTTTCGATAAGCTTATGTTTCGCCACCTTTCTTTTTTAATTACATACGTCTGCATAAGCAGTGCCCTTTCTGGTTCTATAATACAGCAGTCCCTCCCATAGAGGGTGGGTGGTCTATCGTCTGCGGTGTGACTCCGCCGCATGAGCAGATTAGCTCATTAATTAAGATACGTTAAATCAGCGCAGCTATGACAGCATATTCCCAACAGTGTGTGTGTGTGCGTGTGTGAGCACATGTAATAACAAATCACAATAAATACGTGAAATAAACATTAACGTCTAAATCATAGCAAGAAATTCAAAAATCAAGTTCAACTGTCTCTTTGACAGGGACCATTTATTTTGTCGACAGACCTTGTTACTATTCCTGAATTTCTTAATGTGGTTAAGAATAATGGTATATATAGGTGTGTTGTCTAATCGGGACTCGGTCAACTTTTCCAGCTTCAAAAATCAAACTCTCATTGCCGACGTTTCGGTTTTATTTTATAATCGTTTTCATAGGCAGAAGTAAGAATATCTTGACTAAGAAAATGAAATTTACATTATTTAAAGAAACAACAATCTTAACCGGACAAAACCTCCGACTTATCATATATTGATATATTGATAAAAGTATCGACCGTGAAATAGAAACAAAATTAAAATCTATCTGGACTAGGTCAGTTCTTCAGGTTCAAATTAAACTCGCATTGCCAACGTTTCGGTTTTTATGCAAAACATTTTTCATAGGCAGATGTATAAAATTTTGAAACAGAAAAACCAAGTACATATTGCTACAAGGAAAAATAGTCTATGGATTTCAACAACAACTGTCTAGTTTGAATGAACACGTAACATTAAACTGAAAAATTTCAATCTTTTCAGTTCAGTGTCACTATTCATTAAAACTAGACTGTTTTTATTGAAATCTACAGACTATTTTTCGTTGTAAAATAATTTTTAATGTAATACTTATTTTTTTTGTTTCAAAAGTTTATACTTTTGCCTATGAAAAAGGTTTTAAATAAAAACCGAAACGTTGGCAATCCAAGTTTAATTTGAACTTGAAGAACTGACGGAGTCCTCGTAAAAACTTTAATTTTGTATATATAGTTAAAAATATAACAATATTTGCAGAAACTTGGTTTTTGTTCAGTTTCTCGGCCTTTCTGAATAACGTTTTCTTTATTGCATCTAAACTAGATAACATACTGTTAACATGTTTTAACACTCCCTAGTGCCATCTTCGAGACGAGAATGATTTTCAAATGTTTTTTCCTTTATATAGGCAAATATTTCTATGCTCCATGCGCTTCTTGCGAGCTGTAGATATCAGAAGCATTGTGCGTCGCCTTGATAGGGGGGTAGTGCTTACACCAGTGCAGGAATGTTTGCGGTTTTCACAGTTGCCGTAGTCACATGTGTATTCGTATACTATATTAGTGTCCTTGAGTGGAGTCCTCTTGTTTAATTGTTGTTTTTCATAAATAGGCTGCTGATTGTGAGGTATTTATTGTAAATAATAAGAGAAACTTCACTCGGGTGGCACTTGCCAGGGGGCAGCATTTTAAGGGAGTAAAAATAGAAAAAATTAAAAGAATAAAAAGTTAATAAAAAATCTGAAATTGTATACCAAAATGAATTTTTAGGGTTGTAATTGTTTTTATGTTTTATTTCTGTTATACAGTTTTTAAACGGATTTTGAACTGTAATATTTGCAAATTAAAAATAAATTTATTTATTTTTTTAAAACTAGTTTTTTAATGGGGGTTTATAAATATATAAAGTTTATTATATTTATTTTCGTGGCCAATTAATTTAATTTAACCATTTTTTTATGATTTGAAATATTGTTTTGAACAATCTTTGCTTTTCTGAGATAACGACTGTATATGTATGCGTATGTTATAATAAGATGTTAGTCTAATGATTAGCCTAATAATAAGATGTTAGGGACTAATGACAGTAGTCTAATATTAGATCCCTGATTGTAATTCCATGAAAATAAATATTTTCAGGATAGTCTGGAGTTTTGTATGTTAACAGATTCTCAATGGCCTGGGGGGGGGGGGGGTGTCAAATCTTACAACCTCCCTGGATGGCAAAAATAGTTGCTATATCACTGTATATCTACTTCACTTGGTTACAACCTCTGTCGCCCTCTTACTTTTGCAAGTCGTCTAACTGCCTTCATGGTTTGGGTTGTATTAGAGGCGACTTATTCTTCTTGGGCCTGTCTTCAACATTACTTAGTATATGAAAGATCATATCATCTGTTGATCAACACAATAAACTGCCTGTTGCCTGACCACTGATCTGCATTACCTTCTTTTCAATGAAAGCTTTAGAATATAATTTTTAATACAGCTCTCCAGTGATGACACCCTTATTAGTTTAAGACCTTATGAATAAATTCCTTATTTGGTTGTTGGTTGCTAGGAAATGCCCCCTGTCTTCATAGAGAAAGATAAGAACTTTGTACAATTTTTATATTTTAATTTTGAGGGGGGGAGGGGCGGGCTCAGTGGTTACGTGCTCATCTCTGAACTGATAGGACCGGGGTTCGATCCCAACCTGGCCCTCGATTTATTCATGCGGTCCCGTCGGTCGGTCGGTCCCGAGCCTCGTTAGGCGGTCCCGAGTCAGGTACTCGGTAAAGATCCCTACTCTAAATACACTTGAGTTAGGCAAAATTTAGGACTCCCACTGTAGAATCAATCTTCATTGTGTGGTATCACTAAGAGCTAATGGTCGGCCTACATGTGTTCCCTTGTGAGACTGCCACTACAACCTAGCCTAACCTATATTTTATTTTTTGATAATTCTTTGAACAGTTTTTGTTTTAATTTGTACTATTTATTTTTCTTATTATTACCTTTTAAAATGTATATTTTGTGTCCTTGATTTTATTCTCTGAAGGTTATTATTTTTTTTATTTTTAAATAAAAGTTTTTTTCTTTCTCTTTCAGGAAAGTTTTAAAGAATGTTGTTCTCCCATTCTTACTTTTTTAAATCTTGATTATTTCTTTTCATTTTTCCATTACTTTATTTATGAATTGTAGTTTTTATTTTCATCTGTTTCATAGTCTTGAGGTGGGTTACTTTGGGTGTCACATTCTGACTGTCTCTAAACCTTTTCACGTTTTCATTCCTGTTTTTTTTTCCTGTCCCCTGAAAATGGCTAAAATAATGAAATACTGTGAGTGTTTTTCTAGTGCCTTCATTTATTTGCTGGTTTGCCCATCAAGGTTTATTTCAAAGTGTCGCTTGCGAATCACCTGCCGTCATCTGACCGTCTGAACTATCACTGTTTGCATCATCTTGTTTTCTTAGTTTCCATCTTTTCACCTTATCTCTTTTTCTTTGACATTTCCTTCCTTACTATCTTTTGTATCTATATTTATATCTTAATGTTTACTCTATATTTATTAACTTTCTAGTTAATTTATTTACAATAATAGTAAACATTATACTATTTTCTTATTATACTTTGTTTATATATTATATTTTTCTTTTCCTATTTAATCAACTTAAAATTATTCTTCTTTCGTTTTTTGAGCACTTAATTTAATTTTAACTTTATTATTATGCAATACTCTATTCGTTACTGGTTGAATCAGGTCAAATGTTTTCTTCTCTAATTAAATACACCTTCCACATGAAATTTATTACTTACTTCCTGGTACCGGTTGAATATTCCTGCAATTTATTTTCCTAAATGTTCCATAAACTTCTTCTCCCGTTTAAATGTAACTAAGTTTTAATGTAAAATTTTGATCCAAGTAGACTGTGAGAGATTTAGGATTGATTTTTAGCTATAAATTTATTTTTTACAGTCATATTGTTGATTTAAAAAAACATAGCATGCAAATGGTCGGTTTAATTTAGTTAATGACTTAAATTAATTAACCGATTAGTTTAGTCGGTTTGATACCATTACCTTCGTTACTCTTTATAAATCTTTCGTTCTTTTAATTTTAGAATATGCCCTGTTTGAAATCTGCATTAAAACCATTATTAAAATTTACTTCAATCTGTCTATTCCAAATTCCTTAAGAAGCTTTCCCATAGGTCGAGTTGCCCTGCAGATTCATCTTCCTGTCCTTTCCCTTGTGCCCAATTCAATATTCCTGATCTCAATACATCGTATTCATATATTATTGTATAATTTAATTGATTTCCCTTACCTCATTTCCTGTTACATTTCCACATCCCATCCTTTATTTTAAAACCCTCTTAGTTTTCTATATTCCATGCTATGAAAAGAATTATTTGCTTCATTCCCCACAGTCTCGTATAAATATAAGTTCCAATGGTCTATATAACAGTGTAGATTTTTTTAATTGAGGCAAAAGAAAATTTAAAAAAGTAATTAAACAGTTATCACAGTTGCCCAACAATATGTTACAGTTTGCTAAACTGCCACTGACTTAATTATATTTAATTATAAATATCATTACTATTATAGCTAATTGGTGTTTATTAGCTTATTGTATATTAATTAATGTTAACGTAGTAAAAAAAATACCTTGTATTGTAAAAGCATTTTGATCTGTATGCAAATAAATAAATTCCTTCTAATGACTTCACTCTGAAAGTACCTCAGACTGCAACTCTTCTTCATTCCCTTATATTGCCACTTATGGTTTTTTTGTCTTCCCTTCCCCTTATTTCCATTGCCCTAAACAGTCATTTCTAATGAGAATGGCCTATTTGACTAAACTTAATTCTGTAACTAAAGTTTTGCTGACTCTTTCGCCAAATTACTTTAATATCATTAACAAACATCTGTCTAGTGTCTAGTGTCCGTAAGTGCCGTGATGTTACCCGGTCTTCTTCTCCTAAAAAGGCCAAAACTTTTCTCCAACTACTTTAAAATGGGTTTTACTCTCCGATATATATATTTTGTAGTCTCAAAATATCCTTTATGCCACCTTCTAGTTATAACGAACCTTCTGAAAGAGTTTCTTCGTCCACCATCCCGCTAGCACAGCCTTCATGTCATTTTTCTATGTCCAATTCGAACTGACCTATTTCCCGTACATCTCTAAATTTCAAAATTTACAATTTCTCCTCCCACCTTCTAGCCACCATAGAAGAAAGGGTCAGTTACCAACAACGGTCTGTGTGTATCCTTCATATATATTTCCTTATATAAGGAAACAAACTTCAAACTATTTCCTATTGGTTTACCGTGCAACGCAGAACACATTTGTTAGTGTCATATAAATCAGACAGCATTTGTAATTCATTCCACTTACTTTTAAATAGTCGATACAATAATGCTTTTTAGCATGTTATTCAGTCCAACTTTTTTAATATCGAGTGTCATGAAAATTTCATGACACAAAAATTCTGGAATATGAAAAGCACACCAAAAAGAGGAATTTAAAAGAGATGATAAACATTATGAAGACACCAACTGCCTGTAATAAGCGATCAGATATATCAAGCCTTAGTTTAATTTATTCCAATCTCCTGCAATAGTTGCCATTGAACTGTTTCTCATGTTGACTTTAGGGGAGTAGCTTGTTTTCCTTTTGTAGGGTTATGTAACCTTCCTCCATATGTGTATTTGTTATGATGTAGCCAGATATAAGCATGGACCAGTAAATTAGTGTTTCTTCTAAATCAAGGTAATATGTTTGTAAGGTTTTTGTTTTTTTCTCTGAATTTCTTTTAATGTTGACTCTTTTTTTCATGGTTTGGTAATTTGCTGTGTTTATTACTGTCTCTTGTGGTTTTTGCTGTTTTGAAAATGTGGTTCTTTGGTGTTCTGAATAATTAATAATACGCAATTAGGTTTAAACGACAAATGTCTGTTTTTTAAATAATAATAATAATCATAATCATAATAACACTAGGTATTTTATGATACTTTTGTGGTTCTCTGGGCACTATAATGGTTGTTTGTGTCGTTTGTTTTCTGTTGGATGGTGTCCGATGATGTATTTATCTTGCTTAACTTATTTCGTTAAATAAATTGTTTTTTAGCCTTGAAAATGCCAAACAACTTTTGGCGAAACGTCGGCTGATGATCAGGAGTTGTATGTTTTATGACCAAAATCCTTAATAACCCGTTATGTGAATTTGAAATATCAGTGGTCGAGAAACTATATCGATATATATATTTGTATATGAGGAAACAGACCTTCATTAATGCAAATAACACTGAAATTTCTGCCGATTTTTTTCTTTTATATTTTCTAGATATCTTTCCAAGCCCTCCGACCAGTGCTTTCCCTTTCTAGAAGAATACGTAAACTAGGTTAGGTAAGGTTGCAGTGGAAGTCTCACAAGGGAACACACGTAGGTCGGGCATTGGTTCTTTGTTATACCACGCAATGAAGATTGATTCTACAGTAGGAGTCCTAAATTTTGCCTAACTCAAGTGTATTTAGAGTAGGGATCTTTAACGAGTACCTGACATCGTACAAGCTCAGGACCGACGGTTTAACGTCCTTCTCCGAGGGACTACGTGCTCAGATTTATTCCCACGTGAATAAATCGAGGGCCAGGTGGGGATCGAACCCCGGTCCTATCAGTTCAGAGGCGAGTACGTTAACCACTGAGCTAACCTAGCCCCCCTATACGTGAACTAACTCATCAAGAGATTTATCTCCAACTTTCATAACAATTTTAATTAAATACCAACGTTTCAAGCTCCATAGACCATAAAATGAGGTAATTAATTATCAAACAACTTTAGCCGACTTTTTATCCATATTTATAGAAACATACTCATGGCTTGGTATTTACGGTCATCTGTCGGATTAAACATTACATAGATTTCTGTTTTGCTACTTTGATGGTAGCTGATAAGTAACCAAGACAGAAAACTATGAAGTATTTATTTAAATAGAAGATCATGCACTCAGAATGTCTATAAATATAGACAAAAAGTCCGCTTAAGGTGTGCGAGAATTATTTTATATTTGACCCAACCTAGAGAAAAAGAAAGACAAATACATTGAAGCGATTAAATAAATCGATACCATGAACTAAATAAGCTAAATTCACAGAAAGAACATGTATAAAAGAGATCACAAAAACTCGCTACTATATTCCTACCCGCTGACGAGAAAGTCGAAATATAGGAGTGAGTTTTTGTGATGTCTTTTATGTATGTGGTTTCTATGAATTTAGTGTATATATATACACAAGATTCACATAAACACGTAAAATAACAATCAATGATCAAACCACAATATGAAATCGAAAACAAGACTAAGATCTTTCAACCGTAACAAGGTCTTCGTCAGAGTCAAAAACCCAAATAACTCTGACGAAGACCGCTTGTTACGGTTGAAATATCTTAGTCTTGTTTTCCCATTTCATATTGTGGTTTGATCATTGATTATTATTTCACGTGTTCATATGAAATCTTTATATATATATATATATATATATATATAAACATTTATTATTTATATGTTATATGAGTTAGCTTCAGCTACACAAAGGGACTACTTCTGCCCTATGACGACGAATGTCGAAATATCGGTGTGAGCCTTTTTTGTGCGTGTTTTTATCTGTTTTTCTCTTCCCTTTGTTAATTATGTATATATATATAGTTAAATATACATAAAGAAACATAGAGAAATTAAAAACACACACTTACAGTCTCTAATTTTCGGTTGGACCGTCTTCAGGAGAGATAAGAGAGGGAAACCAAGCGCACTGGTACAGAGACAGTTGGAGACCAACAATGTTGCCACATACGCGCCCGGTCACAGAGAATAAGGTAGACAAGAATCAATTTAAATTAAAATATGAATATCAAAAATAATAAATACACAAAAATAATATTTACACAAAAACAAAAAAAAATAATAAAAAATAAAAACTGAAGAATGAACAGAAGAAATGATACATAAATAAATAAAAATTATGGACTAGCTTTAATAAAAAAATAGAGAATAAAAGTTGAAATAAATTAAATAAATGAAAAATATATAAGATGAAAGCATAAAAACTAGATGCAGAGACAAGAAACTAATATAATGTAATATAATATATATTATATATACATATAATATGTATTATATATACATATGTATATGTGTATTATATACATATATAATATGTATATATATATATATATATTCCTAAATTTTGGTAGCAGTCCTTCCTTGACACACACATTATTGAAAATGACACCAATTTTAGCTGATACCTGTTTCTTAACAAGTTTCTCATTTTTCTAAATAACACTCTCGTTATTTCGTCTACACAATAAAGTGCATCTCCTATGGTCGACATGTTTCGAATGATCAACATTCATCATCAGGACGTGAATAAGATCTAAGTTGAATTATCTGGTTTATTATATATACATGGAGAAAGTAGAAGGGGTTGTTTTCCATAAAGTTCAAGAAATGGTGGGGTGAGTGGCCTCTCGGCCTGAGTCGCTACCTGCAAGGGTTTCTGGATGTGAACTAAACAGCTTCAAAATACGGCTACTGTTTTCGACCTGAATATTTAGGAGTGGCTTCAGTTTTTGAATTAATATAGTCTCTAAAATTTTCAGTTTATGGTGGTTACTTTCTTTTTTTATAATTTTAGTATTTTTAACCAGCATCTCTCGGGTTAATTTAACGTTATGCTTGCCTTGCGTATGTTTTTTGGGTGCTCCGTTCATTAGGTGCATGGTGATCCTTCTTGATAAGGAAGTGGTAGTCATACCAATGTACGAGTGTTTCTGGGTTTCACAGTCCCCATTAGTACATGTATACTCGTACACGAGATTTCTTTCCTTTAAAGGTGAACTTTTGTCTTGTTTATTATTTTTAATAAACAGGCTACTCACAGATGGACTTTTATAATAAGTGACCAGTGTTACTTTTTCATCCTCGTTCTTGCAACTGATATTATTTTTTATAATGTCTTTTAATATTCTCTCATCAAGCTTGTGTTGCTCTGAATACTGGTTTTTATAATAAACTTTATGCACTATAGTTGGTCTATCTTCATTGATTTTCTTCACTCTTCTTACATGAAGGTATTGTTTCAATATGCGATCAAAATTATCATTCGAATAACCATTATTAACAAACGCTTGCTTCGTTCTGTTAATGTCCCCGTTGAATATTTCCCAATTTGATGCGATCTTGTACGTTCTATGTATTAAGGCTTTAATTGCTCCATCTTTGTAGCGCTGGGGGCATTCGCTACGGACATTTAGGTAGGAGGTTGTATTAGATTCTTTCTTGAATACTGAGTTTTGAATTTTGTCATTTAACACGTTAATACTGACGTCAAGAAAGTTAATTTTATTGTCTATTGCTTTTTTTATTGCGAATTTCAGACATGATTCTTCCTGAAATTAATTTTTCAGCGCGTCCATTTGGACAAAACAGTCGTCAACATATCGGCAGTATATGATAGGTTTGATAGTAGCTCTCTTCCTCAATACATTATTTTCCAGGTGACACATATAATAGTTGGCAAAGGCCACGCCAAGAGGTGAGCCCATAGCGACCCCATCAATTTGTACATACATTGATCCATCTATGTGGGTAAATGGGTTTTCCATTGCGCATGCTTGCAGTAATTTATTTAAAAGTTCTCTTTTAATTGCTGGTGGTGGTATATCACGGTTAGAATAGACATAGTTGCATATTATTCCAATAGTCTCCTTAACCGGAACATTGGTGAACAATGACTCTACATCTAAAGGCCCTATATTTCCTTCCGGTTTGATTTCTTTAATCATATCAAGGAATTCCTCTGTAGAACGGAGCATATATTTTGCTGGTATATAATGTGATATTATTTTGTTGAGTTCTTTGGCTAACTGGTAGGTGGGACTGATTACCTGAGAAATGGTTGGGCGAAGTGGGTTTCCAGGTTTGTGGGTTTTCACAGTTCCATATATATAGGTTTGAATTTTGTCATTTATTACGTTAATACTGACGTCAAGAAAGTTAATTTTATTGTCTATTGCTTTTTCTATTCTGAACGGAGCACCCAAAAAACATACGCAAAACAAGCATAACGTTAAATTAACCCGAGAGATGCTGGTTAAAAATACTAAAATTATAAAAAAAGAAAGTAACCACCATAAACTGAAAATTTTAGAGACTATATTAATTCAAAAACTGAAGCCACTCCTAAATATTCAGTTCGAAAACAGTAGCCGTATTTTGAAGCTGTTTAATTCACATCCAGAAACCCTTGCAGGTAGCGACTCAGGCCGATAGGCCACTCACCCCACATGATTAACGCCAGAAACCCTTGCAGGTAGCGACTCAGGCCGAGAGGCCACTCACCCCACATGATTAATGCCCACCATTTCTTGAACTTTATGGAAAACAACCCCTTCTACCTTCTCCATGTATATATAATAAACCAGATAATTCACCTTAGATCTTATTCACGTCCTGATGATGAATGTTAATCATTCGAAACATGTCGACCATAGGAGATGTACTTTATTGTCTAGACGAAATAACGAGAGTGTTATTTAGAAAAATTGAGAAACTTGTTAAGAAACAGGTATCAGCTAAATTTGGTGTCATTTTCAATATATATATATATATTATATATATATATATATATATATATATATATATATATATACATAGAATATATATTATTCTATGTATGACAAACATCCCTGTCATAAACATTTACATATTTTATATGTTAATAATATAATATGTATAATATTATATATATATATATATTATATATATATATATATAATATATATATATATATATATATAGGCATGCATATTTATCTCTGTAATATTGGTTAAATTTTGAAATCACAAAAATCTATGTATTTATTCTAAGCTAGTCAGGACTTCTGGAAATTTTAAGTGCAAAAAGCTAGGCGCATTAAAGGTTTTTTTCATTAGTTATCACCTCAATTCTTTAATTTGAAATAATTATATATGTAAGTATTTATTTTGTTTGTGTCAATAGTTTATTATTTAAAAAGTAACACTGCTTTTAATATTTATGTTCTAGGGAGAGATCTGTGGGTGATGGTGGTGTCGTCATCACCCTACGAGCATATGATAGGCAAGCCAGATGTGAAGTATGTAGCAAATATGCACGGCAATGAGGCGGTTGGAAGAGAACTTATGCTTCATCTTATTCAAGTTAGTCAGCCAAATATTTTTATATGTTAAATGAATCATCCCTACCACTGTAAATTCTTTCTTCTTTTCTCACTCTCTCCCTCTTTACCTCCTTCTTTACTTCTTTCTCTCTCACTCCCTCTCCATATATGCATATATATTTATATACATTAAAACAAAAAAAAAACAAATGAAAATAAAACATTATAGTTCACTTTCAATATTTGGACCCTTTCAATGCTCATCTTCAGGAGAGGAAGTAGTACCTGAGCTGTACAAACGAAAACTAAAAAAATTCTAGGGATTCCCAAATGAGAAGAAAATGAACTAAATAAATATAAAATAAATTAAATATAATTAAATTAAATAATTATAATTTTTTCTGTGTTAATGTATTATGTATATAGTATTAAAATAAATCGGGACTTGATAAGTTTTCCAGGCACAATTCAAACTCTCAAATGTCATTTTTTTGGTTGTTATTTAATACATTTTTCATTGGGCTATAAAAAAAGAAGTACTTTTTTTTTGATTGATGAATAATGTTTTTTCTCTGTCTTAAAGTTTTAAAGGTTTGTTTTAATCATTCACATTAGACAGTTTCATTTGAACCTGGAAAACTGAACAAGTTCCAATTTATTTTAGTACTATTCTATCAAAACTGTGGATATGTATGTATTTAAATTGCATATATATATACATATATATATGTGTGTATTTAATATATATATATATATATATATTATATATATATATATTGTAGGTAGCAAACCTTCTTCAATACATACACAATTAAATGTCTACCTACTTCTCTTCTTACCAGAAATAGTAATATCCTTGTTACATATTACCAAAACCAGTTTTTAAAATGTTAATGCAAGTGGGAAACCGGTTTATGAATATTATGACAAGGTGAATGAGCTCATATTAAGACCGGCAACACTCCTCAAACCAATTCAATTGAGTCTATACTCGAAGAGATGAGAGAAAATGTATAATTTACTGAATAATGCCGATTGAAAAAGAAATTTTTATTGATGAACTTCATAGAACCGCGAGATTATATTTCTCCTGATATCCCTTCCTCTTGGGACACATTCATAATACATGGCTAATGGACTTGGTTGGTATCACTGTCTGCTGACAATTATTAATACATTTTCCAAAAACGCTTGGGTCATCCCTGTCACGAGTTAAACTGGTGAGAATGTGACTAAAGCGTTTCAAGACCATTTTAATAGGGCAAAAGTCAAGCCATAATACATGCACAGCAATGTTGGAAAGGAGTTTTTCAACAAGGACTTTCACGAGTTTGGCCAAAGGAACAATATAGTTCACTACAGGATATTCTCTACTATAAAGCCCTCAAATGTGGAAAGATTCAATAGAACTCTAAGTGGAAGAATGTTTAAACAATTCTCCATTCAAGGATCATACAGGTATGGTTGATTTCCTCCTAAAGATTCTGTAACAGTATAATAACAATAACAGTACAAGAACATTCAAATAGCACCGAGTAAACTAAAAAAAGGTGTGAATGAAAAGGAAATTTTGGGGAGAGTTGTTCATGACGTTTGACAGAGACATAAAAAATTAAATGTTAAACATGGTAAATTGACAGTAAACATACCAGTGAGAATTAGCAAATTTCGAATTACGTTTGAAAAAGGTTACACTAGGAATTAGTTCACTGAAATTTTCTATATCAACAAGATTCTAAACACTTTACTTCTGACTCATCAGTTAGAGATGGAATGGTACAGGAAATTAAAGGAAGATATTACCAACATGAACTACAGAAAACCATTGTACCCAATGAGTTTTAATATTTAATTGGAAAACATATAAAGAAAAGAAAAAAATAGTGATGCACTTGTAAATCTTCAAGGTTAATATAGGTTAATGTTAATAGGTTAATAAACATTAATGGATAAAGAAAAAAGACTCTGTAAATTGAAAAAATATATATATTTAAAAAAATACTGTTTTTTACATTTTTTTTCTTCGAGTCCCAGCCCGAGTACATGTTTTTCCTTCATGCACCAGCCACCATGAGTAAGGCTCATGGTGAATTTAAATTTGCATCCAAACACTTTACCCTCTTTCAAGCCTCCTTATGTAATATCTTTTCTGTCGAATGTCTATCGCTCAGCCTGTTTCTCTGGCTATAGGCAATATCATGTTCTTTGCTTGCATAATACAATATATTGATTCATTCGTCTCTACGTTTAAGAAGCTGCTCCAATTTAGTTTTGGGTCTACAAAAACGATAATGGTCTTTTCAAATGCATCTCATTTTTTGTATTGGTCATCCATGTGTTAAGGAAAAACATCATTTACCACTTCTCCTTTTGACAAGTTTTGCTATTGTTGTCCTTGTTTTTGTTATCGTCAACGTGTTTTGATCCGTGAAATGTTGACAATTTATTTCTACCAGAAACTGTTTCTCAAATATATCTGCTACATAATATTTTAAAAGACTAAATGAGACAATGTCGCTATTGGATAACAATAATGTAGTATTCATTTTGTATTCCAAATGTTCCATCTTGTCCAATAAATATTGCAAGTTAATTTTTGAATTATTATTTCGTCAAGTAAAGTGTTGGCCAAATTTGTTTAGAATCTTTAAAAGGCAGAAATGGAATGGATTTGATTCACTCTGTTTAAAGTTAATATAGTAGAATATTTCCTGAAAAATTTCATTCAGAGCCCTGTAAGCGGTAATCAACAACCTTGACTGGTTCCGGTTTCTACCATCAATCCTACTGACCTAGAGATAATCCTCGAGCGTGTTGGAGTATACAGAGGCGTTAGGTGTATTGACCTGGAATTCAACCCCCCCACATCATCCTCCTCTGACCCATTGTCTGTGAAAGAATGTGTCTAAACATGGAAAGGGGTTCACTAAACATACGCGTTGCCCCTGTGTGGAAGCAGACATTCATATGGTCGACGAGTGCCGACAATCAAATTCATGATCGAAGAAGAAGTAAGTGGTAATTTGCCCTTCTTAGATGTCCTGATCCATAGGCTACCTAATGAGTTACGCTTTAGTGTATATAGAAAACCTACGAATGTTCTTGCATATGTTCACTTTTATTCTTCCCATCCAAAAAATGTTAAAATTTCTGTTTTTAGAAATATGTTTTTGAGGGCGTTAAGAGTTTGCACTCCTGAATTCCTTAATGAAGAGATTAACAACATTAGGTCAATTGCCCTTTCGTTAAAATACCCCTCCTCTTATATCGATTTAGCTTTGAATGGTGCTAAAAGAACTTTCTCTAATACTTCAACAGAGCCCCGTTCATTGTCAAATTCTATAGTGTTGCCTTATCATGTGTCATTGGACCCCCTTCCAAGATTAGCCAAACAACTTGATTTTAATATAGTGTTTTCTAATCTTAATAATGTGGGTAATATGTTAATAAAAAACTCTCCCAGCGAATTGGAGTCCGGTGGTATTTATAAAATTCCTTGCAAAAATTGCCATAAAAGTTATATTGGTCAAACTGGTAAATCATTAAAGACACGTGTAAAACAACACCAATACAACAGTAAGTAGATAGGAAAAAAGTGGTGCCTTATTCTTGTATATAAAATGAAAATCATCATATTGATTGGACAGGAGCTAAATTTATTACCTATGAAAAATCAATGTTGTTAAGAAATATTATTGAATCGTCTCTAATTAAATTTAATAGATCAAATATTATAAACATTAGTAACTGTCTCTTCAAACTTGATACTTTCGTTACGAGGGCAATAGCCTCTTCTTAGAGGGTTCACAGCTAGCGGATAGTTTTTTACTCTTTCTTACTGTACTGCGTTGTTTCCCCAAACATCCCTTTCTAGACATTAGTCCTTTCCTGCGCTTTCACCCTTTTAAAATACCACTCTTCCCTCCCACTGTTCTCAACTCCTCACTAGATGTTTTCTGCATCTAGTGTCATAGCATCAAGTTGGATTTTTGACTCTGACGAAGACCGCTTGTTACGGTTGAAAGATCTTAGTCTTGTTTTCCCTCTTTCTTATTGTGGTTTGATCATTGATTGTTATTTCACGTGTTTATGTGAAATTTTTTTTATGGTGGAATGTGAGAAGCGCATGCAGATGAAGTTGATTGCGTAACATGGCAGAGGTGGGACTCTTCTACACTTTGCTCGCCCACTTGTTCTACCTCAGTCGACTCTAAATTAAAAATACTTATACTCTATTAAAACTAATATCAAACTAATAAGCATACTTATTAACTAATCATAATAATAATTAATATATACCAACTAGTACAATTGCTAAACCTGTCATAAAAATTATTATTAAATTAGCATTTACATGATATGCCCAGGTCGCCACGATTTATTTTAATCTCTCTCATTAAAATTAATAATTTAACTATATGTATTTCCATGATAATAATAATACTAATAAAATTATATTAAAATGATTCAAGTCATAACATACCGGCATCCTGCGGTGGGACCATTTCCGTCTGCGCATGCGTGAACCAGCATTGATACTAATACACTACTTTCGTGTGCGTTATGTGGGTGGTGTGTGCGTGTGTGTTATGGAATGTGAGCGTTTTTTCTGTATTATGCGTTCGGTGCTTTTTTTAGTTAATATAACTTAGTTTGCATACTTATATTTTTTTATAAAAAAATATTTTTTTTTGTCTGTTATCTATGTAATTATAACAATTTAAATTTTATATTCTAAAATTTTCTAAAATATTAAAAATTTTTCTGAAAGATGTCATGTAGTTATTTGATTTATTTAATTAACTGAAATAACTCCAAATTCAAAAATATTTTCAATATGTGGCTAACATAATATTTCTAATTGCATACTTAGCGCATAAATACACATTTTATAAATGACATCTATGTGTGAACGATTTCATTATATGAAATTTATAATGTATAATGAAATAATTTCATTATATGTGGACGATTTGTTTTTAATTATTGAAAAGAGAGAAGAACAGAATGTATTAAATAAATTTAATTCTTTTCATAATCGTCTACAATTCACTTGTGAAGTAGAGAAAGATGGAAATCTGCCATTTTTAGATGTGAAAGTTATAAGAGGTGAAAATGGCAATATCTTAACGGATTAGTTTAAAAAACCTACCAGTGCTGGAAGAATCCTGAACTACCATTCTTCTCATGCTATAAACCAAAAATTAAATTGCGTCCAAAATTTGGTTAAAAAAGTTATTGAAATAAGTAGTCCATGTTTTCTAAATGAAAATAAGAAAAGGGTGAAATTATTGTTACAGAAAAATTGTTATCTAATTTTTATAAGACAATATATTGTTAAGATATATAAGACAGCAACCAGCACATTCAAATGAAGATCATGCTGAACTGGAAGTTATAAATAGGAAGTATTTCAAATTTCCTTATGTTGAGGGCTTATCACAATCAATTAGAAAAGTTTTCAAACGAAACGTACCTGAAGTTACACTGACATTTTAAAATAAAAGAAAAAATAAATCTTTATTTTCAAATTTGAAAGAAAAAATACCGAAGGAGTTACAAAGTAACCTCATTTATGCCATCAAATGTAAAGACTGTGACAAGTGTTACTATGGTGAAACTAGTCGTTTTCTCAAAGAAAGGTTGTACCAACATAATTATTCGATAAGAACAAATAAAAGTAACGCAACAGCCTTAGCTGGCCATGCCATAAACGAAGGTCACACGTTCGATTTTGAAGATACAACTATAATAGAATAAGAAAAAGATGAGCAAAGAAGGAAGACACTTGAGATGTTATATATTAAAAAGGATCTAAGTTCGATTAATCATAGAAGTGATATTACTAATTTAAGTAATATTAATTCTGGATTGTTGTGCTGAGTTTTAGTGAAATTTTATTTATTTAGTTCCCTTGAGTGAACAGTGTTGAGGTTATTTGTAATGTTATCTTATTAGTCTAGTAGAAGGTTTTGTCCGGTTAACATTGTTGTTCCTTTAAATAATGTAAATTTCATTTTCTTAGTTAAAAAATTCTTACTTCTGTAAGTAATATTGTTTTATATATCTCTGAAATATTTCTGCTTGTAATATTCATAAGTTGTAACAATCCATTTTCATATTGTGTATATGTTTGATGTTGATATGTGATTTCTTATTATCCTTTGTTTGTAGGCCTATGAAAAAGGTTTTAAATAAAACCGAAACGTTGGCAACGAGAGTTTGATTTTTTATCCTGGAAAATTGACCGAACCCCGATTAGAGAACACACCTATATATATATATATATATATATATATATATATATAATTATGTATGTGTGTGTGTGTGTGTGTGTGTGTGTGTTAAGAATAATATTGTATTAATATCAATTCTCTTCAAAAAACAGAAAAAAATCTTACTGAATTCTGTCACAAGTTTCCTTATTCTTCTACAATATAGTATTGACTGTCTAGTACATGCCAAAAGACTGAACTTACTATTGATTAATTTTGTTTTTTCACAGTATTTAGTGGACAACTATAACAGTGATTCGTACATAAAATGGCTACTTGACAATACAAGAATACATATACTCCCCTCCATGAATCCTGATGGCTTCGAAGTAGCAAGAGAAGGTCAATGTGATGGCGGGCAAGGAAGGTAACGCACTAACCTTTTACAACAGATATATATTTATAAGCAATAAGTAAAACAAACAGGTGACAACTATTAAAATGTAAATAAAAATGGGCTTCGGAGGATTTATTGGACGCAATAATGAGAGAACTATTGTAGAAAGTGATACTGACATCAAGGTCTACCGTTTGGAGTGTACCAAATGTGATTCATTCTATGTAGGTCAAGCGTCCACCAAGCTTAGTCTCCGTGTGAACGGTCATAGACTCTCAGCTAAAAATCACTCTCCTCTTCCCATCGCTATTCATGCCAATATCCACGGACTCCCCTTCAATGAGTGCTACAGGTTGCAGATTCTACAACAAATCCTCTCTCATTGCAAAGATCTTACTCTACGAGCCTCCGAAGAAGACAGTTGCTAAATTGCTCCGAACATATTGGTTGCTAAATGCGCGTGGTGCACCTGGCCTTAATCAAGCTGTGAAACCCAACTTTTTATTAATTAATTAATTAATTAATTAAAAAAAGAGAATGTTTTTATTAATTAAAATGTCATTATCTTTCCATTTATTTTTTATTTATCTTATTTTCAAATAAGTATCTTATTTTTTAATTTATTTTTTTGTTATCAAATATTTGTTTCTAATTTATTTAATTTTTTGTTTATTTATTTACCAGCAAGCGTGCCCGTCTTTGACCTTTTTTCTTTCAAAAATTCAAAGGTGAACATGGTAATCCAATATCATTAGGACGGGGCATTATATACGAAAGAAGTTTGATATTATATTTACTTATAGTAAAGTTGACTATAGACCACTGCAGATTTTTTTTAATTTAATTAAAACTTAGTACCTTTACTTTTAGTTATGTATCACAATCTCTGTTCATCCCTCTGTTTTTTTATTATTCATTACTTTTTTCATGTTTCCTATCCTACTATTAATTTTAAATTGATTATGTCTGCCTTATACTTTGTGACCGGGTGCTCGTGTGGCAATACTGTTGGTCTCCAACCGTCTCTGCACCAGTAGGTTCGGTTTCCCTCTCTTACCTGTCCTGATTACGGGTCAAACTCAAAATTAGAGTCCCTAAGTGTGTGTTTCTAATCCTCTATCTTTCTTTATCCACATTGAGCATTGTATATATATATATATATATATATATATAAAGATTTCACATAAACACGTGAAATTACAATCAATGATCAAACCACAATAAGAAATGGGAAAACAAGACTAAGATCTTTCAACCGTAACAAGAGGTCTTCGTCAGAAGACCTTATCTTCTTTCACTTTCACCCTTTTAAAATACCACTCTTCCCTCCCACACTTCTCAACTCCTCATCAGATGATTTCTGCATCTAGTGTTCAGTTGGGTTTTTGACTCTGACGAAGACCGCTTGTAACGGTTGAAAGATCTTAGCCTTGTTTTCCCATTTCTTATTGTGGTTTGATCATATATATATATATAACAAGAGTTTACATAAACACGTGAAATGGCAGTCAATGATCAAACCACAATATTAAATGGGGAAAAAAAGATTAAGATCTTTCAACCGTAACAAGCGGTTGGGTTTTGACTCTGACGAAGAACGCTCTTAGTCTTTTTTTTCTATTTCATATATATACGTATATATATATATATATATATAGTTTAGAATTATAACTTGGATTTCTGTTATGGACTTCAGTAATAAATCATTTGTAGAATTGATGTACCTGTTAACAGAAAGGTTGAAAACAAAGTTTAGAAAACTTGCAAAATTATACAGAAAAAGAACAAAAATAAAAATCGGCATACTTTTAATATATATATATATATATATATATATATATATATATATATATGTGTGTGTGTGTGTGTGTGTGTGTGTGTGTGTGTATACGGAGATGTAACTGTAAGCCTACCTGTTTTTTTTAATGAAACAAATCAACACAAATTCAATACAAAAACGAAAAATTGTTATGGCCTTTCTAGTTATCTCATCTCAAAGAACTGTAAAGAGGGTCTCCTGCATTTTTTTCAGTTTGGACTTTTCTTTTCCATATCTTTCTATTAGATTTTATTTCTTTAATATATATATATATATAAAAATAAATTCAAAACGAAGGAAACACACAGAAAGACACAGACATAACTCACATCGATATTTCGACCTGTCTTCCTGCGGAACTCTTCGCTCTTCGCTCTTCACACCTCCTGATGACGACGATGGTCGAAATATCGATGTGAGTTATGTCTGTGTCTTTCTGTGTGTTTCCTTCGTTTTGAATTTATTTTATTTAAAAAAGTTCGCTTTACTGTTTCTTTTAATTGGTGTATATATATATATATATAACAAGATTTTACAGTAAACACTTGAAATAAAAATGGACACCTAAATCTATGTTTTTTTAAGTTAAAGATATATTGATTGAATGCTCAATGCTGTGAAATGTACTAAGTCTGTGATTGATTCTAAAGTGTTTGGCTGGCAGCCTAGCCACTTCCCTAGTTAAATCTCTCTGTTCCCACGGTTGCAATGTCGCTTACGTGAGTTTCTTTTTGGCGTCGAATGTATTGAACGAAACCTGCCTCCTTTGCCTTGGTGTCCACTGAATCATTTCCAATGGCTCTTACATGGGTATTTACTTTGCAAGACACAGTTTTATCTCCCCTTCTAAGAATTTTAGAAAGATCTACTATATATTTTACTTAATCAATATACTTGAATTTATAGCAGACTAGACTACCCATGGACCGTAGGGTCATCCAACACCTTCCTTCTTAATGCAATAATGTTCACGTAAATGCAGATTAACTCTACATTAATACATTTCTAATAAAGAAGATAATGAATATATTTTTCAGACGGTTCTCTTCAATTTCCAACATTTTTTGCACAATTTGAATTTTCCAAAAAAACTTTTTCTTTTTGTTTGACCCTACTGAGAGCAACATGTAATTGGTCATGTTGAAATACTTGTTTATCTAAATGAACTAAAACTTTCTGTGGAGACTCTCCTTGAGATTATTAATAATTATGGCAAATGCTAACTGAATTAAAAATTGATTCCTTAAAAATGGATTGTTGTTATCTTCAGATAAAACAATTTTTAATCTTGAAATTATAAATATTTCTCATTGAAATCGTGATGCCATAATTTTCCAAACAATGACTTTACCATAAAACTCCTTAGTTATTATTCTTGTTTCATTGTATAAGGCGGTGGATCAGTATTTCTCATAAATTGATAGGAGTCCTTGTTTGATTTCTAGCTTATGTTGGGGCAATCTAGATAACTCTAGTAAGTTAAGAAATTCTTGAGGGTAATGTGTGAATTCTGTTCCTACACAAACCGAGTTATATGACAGAAATTGTTTAATTTATCCTGGACATTTTTCAATGCACTTATGATTAATATTTCTGTTGGTCTCGTTAAATGGAACGAATACAGAATTTCTTGTGAACAATATTTGTGGTTGGCGAATGAAGAGTAAATGCATTAAATACACTGGACAACATTATGTCACGTATAATAATTGTCTTCGGGTAGTGTAATCTCATTATTTTCATTCTTGCTAACTCTGTCTTCACCGGTATTTACCAGACACCTAGGGTATTTCTAGACGACCCCGTGACCCCTTGTGTCACTCAGTGTTAAGCAATTATAGCATCAGTTAATAACATAAATTCACTGAACGTGATTAACAGGAATAACTGTTATTACTGTATCTTGTTATTAAGTCATGAAAACAAAGATTATTATGTGGTCCAAACTTTTCAAATAGTATTCTTAACATGATTCAAGGTATATATACAAAAAGTATATTTCATAAAACAAAAAATCATTTAAAAATGAAAAATTCCATTTATTTTATGATATCTTTATAAATAAAATAATGATTTTGTCTGTACATTGCTTAGAACTGACTCATTTCAAGTTTTATTTACGTTTCATACATTTGAGAAACCGAATCCACCCTTAGAAAAATTTCTGTCGGTTTGTCTGTCGGTTTGCCGGTTTGTCTGTTTGTCCGCAAAACTTTGTCACAAGTAAACATATAAAGCTAAAACTTTTACAGTTGATTTGTGTAGGTCTAACTTAAAATATAGGCTCTGAATTGATTAGAAATTCAACGTAGAAGTGAAGTTATGTACGTTTAAAGCAAAAACGTTTGTCACAAGTGAACTCAGCCACCATAAGACATGGCGAGCTGAAAATTTGACACTGGATTTGTGTATGCCTAACTTAAAATACGGGCTCTAAATAGATTCATAATTCAGTACAGAAACGAAGTTATAGGGCTGTAAGCGTATTTTTCTAACTTCACAGACAAGTTTGTTTTGAAAATACACAGGTGTGGCAAGTAGGTATTGTTAGTTGATTTTAATTTCATTGGAGCATATGAATATATTGCGTATTTGACATCTTTGAAAAGGTGTTTCCCAGAGTTGAGGATGTACTATCTATTACGAATAAATAGTTTTGTAAACGAGCAATTCTCAACTCTTAATATGAACAGGCAGGAAAAATCAACAAACAAGTTCTTACGCTATATCATACCGAGGAAAGACCTTACAAGTCAGTAAAGAGATTGGATTAGTGATGAAGAAGCAGTTCATTATCTAATTGAATTTCTTGACTCTGAATTTATTTCTCCTGGACTGCTTGCTCATGAGTAAAAACTTAAAGTATGAGCACCAATCATGTTGCAATTTAGTAGCAGTAACAAATTTCATGTTACGAAACATGAGTGCCCCAAAACTGTGCAAACGGGACACGACTCTGAGTTCGTGCTCTACACAGATATGCCATAGAGGCGGACATAATGACTGGATGTGGTATTGGGGAGTCTGTGTGTATACCACGCATACCATTGATTCCGAGCCACTGTCTGTTTCCGTTGAAATGATTGCAAAGTCCTGTCAGAGTCTATTTCGCAATGGCCTTAACTAAGTCGCAAAGGGAGACTTTATCTAACGCAGGAATTCAAGTTAGCAAGACCAAGTTTTTCTCACATGGTCAACTATAGTTTACTTGCTCGAGAGTCAGAGGTTCCAACTGTTTGTTCTTCCGTGAATCTGAAGGACAGACAGCTAATGTGGTGTATACAGAGGCATTTGTTTAACACTGTACTAATAATGGTATTTTCTACTATTCTATAATTTCTAATTATAGTATTAGTATAATAATATAATTGATATTTTTGAATACCAAGTATAATAGAATTTTTGATTCCGTAAAGACGGGTACGTTTGCTGGTAAATAAATAAAACATCAATTCAAATTTTGTACACACTCAAGCAAATTAAAAACAAACAAAATCTGTAAATTCATTCATTCTTCTTTCTTTTTAATGCCGTTATTTGTAATGTAATATATTAATAACTGTTTTCTTTAATATTTATTTAAATAATTCGGCATAAACTGGAATTAACCGGTATTCCAAGTTTCACCTGTGTGCAAGTAAAAAGTAGGTTAGGTTACAGTGGCAGTCCCATAAGGGAACACACTTAGGTCGAGCATTAGCTCTTTGTGATACCACACAATGAAGATTGATTTAACAGTGGGAGTCCTAAATTTTGCCTAACTCAAGTGTATTTAGAGTAGGGATCTTTAATGAGTACCTGACATCGTACAGGCAGGCTCGGGACCGGTGGTTGACGTCCTTCTTCGAGGGACGACGTGCTCAGATTTATTCCCGCATCAATCCCACTCACTTTAGCCAACATATTTATTATTCTCAAGCTCAAATTAAGTCGTTTGTTCAATGTTACACCCAAATATTTTAATTAATCTAATATTTTTAATGCTACACCGTCTATAACTTCTTCGAAATCCACCTTATTGCCCATTATGTGATTTTAGACCCATTTTTTGCTATTGAACTTTTAACTCTAGACAATTTTAATTTTACTGTTAGTACAGAATCAATATCCGCATGAAGTGAAAAAAGATGCAAATTTTATTATCGCAAAAGAAAGTAAGTTTTGTAAAAATTTTACCTTAAGATTGAATTTAGTTGTGGACAAAATTATTTTTTCCCTTCATTCATTATAAAAAAGGTTAAATTTAGTTTATTTTGTACATTTAGATTTTTGTGTTTGTGAATTTTCAATAATTGAATGTTTGTTTGTAGCATTGTTTTAGTATGGTATGATAAAAGTTTAAAATTGTTTAACCATTATAAGAACCAAGATGACCCTAAATACATAAAACTTCTAATAATCCCTATCTGTTTTGTTTGTCGGATTTGTTTACATTAACCTGGAATTCTTTTTTTTTTAACAAAATCAAGCCAAGCAGTTTCATCAAACTTAAAACGATTTTTAAAAAATTGATTAAATGTCAATAAGTGAATTTAATATGTACAAATTATAAAATGTTTAACATTATTAAAACAAATGTCAACTTTTCTACATGTTTCCACATGTTTTTGGGTAAACTTTTCCACAAGTTTCCACAGGTTTTTGGATCAACTTTTCCACATGTTTGCTTGTTTTCTTTACATATTACTTTTTATTTCATCGTGCTAATCTCATTAAATAATTGTGTTGAGATTCCATGAATCCTTTTTCGGTGATATCTGCTTGCGTGGGTCTGGGTGGATAGCAATCGATAATTTTTTTTAAAAACTCTACACGTCTCAATGACATTTGACAAACGTAAGCAAAACATGGTAAGCAAAAATATCATTTTTGGGTAATATTGACACAGTAGAAAGGTACTTTATCTTAGGTTTTGTTAAGACGGTTACTTATTTTAACCCTCTCTTCTGGTGATTCAACAAAATTTAAATAATTTAAATATTACCTTAAATGAAAATCGATTATCACAATTTCATGCACTTAGCACATTGGAAAAGGAATATTACATTAAAAGAGACAACTATTACGTTTTATGTGTAGCAACTTGTTAGGATGTGATTTTTAAATTTTATTAGCAAAATAAAGGTAGTTACTTGCTAATAGGTTTATTTAAGTAATATCCCACTCCAGATTCTTTTCTTTTTATATTACACTAAATCTCTTTATTGCAGAGTCACGTAATTTTGTATATATATATATATATATATATTTATATGCAGTCGAACCTCGTAGTACGAGTGCCTCCTTGTACAAGCAATTCACTTTACCAGCAGCCATTCGTAAGATTTTTTGTCTCCTACAACGAGTAAAAATAGTAGTACGAGTGACCGTCTTCTCCTCGCATAGATGGTCTCTATTTTAAGTTTAGTAGATGATTAAAACATGATTATTTCTTGAACGCATTTTTTCCTTTTGAAAAATAAACGTAAAAACTGGCATTTTGGAGATGGAACAAATTATTTATTTTCATATTAATTTTAATACGAAAAATTGCTTCGTATTACGAGTAAATTGCAATACGAGCTTGGTCTGAGAACAAATTAAACTCGTACTGCGAGGTTCTACAGTTTATATATAAATAAATAATTTTTGTAGCTGTTTTTGCTTTAAGCACATATTATTAAAAATGTAACCATTGTTTGCGGAAAATTGCTTCTTGATAAGTTTCTCTGTCTCCTGAATAATGATTTCGATATTGCATCTAAAATAGCTAACATACATCCTACAGTCAACATGTTCAACTCTTTCCTAGAGTCATCTTCGGGACGAAAATGATTCTCAAATGTTTTTCCATTAATTAGAAAAGTAAAGTCAATTAGGAGGATTAAGGCTGTTGGTTCAAAGATGGGGAGTGAGTAAAAGGAAAAACATTTGAGAATCATTTTTGTCCCGATGACGGCTCTAGGAAAGAGTAGTTGAAACATGTTGATTTTAGGAAGTATGTTACTAGTTTAGATGCAATAACGAAATCGTTATTCAGGAAGACAGAGAAGCTTATGAAGAAGCAAGTTTCCGCAAATTATAGTTACAATATTAATAATATACATATATATATTATATTTCTTTAAATTCTTATACCCCATCTTATTTTACCAAAACATATATTACATGAATACGGATGTACTGATAAACAATGACAGCATTTAACATTGTTCTAAATGCATCAATATCCGTGTTCTTTTGTTTGTTTTTTTAATCACTTGACATTAAATCTATTATAACGAATGATTGATTATAAACTAAGTGTTTAAAATATTCCTCATAACATGCATATACTAAATTTGAGATAGTAGTTGAAATTATCCTTCTTATGTAGCGTGACGTGATTTTAGTCATAATGTTAATGACTGAATATATTAGTGAAAGCACATAAAATTACATCTATCTGGTCAGAAAGTTAGTAAGTGGTTCTATTGCCTGGATTTAAAATTTTTAGAAATAATGTTTCTGATTTTAAATGTGTATTCAGAAACGAAGATAATTTAATCCTTAACTAGTTTTACTTGTGAATGCCAGAAATGTACTTGTTGTATTCTCCTTCTCTCTCTCTCTCTCCCTCTCTCACTCTCTCTCTCTCTCTCTCTCTCTCTATATATATATATATATATATATATTTCACTGATAAAACGAAATACGATCCAAACTGGACACAATACTTGCCGTTGCGTCTACAGCGTGCTTGGTCTCCCATTCTCTTTTCTCCTGAAGACGGATTACCCGAAAATTTGAGTCTGTAAGTGTGTTTCCCTACTTTGTGTGTTGCTCTTTGTTAATCTCGAACTCGTATATATATATTATCAACAAGAAAACAATCCACAATTAAAAGCTTCAGATTAAACTACAGGTACATAGTAAATGGAAAAACACACAGTCTCTAATTTTCGGCTTAACCGTCTCTCCTGATGACAGTTAAACCAAAAATTAGATACTGTTAAGTGTGTTTTTCTATTTACTGCGTACCTATAGTTTACTCTGAAACGCATAGATATAATTAAAGTTACAACTAGATTTCACAATAATGAGACTAGCACTCACGATTATCGATCATTTCGACTGTCTTGCCGTCTTCAGGAGAGGAGAAAAGGAAAAAGAAGAAGTCACAGAAGTGGAGACGTGAAATGTATATATATTTCGGAATAACTGACCGAGTCCAGTGTCACGTGTTCATTCAAACTAGACATTTGCAATCCACAAACTGTTTTCTCTGTAAAATAATCTCTACTGTAATAGATAGTTTCTCTTTTTTAAAAATTTTATACTTCTGCCTATGAAAAAGGTATTCAATAAAAACCGAAACGTTATCAATGAGAGTTTAATTTGTATTTGACTCTGACGAAGACTGCTTGTTACGGTTGAAAGATCTTAGTCTTTTTTTTTTCATTCCATCTTGTGTTGGATCATATATATATAAAATATATACCAATTAAATGAAACGATTCCACGAACTAAATAAACTATATTGACACAAAGAACACTCAGAAATGAAACAGAAACTCACTACTATATTTCAATGTCCTCGTCATCAGGAAGATAGAAACGAGTCGCTCTGCACAGACAGACAGAGCACAGAACAGTGAAGGCAACTTACGGAGAGGAGGAAGGAGGCAAGGATAGATAAAGAAATAAAAGCAAAATAAATTATAACGAATGAAAACAAAAACTATTAGCTCAGGTGAAAATACCCAAACAAGAATAAAATGAAATTAAAAAAAAAATCTGGAGTGGCCTACACTCAACTTTACTATAAGTAACTTATTATCAAATTTCTTGAGTATATAATACATAACGTCTTATTTAAGCATAATGTATACATCTAAATAGGATATGATTATTAGTCATTCATTCCTGTGGTAGTACAGATAGTGATTGAAGGACATATCAATATATAAGCTTATTTTTGTACATCACACAGCTGATGCAAATAATTTCATTAGCATAACTACAGCATTAATAACATTTTTGAAAAACCAAAGTGAACATTTCTTGATACGAAATATTCTCCTACAAGTGAACATGGCTTTTGTTCAAATAGCCAGTGGATTTCTTACATCGTTTACTTGACATCCTTCTACATTGAATATTAAAGTGAAATTTTCAAATTTAAAACAGGAAAATACCCTTTTTTTCTCTGAAAAACATCTTAAACAGCGAAGAAAATGTTGTTTTAAGATGATTTATAATTAAAGATGTAAGATAATTACATTTATAACGAAAGATTTCAATTTTGAATTATCATTTACATTTTTGGTTTTTTATAGAATTATTATACTGCGAATTTTATGGCTTCATAGTATTTAATAAGATCATTTTCCTGCACAATATTATTCCTCGTACATCTCATATAAGTCAATAAACAATTTAAATTGTTCCTTTATAAATATCAATTTTATCTCAGTGGATTCGCTTAAAAAATTTCTAAGTCAATGTAAACAATGTAAAAAAATATAAAAAATTCCACAAGTATAGCAGGTGATCTCTTAGTCTAGGATAAACAAACAGTTTTATAGCGTTATTGCTCTTTCCCGTAATTGAAACTTCATGATTTTTTTTATGAATTGCTAATTTTTGTTTTCACTTAACCAACCCGTCAGTACCACATCCTTGGGTATGTCTTGAATTCTCTTAATTGCATTTTATTATTTCACTCTAATTTTTGTAACTAATTAGATATAATTTGTATTATAGTGTCTTCCTGATGATAACACAAAGTGTTCGAAACGCGTTGAATAAAACTTCATTTGTGTGGAGACTTTTGTTGGTTTATCTATTTTACCTCAGAATCCTTTTATTTATTTTAGTCTCTTAGGGTATTTTTTGTTTACTTATTTATTAATTCTTTTTTTTTAATTTAATTTTATTTTTGTTTGTGTGTTTTCACCTGAGCTAATAGTTTTTGTTTTCATTCGTTATAATTTATTTTGCTTTTATTTCTTTATCTATCCTTGCTTCCTTCCTCCCCTCCGTAAGTTAGCTGCACTGTTCTGTGCTCCCTCAAGACCACTGGCCAGTCGTTGTCTGCCTGCGGAGCGACTCGTTTCTATCTTCCTGATGACGAGGACATCGAAATATAGTAGTGAGTTTCTGTTTCAATTCTGAGTGTTCTTTGTGTCAATATAGTATATATATATATATATATCAACAGGAAAATGGTCCACAAAGAACAACAAACGTTTCAGTGTGTTCATCCCTTTACTCTGTATCTATAGTATACTGTAAAACGTATTGATAAAAGTTTCGCCGTGGAATAGAAACAAAACTAAAGTTTATCAGGACTCGGTCAGTTCTTCAGGTTCAAATTAAACTCTCATTGCCAAACGTTGGCAAGAAGAGTTTAATTTGAAAAAGGTTTTAAATAAAAACCGAAACGTTGGCAATGAGAGTTTAATTGGAACCTGAAGAACTGACCGCATCCTGATAAACCTTAGTTTTATATATATATTATTATTATTATTATTATATAAATAACCTAGCTTCTACCTCACCCATTGATACTAAATTAGCTCTACATTACAGATTTCCAAATTAGATGATGTTCCTGATTATTTTATGGTATTTAATGGTTTTATTAATAATACCTTTTAATGAGTGTTACAGGACTAATTTATTAGTTACTATTTGGTTTTGCGATTAGCGATTCTTGCAAGCAAGTTATATTGGTATGGGTGATAATTAAAGCTTTGGAACCAGTTGCTCAGTACGAATAGACAAAAAAAATCTGAGTAATATCCTCTAATATAACTACTAGACCATAGCTGGTGTGTCAGTTAAAATTAAATATAAAACTCATCTCCCGAATTTCAACAGTACCTATTAAAATTTTATATAACACTTAACTCAATCTTTTTATACAAAAAAATCTGTTTGACAATTTCTTACCTGTAACTCATTTTTTTTTTTTTTTAGGTACAATGCTAGAGGTTTTGACTTAAATAGAAACTTTCCTGATTATTTCAAGCAAAATAACAAACGAGGACAGCCAGAAACAGACGCAGTAAAGGAATGGACATCCAAAATTCAGTTTGTGTTGTCTGGAGGTTTGCATGGAGGAGCTCTGGTTGCTAGTTATCCATTTGATAACACTCCTAACTCCAGTATGCTCGTATATTACACTCTTAATAATCTATCTAAATAATTAAAACTTTAACTTTGAACTTAATCTATAAAAAAAAATCGCTTAATAAAAACAACTTTTTCTACTTTGAAGTAAAATAGAAACATTGAAAGAGTCTTTTCTGATAATTAAGCGAAATTATTTGGAATTGATCCTTTCTTTCTTATTTTTTTCTTATTGTAAAGAAACGCAACAACACAAATTTATATGATACATGATCAATGTTATTAAGTGAAAAATAGATATAAAAATATATTTGTGATTGGCCAAGAACATAAGCACACAACTCGGAAGAATCCTTCCATAGATACATAATGATATGGGTATACTCGTATATCAGTGAGGTGCAGTGAGTTTTAAGGCTGATGAGGCACTGTCTAGTTCATTTAAGTCAGATTTCCAAATATATGCACCATATAATTTCTTAAATCGCTCATAGAATTAACATCTTATGGATATGACTTCTTTCATGTCTCATATGGGCATTGTTTACGCACAAGCTTTAAAATACATGTTCAACTTTGAGATATGTAGCATTTATTACAGTTTGGAATATGTAATATACTAGTTCCTTTCGAATAGAATATGTGGTTTTAAGAACACAGTTTATGTATTTAAAATAGTTTTAATATGAATAATAAATTGACCAGTGTCAAGTACTGGGAGGGATAACTTTATTGAGGTCAAAAATTTAGATTATATGTGCATTAGCGGAAAAGGTTTGGATGGTAGCTAACTGAAAACAATAATAATGTGTACTCATACAAACCAATCAAAGACAGTACTGTCCTTGCCTCATCTAGAGACTGTGCAGTGCGGCTGTAAGATCTGTAAGACCGAATATGCCACATGCATACGCGAAATACACCAAAAAGCAAAGAAATACAGTAAACAATGCATATGTTTACATAATCAATAAATTATTGAAAACATTTATTTAATTAATTAATAAAATTATTCATTTTTAATGAATTCGATAATATTTTCTAAAGTATGAAATTTTATTCTTTTTATACAGGGTTGAATTGATAGTAAAAAGCAAAAAAAATTGTTAGCCCAGTATATAGATATTTTACACAATTTAGTGGAGGTACAGACTGTTTCTGTCCCAAGCCGCGGTGGTCCCACGGCATGAGGCAGTTGTGTTTCAACTTCTATACTACTGCCGTGGTACCACGGCATGAGGCAGTTGTGTTTCAACTAGTATACCACCGCGGTGGTACCACGTCATGAAGCAGTTTTGTTTCAACTTGTATATCACCGCGGCGATAACACGCCATGAAGCAGTTTGTTTCAACTTGTATGGTATATCACCGCGGCGGTAACACGCAGTTGTGTTACAACTTGTACAACTCTGCGGTGGTATCGCGGGATGAGGTAATTGTGTTTCAACTTGGATACTGCCGCGGTTGTACCACGGCATGAAGCAGTTGTTTCAACTTGTATACCACCGCGGTTTATAATTGTGTTACTTCGCTATGAACCAAAAATACAGGGACACAGGCCACACAAACTTACAGTTATTTTAATAATGAAAAAGATTGAATTTAAACGAGACAATACACTTTAGCACTTATTTGGTGACAAAGAAAACTATTGTATAATTTGGTTATCTAATGATTATAGACGAAGCTTTGTGTCACCTGCCTGCTCTGACCACAGTCACTAATGTATACATAATAAAGAGGCTGAAGTAATATTAAATTAAAATCAGTAAAAGCACTTGTGAAATTTACAAGGGCAGTCTTCAGGTTTAAACTCGTTTCTTTTTCAAACTTATAAATAAAAATGAAAAAAGCTGATGATAGGAGTAATCAAGAGTAGTTAATGTTAGAATGAAAAAAAAAGGCTAAAAATAGCTTAATTCTACCTTAATGAATCGAGAAGAAAGGATTTCAAGTAACAATCAACTTTAAGAAAGGAGGTTGGACCCATGGTTATTTGTAATTTCACATTTTTTTCATGTTTTTCATTTTTTTGGCATCAAGAAAAAAATGGCTCTGTCAAAAGATTAGCCAACACATAAAATATTTGCACAAACGTAAAATTATTTCGTAATCTTTTAAATTATTTCTTTTTACGTTTAAATCAAATTTAATAACCGACGCTTTGGTTATATTTAAAGTTTTCACGGGCAAAAATAATAAGTTTTTGAAAAGAACTATCAACTTATTCCATTTCAGGAGATACAAAAATGTCTTATTCCTGTACTTTTTGTTTGAATTTTTTTTTCAAGATATATTACTTCTGTCTGTGAAGAAAGTTTGAAGTAAAACCGATTCATTGCTTATAAAGTCTAATTTGAACTTGGAAACTAATCCAATATCGAATCATTTGAATTTTATTCTATTGGACAGTCGATATTACTAAACAATATTTTATATAATTCTTAATAAATAGACAAGAGAGCCATGATGAACACTAAAACGCTTCGTTCGTAATTACCCCATTATAACCTTAGTGCAAAACTGAATTGCCTAATTGTGTTACATAGTAACAAAAATAATGTAAAATTTTCTTGGAGAAGCCTCCTGCATTTCAAATGCTATTCTAGTTGCGGGTGTTTCAAGTCTCTAAACCTCTTTAAAGTGATTGATTCATAATTTAAGTTTTCAATTTTCAGAAAATTCTGCCTCGTCTAGATAGAATCGAAATTCTACGTATGTTTCAAGACCTTTATATGCAGAAAATGGTTGGAGGACAATGCTCTTTTACGAATTTTACTTCAAATTGTAAATATTTTCCTTTTAGGTTTATTATGTTATTTACAAATTGAGATTCATGTTATAACACTGTCACTATAATATAATATAATATATATAGTGACACTAGACCCTCGAATTTCCGTACTATAGAAAACGAGACGGGTCCAGAAACAGAAAAGTCCGGAAATGGTAACACTGGTAAGTGGTAGCCTAATCGTGGGTAGAGTAGGCTGAGTGGTTGACAGCATGCGAAGCCTTCCTAGAAGGGTTAAGCTATCTCTCATTTCATTTACTTTAGCCCACTACCCATTTAATTTAAATAAACACTATTATTAATACGTAATAAACTTTATAACGAACAAAAAAAAGTCTAGCCTAACTGCTGACGGCAAGCCAAAACGTTCCATAGGATATATAGCCTAGCCTCAACACAGTTTAGTAAGGTTAGACTGCTGAATACTGTAATGGCCGATTTGAATGGAATTGGAGTAGCGTAGGCGTATGAGAAGGAGAACGATAACTAGGCTATTTTCTGCCTCACCTTGTTTTAAATTACAATCACAATTATCAAATACAGGCGGATACAGTTAGTTTATGTTAATTATACATTAATATACGTAATAATAATATTTTTTATGCGTAATAAAGATGTAGTTTGTTTTGATAACGGAATTGGAGTGGCCTAGGCTACTCGGTCTCACTCTGCCCTCATTGTGAATTACGAATACCCGGATGATAATTTCTGCTATTTCGAAAAAAAAAGTACAGAAACTTGAGAGTCGAGTGTATATATAACGAGATTGGTCTTCATCATGAAGAGATGTTCATCACTTGAGAGGTAAAGCAAGAATGACTGCTGCAATCGCAAATGGGATTTAAATTAAATTCTAATTCTTGTAATAAATCTGTCTTTTTTTATTATTATTATTTGAGGGTGACTATAGCACTGCGTCTTAAAAAAAACTATTGTACTTCCCTCTTTTGTACTAAAGTACCCAATCAGTTAGCTTCAACGCCTCCAAGAAGCACAGGACTTTTGTTGGTTCCAGCTGTAAATGTTTTTCTATAGTTTTGTTGAGTGACCCGAAGCACCTACCTCTGTGCATCAAAGTTGCCTTACAGTCAGTCAGAAGGTGCAACGGTGTTTCTTCCTCTTCTTTGCAGAATCTGCACAAACCATCATTGATAATGTCCATTCAGGCTCCCTACGTTTCGGGAGAAAGTAATTTCCTTTCTCATTCTTTGGGACGGTTTTCTTCGGGTCCTTAGGTGCACTTGTGGGAGGTTAGAAAATCCCTTAAGCTCTATCGGTAGTATGTTGTCCGCTCCGGCAGAGCACCGCCTGCAAGAGTAAGGCTATTTAATCAAGGGGTTCGCCTGATGCCCTTGAGGCTCCGTTCGTAATACAGTAACCACTATACCATCCATCTTTTGGCACGAAGCGCATAACGCCTTGGACTGGGGTTGGGATAAGAGGAGAGGATTTGGGAAGTTGGAAGGATTGTGAAACGAAGGCGGTCAGGCCCAGCCCCTGGCCACCTTCTCCTCCTCTTTTGTTTGTCCCTGCATATAGCAGGTTAATAGGGTAGCCTCGAGAAGGCCGAAAGTCGGAGTTGAGTGCTAGTGGCTATTAGAGGCGCATAATCACTCTATTATTGCTCCATCTGTATGTAAAACACAAATTGAGCAAACGTCTAAATGTACCAAAGACTTACATTTTATTAGGGAGCCAGGATTTACTAAAAAATAGATTCCACTATTATTAAATCTAAAAATGATGTAACCAAATAAAAGAAGTGAATTCTTTGCAAAGCAAGAAACTGAACAATCACTCCAGCGGAGCCCGTTTTACACAAATCCCAAGCAACATAAATTTGTAAATAACAAAATAAACAGAAAAAGAAGAAATTTACAGCTTAAAGTAGAATTTGTAATAGATCATTGTTCTCTACCAATTGTCTTGCATACAGTGGTTTTGAAATACATGTAGAATTATAACTCCATCTAGATGGGGAAAATTCAAACACTTTAATAGATGTGTAATTGTGAAGTTCTCCCCTTTCAGAGGTTTAAAAACTTCTGCGAACCCGTCGTTATATTAGGTCTGTTTAGGAAACATCATAAAGTCTTCAGTAGAACTAGGTTTTTTATATTTTAACACATTTTATATAACGATTCGCAACACAGAATAGGGCTGTTAATGCCAGGCATTATATTCGCAGGACATATGAGTCCATACTATTTCTATTGTTATTATAATAATAATAATAATATGCATTAGAATCAACTAAGAATAATTCCACATAGAACATAAAAGTGAAACTTACAGCATTCAGACAACGTCGATAGTATGTTAAATAAATAAAGTAGCACACATGACCTTACAGCTCCTCTTTTACTTCTTGTAATGCTATATATAAAACATAAACAAAGAAATGGGATGATGGTTTGTTTCTGCATGAAATTTATGTATTAATTTATGATACCAGACTATAAATACTGCATTCTTTCAATGAAAATCATTACACTATCTACTATTTGTAAAAATATTGAATGTCCAACTTAATTCTTATACTCTCTTTACAGAAATATTCCATAAGTTGACCTGCAAGGTCATCTGACAGATTAAACGCCATGTCTAATTAAATTATTTCGTGGTACACAATTATTTAAGTTTAATTTTTTAAGAAAACATTTTAGTTTAGTGTTTTCTTTGATACTGATGTTATTGAATAAATTGAAGACTAGCTAAATTTCATGGTAAAATAATACAGATCAGTAAAAGTTTAAACGTCACTGATTGGGATGTGAAGCAAGAATGACAGCTCCAATCGCAATTTGAATTTTAATTAAATTCTAATTCTTATAATAAAACTGTATGTAGAACACAAATTGAACATACGTTCAATTGAACATACTGTAAATATTATGACAGATAATCAATTTAAGATATTTTATCCTTCCTTATGCCAAGAAGTTTAATTTACTCATAAATATGTTTATGTTGTTACTAATTTTTATAATTCATCATTTATATCCATAACCGAATAATACTTTATTAATGTCTTATTTTCCAATGCTTGCATAGGAATTTGCCGTTCATCGCCATTGTGTTCAGGTACTTTAAAAAACTGTCTTTTTTACAGTTATGAACAGAATAAAAAGTGTGGGAAATGCGTTTGGCAGCGGTCTAAAAGATCTTTTCAAAAATGACCCCTTAGGGATTAAAGTAGGATCGGGTGAGGCAATTATTAAACTTAAATAATAAAATGCTTTAGCTCTCTTCACTTTCCCATATTTAGTCTGCTTATTACTGACACTGTGAAATAGACTGCACATTAGATTGGAGAAAGAATTGGTGAAGGAAGTTTGTTAAACAAATATTTCTGACCTTGTTGTATATAAAAACTTTTGAAATAACATTTCAGGGACTTAGTATTATATCTTTCATGGATGATCTTATAATGACAGGATCATAACAATAATTAATCTGGTAATACTGTAGAACCTGTTTAGTGGTTATAAGAAGCAACTAAAAGTTAGTGAATTTTGCGCTATAAGTAACTGTAATTCAATTCTCCTGAACCGAATTAAGTTTTTATTGGATTTTGATTGATAATCCTTAATTATTTTTAAGTTTCTTAATAATAAATGCAACTTTTTTTAATATTTCAGATTTCAAACTCAATTTAAAAATTATTGAAATTCTGACCTTTCAATTCCATAACTGATTGCACTTTTTGTATGATTCCATAACTTATTTCTCAATATGTATGGAATGGGGTGAAACTAAATTGATTTTTTTAATAACAATAGCATAAAAATTCATTTTTTTAATCAATTTTATGGTAATTTGAAATCTCATCATATCAACAATAAAAAAATATTTTTTTACAAACTTGATAAGTTACATATTTTAAAAAAAAATTGTTTTCTTTATTTGATTTTTTAATATAAACTTGTTGAATCTTTTCTAAATCATTGAATGGTGTGAAGTGTTCCAGAGTTATTCTTCAACTCCTTCATTAACACCTGATGAAGATGTATTCAAGCACTTAGCTCTGGTGTATTCAAGAAATCACCCTAGTATGCATAAAGGGAAAAGTTGTAAGACTGGTGCACCTTCTTTCCCAAGTGGTATCACAAATGGTGCAGCTTGGTATCCTCTGACAGGTCTGTGGCTCAAACTCTTGTCTATTTTAGTGAAATAAATAAGTAATTATTGAAGAATATATTACCTATCTACCAAAGACAGGTAATACTTTAAGATATAATTTAAATCAACCAGGACCTGTATATTACAGTCCACTTTTGTGGTGTATTACAGTTATCTAATACTGCCCAGCCATATCTCTGGTCTACGACACGTTTTTTATTTTTTTTTTTCTATCGAGCTAATTAGAGGATATGCTAACAGCCTACTTACCCGGTTGTACTTGCACTAGAGTCTTCAAATCTGATGCGTCATTCGTATCCACATTAAACTATCGGTAGCTCGAGGATTGCGATAGTTTTCTTGTCATTTGGTAGTGGCCTCAAGGCAGTTGTGATTCCTCACCCCAGTTTGGGAGGTCGTGTGAGCATGGGGGTTTGGGGTGACTGCTTGGAGAGCAGTCTCCTTCGGTTACCTGACTGTAGCCTTCTAATTCAGTCTATGTAGTTATTTCTGGAATACTTAGTTTTGCCTGAATCCTTGATCCGGTGACCAAGTCCAATTTTCGAATTTAAAACAGGAAAATGCCCTTTTCTTCTCTGAAAAACATCATAAACAGTGAAGAAAATGTTGTTTTAAGATGATTTATAATTAAAGATGTAAGATAATTACATTTATTAATCTCTAAACGAAAGATTTCAATTTTAAATTATCTTTTACATTTTTGGTTTTTATAGAATTATTATACTGGAAATTTTTTGGCTTCATAGTATTTAATAAGATCATTTTCCTTCCCCTTTGTCAAATAACATATATACGAATTTTTTCTAAGTGAGTGTTATCATTTTCCTGCACAATATTATTCCTCGTACATCTCATATAAGTCAATAAACAATTTAAATTGTTCCTTTATAAATATCAATTTTATCTCAGTGGATTCGCTTAAAAAATTTCTAAGTCAATGTAAACAATGTAAAAAAATATAAAAAATTCCACAAGTATAGCAGGTGATCTCTTAGTCTAGGATAAACAAACAGTTTTATAGCGTTATTGCTCTTTCCCGTAATTGAAACTTCATGATTTTTTTTATGAATTGCTAATTTTTTGTTCCATTTTTGGTCATATTTTCTTTATTTTTGAATGAGCCGTTTAGCGTCAAAAAAACATTTTCTGAAAACAGAAATCGTACTGTAACGCCCCATTAGCAAATGTAATTTTTTAAAAAAAAATCTCAACTCATTCTTCACATAATGTTCTATTTTTAGGCATAGTTTCATTTTGATCCGTCAAACAGTATGGCTTGTATCGCTCTCACAAGGTTTGAGATTGAATTATAAGTCAAAATTTTTACATTTTATTGAAAAAAAAATATATCCTGTTGTTTTAAAATTCTGAATATATTTTTCGTTTGTTCCATTTGTGACCTCAAAGATAATGTCCAAATTTCAAAATTCTAGGGTTATCAGTTTAGAAGAAATAAATGTTTTCTTAAAAACGGTTTTTGGCAAAAAAAGTGACTTTCCCATCATGCATAATTCTTCCCAAACAATAGGGATCTTCTTCCCTATGGGGCCCACTTTTGTGTAAAATATCAACTTGATCCATCAAAGATTCTGGACCGTAGCGTGGTAACAAACAATGCTAACACACTTACCCACCCAGACAGATACACAGACACCATCGAAAAAACTTCATAAAACGACTTCTGGGACCTTAAAACATGTAATTCCGTCAAAATCTCGAGATCGAATTTTTATCGATCACTGTACTTTACTTATAGTAAAGTAATAACAGCATTCCCTAAAGCAATGGTGTAATATTGCAAAGTTGATGATGTAGAAATTTGAATTTAAAATTTAAAACAATCTTCAGGTTCTTAAATAGACATGGATTTGAGCTGGATTTTATATTTGGATGCAGCAGAGTTTGTTGTTTTATAAGAAGAGTTGAAAATAAAAATATTAAAATTTTGGTTGTTTGAGAATCGTTCTAGTGACTTCCATTTTTTTCTTATTTTGAAATATATTGAAAAATGCATTAATAAAAAAAGGGCAAATTAAATTTACACAATCTAACGACACACACAAGCATTACGACAACAATAATAAAGTGTTTTTACAAATTTTAACCCTTTTATATGACTTATGGTACAGGCATTTTTGCATCTAGATGTAAGTTTTATCCAGAATTCTAACTTTAGGAAATATATGACTGTCTCATTAACAGTAAGACTTCTAAATTTAACTTTCTTGAAAATTTTTATTAAAAAAAATACATAATTGATTGAAATTTAGGATATGAATGCAAAAGATGCTAAATTTGTATGTACCTGAAGAATTGAATTCCATTCTAAAGCACACTATTGCGACTTTCTATGGCATTTTATTAAAAAAACAAACTGCAATTTGATAGTTATAAAATTTTAATATCTTATTTATTAATAGTTAATGAATATTTAGCTGTTAAATAAAACAGTTATAACATTTAAAACAGCTTTGAAATTTGTTTGCTGTTTTCAGGAGGTATGCAAGATTTTAATTATGTGTGGTATGGCTGCATGGAAATTACATTGGAATTATCATGTTGCAAATACCCAGCCGCCAATGAACTTCCGAGATACTGGGAAGAAAATAAAATGGTAATTTATGCATAAATTAAATTCACTTATTGATAATATAAGTAATAATCAGCAACTCATCATTTATAAATGCAATTATACCTCAACATAAATAGATACACTTTATTCGAACTTATATTCGCAAAAAAATTTACCCGGTTTATTAAAACACACTATGTTTTAATCGCAGTTAGAAAATGTAATTAAATCTACAGACAGCAACAGTTTTCAAACTGTTATCCGTTCTTGTTGAGGCACTGCTGCTGATGTAGCAAAGAACCTGTATGAAACATTTTTTTTTTTATTTGTGTCCATTGCATTCTAGTCAATTCACCAACTACGAGTACTATATGTTTCAAGGGTAGACTTTGTCTTTTAAGAACCCAAAAAAAGAGTGGTTTGAATATGTAGAAGAGAGACATCCTATGATAATCTTTGTCTAATTCAACTGTGGTAAGATATCATCCGAGTAGGTTGGTTTAACATTTGGATGGTAATGTTCTACACCTTATGTTTAACTTTACTTTACCCTATGACCGCTCTTGTTTAACCATTCAGCGTCTAGCTTACCTGTAGAGACGCGATCTTGATCCGTTTTGGAAGTCCAGTAGATCTGAGCAGATGTCAGGTGTTCACCATTTAGCACTCTGTTCAGACATAGTGCAACTCATCAAAATAATGCAAATGCTTCAAAACCGTGTACTCCATCTTGGTGAGACTGAAACTATTGAAAACTAATATTATTTTTGTTAATCATAAGTTCTAAACAAACTATCTGTGCTATTTTCAATGCCAGCTGTTTGTGCTATCATCAGTTTTGGACCAGAACAGTAAATCAGATATTGACAAGGCAATGAAATAATGTCTGCATTTCGATTAAATTTTTTAACTGCAATTTATTTTAATAAACTGTTTTTATAACTATTTGAATTGTTATATATTCTTAGAATTATTATATTATTATATTATATATTATTATATATTATATTATATTATATTATTATTATATTATTATATTATATATTATTATATTCTTAGAACATGTTGTCTTGTATATATGTATACAGAGAAGGTGAAACAAAATTACGAGGAACTAAAAAACAAAACATTCAAAAAGAGAAAGTTTTGTTAACAAAAAATTTCATTTAATTCTTTTATAGTAATAATTATTCAGGGTCTCAAAAGATTTTTTCTTTTCTTGTGGTTGTTTTTATGTAATTTGTGTGGTTTTACATAAATATTAATTATAATTTAAGAAAAAGGTAATTTCTACAAACATTAAATATTACTTTTATTAATTTCCAATTTTCAGACTACCTAAATGGACGGTTTGTGTCTCGGTATTTATGCATTAAAAGAGGAAAAAATAGTTAAAATAAACAAATTTTTGCAATCAAAATTTTTGTTTTTGACAATATTCATTTTATGCATGTAAAAGTGATTATGTTACATAATCAAAACAATTTTCTATTTTCCAGTCTCTTATAAAATTCCTTGCTGAGGCTCACAGAGGAGTTCATGGATTTGTTCTTGATGATATTGGGAATCCAATAGAAAAAGCTTCTTTAAAAATTAAGTCTAGAGATGTGGGTTTTCAAACGACTAAATATGGTGAATTCTGGAGAATATTACTGCCAGGATTTTATAAACTAGAGGTAAATATGGCTTGTGCAAAAGTCTATATGGATTTAAATTAAGTAAAAAATAACTTAATTCATATTAGCAAAAAAGGATAAGGAACAGTTTTATTCAAGTTTTAGTAAATGATTTTTCTAAACCAGGGGTTCCTAACCCCTTTGTGATCTCAGAACATAGGGCTTGACCTCTTCAACAGTCACCTGGGATGCTATAATACCCTTTATGACCCATAGATTAAACCTGCTTTGTGCACTTTCAAAACTCCCCTGCATATCTTGTAATTGGTTAAGAAAAACAAAAGCAAGTTTGACATTTGATGAACTGTGTTCTTTGGAATAAAATGAATTACAAATATATAATATCCTGTCATTCTATTAACGTTTGTTTACTAATTTAGCTTCAGTTTGGCCTAGTAATTCATTATAAGTAATAAAAAATATGTCTTCACGTTTAATTTAAATTTCCATTAGTACATTCAATTTTCATTTCATTTTCAAAACTCAATAATCTTTATACTATTTTAAATGTATATGTAATTATAATTATTTTATTTAATTATCTGAAAGAAAATGAAAGAATTTGTAGCAATATTTTGATATTATACTGAGTGCACATTGTATAACAATCTTGGGAAGTAGTAGAGGGGGAATGACGTTTTGAATTGTGAAAGGTGTGTATGAGACTTGCAAAGTTGAGAACCCCTGTTTCAAAGTCTCTTAATGTTAACCTATTTATTTATAATATAAATCATCACAAAGTTTTAAAACGAAGTTATTTTTCTACAAAATAAAATATTAAAAAAATTGAAATTTTTTTCTTTTGAAATTTCTGTAGGTTTTTTATTTTTAAAGGAAGTTATTGTTTGTTTTCTTATGTACAATAAATAAAATATTGTAATAATGAAAAAAAACCCTGATTTTGAGTTTTCATATCTTGAGGTTTAGAGTCCAGATCCTTTTTTTCATGTCTGTATGTGTATGTATTTCTTTAGTGATCGCACTTAACAACCTTGTCGCGCCATTTGATGAGTCATAATATACTCCTTTATCAGGAAAATGACTCAATAGTTTCATAAATATTGTAGTACATGAGAGAGCTACTTTATTGTATAAAACCTACCTTATACCAGTATAGAAACCATTTGTTCGTCGCAGAAATACGAATTGTATATTTAAAATTTTAAGTTTACAATTATTTCATTAATAATAGACTAAAACAAATTTTAGACATTTTAAATTTTATTATTAGGTAGAAATAATAAAATTATTTCTAAATTTAATATAATAAAATTATATTATATAATTATTCTTATATAACACTCGAAAGACTACTATTAAAGTAGGAGAAACAATAAGTTTTTAGCAGAATTTTCTTGAAGAAAAGGTTTCTGGGCTTTGATTTTTGAAAATTTTAGGTTAAATTGTGAATATAATTGAAAAAAAAAGTTGAAAAATTAAATTTTTAATAAAGGTGACAGGAAAATTGAGCTTAAATGCATCAAACTCCAATAAAAAACCCTAAACATAGAGAAAGCATGTAGATAAAGATATTTATCATGGAAAAATTGAATTTTAATCATGAATAAAGGGGAAAGAGATTATCAAAAATAATTTTTTTTTTTTAACTCAGCAGTAAATCATTTAGAGCTAAAAATTATATTGTGTAAATCCATTATTACAAGTTAATTTCATTAGATTTATAGAATAAAGATTAAATTAGAAAACTTCTGTCAAATTTATGAGTTGAGCTTTATGTACTTTGACTGTTAAGTTTTAAGCCTGAAGATGGTCACATAGATAACTGAAATGTATAGCTCCAAATAAAAATTAGGTATTTGAGGAACTGAAGTCTTCTTAGTTTTTCTTTAAACATTAATGTAGATTTTCTCAATTAAACAATCTAACCATTCCATTAGAATTACATTTACAGAAATAAAATATCATTTGTAATGTTGTTTGTGGTAAATATTTTTTTAGTTATGTACGTAAATTGTCCTCAAACGCTCTTCCAATATGTATTAATTTGATTATCTACTAATTTGATAATAAGTTTAGTTTAGAGTGTAGATCACTCCAAAGTGTTTTTTTTTGCATATAATTATATGTTTTCTTTTTAAGGTTTATGCTGATGGATTCGCTCCAAGAGAAATAGACTTCATGGTTGTGGAACAACATCCAACTTTACTGAATGTCACGCTGTATCCTAGTAAGGTAGGTTTTGGTTCATGGGAAACAACAAAATTCAGACCATGGAAACCTCCATGGCAGGCACCTCCAAGACGGTACCCTGCTTGGCTTACAGACACAGTTGAAGGGGCAGGTGAAAGAGGTGACAGACCAGACCCTCCAGCATCTGCAAAGTCTCCTCCTCTCCTTCCTTTCTTACCTCTTCTAACCTTTCTGGTTGTAGTATACTACTAATATTTTTTTAGCTCTCACAAAAAATGTGTATGTATCACATAATTTTCTTACTAACTCTAATTGGCAATGATCAACTAGTTTCAGAAAAAATCATTCGACGTTAAAATCAAAAATCAGTTATACTAAATAGTAATATCAATATAAATATAAAATAATTCCTACCAAAGAAATGTTCACGATACCATGAATAACAATATTTTTTATGCTTCGTCAACTTATAATTTAGTTACCTTCCTTCAAATGACTGATACTCCTAGAAATGTACATATTCAAAGACATTTACAACTATTAAATAGAAAAAGCAGAAGTTTTATTGTATGTTGAATAACTCCATTACCAAACAAAACACAGCTCAGAGATATTTATAATCTACTGATGAATGTTTGTTTTAATAGTGAAAAATATGTAGACTGGTCTCAAAATGTCTACTATTTTTCATGTTTTTAAATATTCTTGAAATATCAACAATTCACTCAAAAAATAATATAAAAGTACTGTAATTAAACAATTACGATGAACCTCAAATTGAGTGTGTATGTAAAAAAATCGTCGAAACAATAAACAAAGTATGAAAACGTTCTGAATCAAATCGATTTTTTTTCTTTTTTTATTTATTTTTCAACCTTCCTTGAAAATTATCAGAACCTGAATATATTTACTTCATTTTTTAAGTGATTTCTTTGTAATCAAATAGCGTTCTTTTTATTTTGTAATCTCTCTCTCTCTCTCTCTCTCTCTCTATATATATATATATATATATATATATATATATATATATATATAATCCCTGCTTTCCCTTCCCTACGCCATTTGCGTCCTGGATCTCCTAGGAACAACTTCGCCCTTCGATGACATCTGTGATGTCGAAAGCTTGCGCAATCAATACGTTTTCTTTTCTTATATTTATTATTATTATTCTTTTCTTTATTTCTAACTAACGATACCTTCCCTATTAATTCTTACTCTCTTTCAACTCTTTATTTAATATATATTTTCTAGTTTACTATTAATCTTAATTATTATTAATTTAATCTTGATTAATCTATGTATTACCTATTAATCTATTTACACTATTGACCTCTTAACTCTTTTATTTTTATCTTTATTGTATTTTTCTTTATTTCTAATTATACCTTCCCTATTAATTCTTACTTTCATTCAACTCTCTTATTTTAATACATTTTCTTGTCCTTTAATAATCTTTTAACCTTCATTTACTTAAATATTCTTAATCTATTTATTCTCTATTAGTCCAGTTATACCGTTGACCTTTCTCTTAAACTAACCGCTTGTTTCTTGTTCCTTATTGACCTTTGACCTTCTCTTTATATTAACCTGTACTATCCTTTTAATTATTATCTATTTATAGCAATGACTAAGCCTGAGTCATCGATTTTAATTTAACATGTCACTTGGCCAACTCCTTTTCCAGTTGAACCCTGTTAGCAGGAGGTTAGTTCGTAGGACCGAATCTCTCAGTCTTAAGATCGTGAATGCCGAGACTGCGGTTAATTTTAATGATACCTGTTTAAAAAAGGATCTGCTGCCTATTTATACCAATATATATATATATATATATATATATATATATATATATATAAAGATTTCACATAAACACGTGAAATAACAATCAATGATCAAACCACAATAAGAAATGGGAAGGGTGAAAGCGCAGGAAAGGACTAATGTCCAGAAAGGGATGTTTGGGGAAACAAAGGAGTACAGTAAGAAAAAGTAAAAAAAAAACTATCCGCTACCTGTCAACCCTCTTTGAAGAGGCTATTGCCCTCGTGACGAAAGTATCAAGTTTGAAGAGACCGTTACTAATGTTTATAATATTTGATCTATTAAATTTAATTAGAGACGATTCAATAATATTTCTTAACAACATTGATTTTTCATAGGTAATAAATTTAACTCCTGTCCAATCAATATGATGATTTTCATTTTTTATATGCAAGAATAAGGCTCTACTTTTTTCCTGTCTACTTACGTTGTATTGGTGTTGTTTTACATGTGTCTTTAATGATTTACCAGTTTGACCAATATAAATTTTATGGCAATTTTTGCACGGAATTTTATAAATACCACCGGACTCCAATTCGCTGGGAGAGTTTTTTATTAACATATGACCTGCGTTATTACGATTAGAAAACACTATATTAAAATCAAGTTGTTTGGTAATCTTGGAAGGGGGTCCAATGATTCATGGTATGGCAAAACTATAGAATTTGACAATAAAGGGGCTATGTTGAAGTATTAGAGAAAGTTTTTTTAGCACCCTTCAAAGCTAAATCGATAAAAGAAGAGGTATTTTAACGAAAGGGCAATTGACCTAATGTTGTTAATCTCTTCATTAAGGAATTCAGGAGAGCAAACTCTTAACGCCCTCAAAAACATATTTCTAAAAACAGAAATTTTAACATTTTTGGGATGCGAAGAATAAAAGTGAACATACGCAAGTACATTCATAGGTTTTCTATATACACTAAAGCGTAACTCATTAGGTAACCTATGGATCAGGACATCTAAGAAGGGCAAATTACCACTTACTTCTTCCTCCATTGTGAATTTGACTGTCGGTACTAATAAATTCAATTTTGTTAGGAAATCAACTTTATTTAAAGAATTGGTACAAATGCAAAGAATATCGTCAACATATCTATACCTTGGAAATCATCTTTAAACAAAGTTGGTGTTTCTTTCTTTATTCAGAGCCGAAAGGTTGTTTGCCTGATCTTGAATAATGTCTACTAATTGAATTAAGTTGACAACCTTTATAGCATCTGTGTTTTCAAAATGTTCTAAAACAGGATTACGTGATAGTAGATCAGCTAAGACATTTTCCTTTCCTTTTCTGTAAATAATTGTAAAATTAAATTGGGAGAGATAATGAATCAAGTCTCTTAGAATTTCATCCGTCCTTGCTTTTGTTTTTAAAGTTTCAAGAGGTTTATGATCACTGAAAACAGTGAAATTACGTCCTATAAGGTAGTACTGCCAGTACTTTATGGAATCTTTAATCGCTTTGCATTCGAGATGAATCACATCCAGTTGTTTTTTCTCGCTCTGATAATTTGCGAGAAAAGTATGCAACTGGATGGAGTAAGCCATCGTCTTGAGGTTGTTTGAGAGTTGCACCTATTCCTTTATAGCTAGCATCTGTCTTGATGAAAATTGGTTTCGCAGTGTCATATATTGCCAGAATAGGGGTTGAACATAAGTAATTTTTCACCATCTGGAAACTTTGTTCACATTCATCGGTCCATTGAAATGGAACATTCTTTTTCAGAAGTCGGTGTAGTGGTTCAAGTTTTCTTGTAGTATTCTAAAATTCTCTATGTATTTTAGGTAGAAATTTATTGATCCGAGAATGCTGCGAACTCCTGTTTTATCAGTGGGGGGTTGCAGTTTTCTTATCGCTGCTAGGTTTTCTTGTGCCGGAAAGACTTCATTTTTTCGAATGACGTGACCTAAATATTTAACAGATGGAGCTGCAAAAACACATTTGACCAGTTTTATTTTGAAACCTTCTGTGTCAATAGCTTGGAAAAATTTTTCAACGTGCGTTATATGTTCATCCCATGTGCGAGAAAATATTAAAATGTCATCAATATAATTAACACAGAATTCATCTAAGTTATTTCTGCGTATAATATTTGATAAAATCCTCTGAAAAATGGCTGGTGCATTTTTGAGGCCGAATGGAAGTACTTTAAACATAAATTTACCGTATTTTGTAATAAAAGCAGTTTTTTCTCTATCCTCAAGTTTCAATAAGATGCACCAGAAAGCTGAATTTATGTCAATAACAGTGAAATAATTACAATTTACAGTTTTATCAATAATATCGTGGATAGTTGGGAACGGGTAACATTCAGGAATAATTAGTTTATTAAGTTTCCGAAAATCAATACATAATCTAATTTTTTTACCTTCGTCCTTTTTAAATGCAAGAGTGACGGGTGAAGCATAGGGTGAGTCTGACTCCTCAATCAAATCTGCTTCTAATAGTTTTCGAATTTGTTTTTTTATTTCTTCTTCATCTGGCAAGGAGCATTTATATGGTCGAGCTGTAACATATTCTTCACGAATGAGTTTAATTTCTGCTTGTTTTCAACTTACTCTGCCGACATCAAATTTATCTCTAGCAAACATATGTTTATACTTCTCGATGAGTTCTAACAATGATTTTTGTTTATTTTCATCGGTAATATGTTGCAGATTTGCTGTGTATGCTTCAATGGGTAAACCCTAATTAAAGTTAACTTCTATGATATCTGTATTTGATCTGTTAAATTTTTGAAAAATATTTAACTTCTCATCCTGGATAAGTTGAAATCTTTGGATGGCATCTGTTCCCAATATTAAGTCATAATTAAAATTGTTATGGCTTACTACAGAAACGTTTAGAAATTTTGTAATGTCTCCAATAGTTAGTGTAAGATTAACCCGGGCTTGTGTAAAATCGGTTCCATTAATAGTTTTTAATAAGCTTTGCTCTTTATTAACTTGCAACTGCAGCGAGTCAATAATTCTTTGATTGGTAATAGTGGTGTTTGAACCAGAATCATATAGAGCTGTTATTTTGAATCGGTTATTTATGGTGACATTCAATTTTATCAGTGAATCCGATTTCCCCGGGGCTATTAGTTTAAATGAGCTTGGTTTGAGTCGGTACTTGAAACGTCAATGAAGTTTGACTTCACTCTTTCTTTTTTTACCTCGCTGTTTCGACAATCCGCCGGTAAATGATATCTGTTTTTCCAACCAAGAGATTCGCAGATGTGACATGGTTTACGAAAATTACCAGTATCGTTTTTCTTATGAGTTTCCTCTTCTTTTCTCAAGGGTACCGTTTTATATTCTGGTAGTCTATCCCTCTTTCCTGTAATAAAAGAATCTTCTAATTTACGCAATTCAGTAAACAATTTATCAATAGTAGTTATATGTTGGCGGTCCAACTGCTTCTGAACATCATACGGTAAACTAACCACAATAAGATTAATGCGTGAAATTTCAGTCATACCAGGTTCAGCTTCTAACCACAATCTCTCCTTAGTTAAAGCAAAATCAAGGAGTGATCCTCCAAGGTACTTGTAACTGTGAGCCTTCCGAACAATTGTCCAGCCCTTATCAACAAAAACGATCAAGAATGAATCTTTCCATGATCGCCATGAACCTGTTAAACCCAATTTTATTAGATTAGATTCGTACCAATCTTTTGGAGCTCCTTCGACAAAAAAGTTTAACGCTTGAATTTTCATTTCATCAGAAGTAATATGAAAACGTTCACATTCCTTTTCAAATCTTTCTAACCATCTTTCTGAATCAAGCTGTTTTTTATAATATTTTGAAATTAAAATCTTTTTTTCAATTTCTTGTAACTTTATTTCGTTATTATGTAGTTGTAACTGACTTTCTAATTGTTTTATACGGTCTTCTAAAGCAGAATTTGTATATTGTGCCGACTGGGAATACTCACCTTCAGTAGATTTAGGCACCATCTCCTCTAATGGCATATCTTTAAAGCATAGGTTTTCTTCTTCATCAAAATATTCTCCTTTTACACCATCATCAATTCTAATAGCAACTTTCCTATAGCCTGAAATTGGCTTGATAGCTGAAATTGAATTTTTTATTGTATTTTTACCTGCTAAAATTGTATGAAACTTTATGTCTCTAGACTCCTTAGGTATCAAAACCATATTTCCTTATTTAAAGATAACGCCTGAATATCAAATGTCTTCTCAGCTTTCTTCTTAATATGAACATAAAGCCGGGCCATCTCCTAATCCGTCGAGTGTAATTTAATTTGTAAGATTGTAGTCAACGTGATTTTATTTTAAGAACAAAATTAAATTACACGTTTACACTCCAAATTAGGAACAATAATAATAATTAAAACTGATAATAAAAATCTAAACACAATTAAATATAAAGTTCATATCAATGTGAATAAACATTAGAAACTTTGCAAGGTTACACTCATAGCAGCTGGCAGCAGGGTTGCCAGGTTACATATATATATATATATATATATATATATATATATATATATATATATATTTATTTATTTATATCTATATCTATATATGTATGTATATATATATGATCAAACCACAATAAGAAATGGGAAAACAAAACTAAGATCTTTCAACCGTAAGAAGCGGTCTTCGTCAGAGTCAAAAACCCAACAGTTGGGTTTTTGACTCTGACGAAGACCGCTTGTTACGGTTGAAAGATCTTGGTCTTCTTTTGCCGTTTCTTATTGTAGTTTGATTATTGATTGTTATTTCACGTGTTTATGTGAAATCTTTTTATCTAATATATAATATATATATATATATATATATATATATATATATATATATATATAAATTTAAATTACACAAAGCACGACACAGAAAAGAGAATACAAAGAAAACTTACAGAATTCAATATTTCGAACTGTTGTTCGTCATCAGGAGAGTAGACTAGTAGAGAGGACGAAGTGAGAGAGATCTCCCCACGTCGAAGAACGGAGCGCGAATGATTATATATATATATATATATATATATATATCATATAATATCATATATATATATCAGGAGGCTGAGGAGCAACAGGAATATTTTTACTGGCCAAAAACTCGTTTTCTTTTCGGAATTTTCGGAACCATTTTCGCACAAATTTTTCTCATCTCCATAATATATATATATATATATATATATATATATATTATATATATATACGAGGTGTGTAAATAAAGTAGTGAGACTGATTTTTTTTTAAATTTTCTATTCAAATATAATTACAATGTGATATTGTCACCTTCAAAATAGTTCCCTTCGGAAGCCACACAGCGCTGGAGACGGTCCTTCCAATCATTGTAGCATTGCTGGAACTCGGATTCTGGAATGGCCTTCAGCTGGTCGGTTACAGCAGTTTGTATGTTTTGTAGAGTCCCGAAATGAGTTCCCTTGAGGTGATTTTTCAATCTCGGGAAGAGGAAAAAGTGATAAAGACTCAAGTCTGGTGAATAAGGAGGCTGAGGAGCAACAGGAATATTTTTACTGGCCAAAAACTCGTTTTCTTTTCGGAATTTTCGGAACCATTTTCGCACAAATTTTTCTCATCTCCAATTCATTGGTCAAAATGTGATGAACGGAGGTGTGATTCAAATTCAACTGTTCCCCGATCATTCTGACTGTCAAGCGTCGATCTGAACGCACAAGGTTCCGTACTCTGTTGACATTTTCATCGGTGTTTGCACTTGAAGGCCTTCCGCTTCATGGTTCATCTTCAATCGACTCTCTTCCTTCTGAAAATTCCTTAAACCACTGAAAAACCTGTGCCCTTGATAAAACACGTTCTCCATAGGCCTCCTGAAGTTTTTCAAAAGTTTCTATGTCCAAGTCTGAAGCAAAATTTGATTGCACACCGCTGCTCAACTTTGAGGTCACTCATTTTTAAAACGCTCAAGAAAAAACCATTTCACGAAAACCAACGCTACGGACAAACAAATGACTGTGGCGAGTTCAGATTCATACTGGAGGCGCATCACACGTGCACCTGACGCTACTCAAGGCCACGCGTCTCCAGCGTTGCCAGATCGAAAGCGACGTTGCCAGTCTCACTACTTTATTTATACATCTCGTATATATATATTATATATATATATAGTCAAATTACTGACGAAACATACAGAGAAAAATACTAGCCGAAATCCCATTTATATTTGGACTTTTGAATGTCATTTAGAAGTGAAATGATGTTAGGAGGTGAGACAGGACGATATATATATTATTTTTTATATATAAAGTCACTATCTACTCTCCTGCTACTCCACTTCTTCTGATGACGATGGATATCAAAATATAGGAGTGAATTTATTGGTTCTTCCTAAGTTCACCTCAGTATTTTGTTCAGTACTGTTCTTGTATTGTAGACCATATCATTTTTCATGTATGCATACAATTGATACAGTATATTAAAACAATATATATATTTTTATTTATTGTCGACAAAGTTTTAACATTCTATAGTGTAGCATTCAGTAAAGTCGTTTTTAGTCATTAATCATCACTAATCTAAAGTATAGGTTTTATTGTAAATGTTTGATCATGTAGAGAAATAAAACATTTTAAATAGAAAAGGCTGTATCGATTACATTACAGGAGATATAAGAATGTGCATAAAAACACTTCTATATTCTCTGTAGTATAATACTTTTTCTTTTCTAAATGTTATCAAGGGTTATGAAGGGAGTATTAAAATGAAAGCAAAATATCGCATAGCATTCATGTAATTTTGTTTTTTTTTTTGCAATTTATTATCAAGATAAGAAATTGTTTAGTGACACTGTGATCTTGCATAGTGTAGTTTTACGTTAATTTTTGTTTCATATATTTGTATATATATTAGGATATATATATATATATATTTATACGAGGTGTGATCAAAAAGTAAGATGACTTTTTGGATATTTCACTCGGTAAACAAATTTCAAAATTTTTATTGTGTTGGTACACTCGTCTCGATCATATGTTCACAGTTTTGACTATAGGATTATCAATTAATTAATATTAAGTAATTGATTTTAATAATTAATAATTGATTTTTGATTGTTAATTAATATTAGAGCAGAGAGTGTGTATTCATTTTTGTGAAAAAAAAATTTAAATAAATTTTAATACATTCTTATATGTTAAGTGCTCAAAAACTCTTGATATGTTGAGAGTTGTTTACGGTGAATCAACTTGGGCAAGAAAACGTTTATAAATGGTATTAGTTATTCCAGAGGTAATTATTTTTTCAACAGCGAAAAATCGCCAAGCACGTAAACACGAGTCTAACCTTTATGCCTCTCACGTACAACACATGCTATATAGTCATAACTATGAACATATGATTGTATCGAGTGACCATTACACCGACAACAAAATCAGAATCATGAAATTTTATTTCAATGATCGAAAATTCTTAATTACTTTTACAAATTGTATACTGCGATACATTAGGGTGTCATATGTTATATATACAGGTTGAACCTACCTAATCAGGCAACCACCGGACCTTAGACTTGCCGGACCATGAAAAATTCCGTAGGTGGTCCCCAAAACACCCTCTTTATTATGTACTTACATTGTAGATGTAACATTGTTTTAATATATGATAGTTGTATTACATCAAAATATACGTACAGAAGTACGTAATGGAAAAACACATTGAAAGAATACTTATGTATTTCTTTTTAGAACTAGACAAGCAGATAAACTGTAAAGGAAATAATCTAGAATACATCATGACCATTAAGTGCTACAGAAGTGTATAGCATAAGGAAAAGTTACAGTAATGTACCTGTGCAACAATGATGTTCACCTGGAAGTAAGGAAAATATAAAATAAGACGAGGAAAATCAAAACCAAAATTAGGAGTGCACAAGATATGTAGTAAAATTCAGATTTAAGAAAATGATTAAATTAAAAAAAAAAGATTAAAAGTAAACAAAGTAACTACAGTAAATAGAAAAATAAACAAAATATGTACAGTACACTTACGTCACTATCACGGCTTGGGAACCCAGCACGGGTGTATTCAGATGATGTAACTCCAAGTTACATTACAAACAAAAATGTTGCCAAATTAAGGTGGTTCAACCTGTATTATGAATAGAGAAACGTCACAATAAAAATCACCTAATCAAAGAATTTGAACATATTCCCCATCATAATTACATAATTAAACTTTTTTTCTCTCTTAGAAAATTGTTATATACTTAGATTTGAATGACAATGGAATTAAACCGAAGCTTGGAGCCTCTTGAGAAACATCGGAAATGCTTCTCAAAGCTATAAACACTCCTGTTTCACTTGCCGTGTCTTATTCCTGCATTTATTTTGTCACGTTTTACTCTGATTTTTCAGATTATATACTATGTTTGAGTTATGTTTTACCATTTTAACTTTAATGCTAAGGAAAATAAAATTGCTGAGTTTTCCCGAAGAGTATTGAATTTAGTTATTCATTTTATTTATTTTATTTTTGGTGATAAATGTGCAATCAGGTAGTTGCAAAAAACTTTGCTGTGTTTTAGATATATGTGTAAGCATTTAAAATAAATTCACTTCTTTAGTTTCCCCTGAACCACGTTAAAAAGAGAAGTCTAATTCATAGAATTTCAATTTATCTTAAATTCAAAGGTAATGGTTAAAGAAATAGTTATTATAAAACAATGTGTTCCTATTTTCTTTATTCTCAAGAATGAAATATGAAAATGAGTAATGTTCTTTAAAATAGTTAATACTTTTTTATATTAACTAATTATAATTGTGTTTATTTTTGACGTATTTAAATAAAAATAAGAACTACATAATCTTCTTTGTAAGAAATAGGTCTAATTCTGAATAGGAAACTAATATTTTAGTCATTATTAAGAATTTCATTTTGAAATACATTGAATAATGAATGTTAAAATTTCAATACATGATTATTAAATAAAATCAAGTAATAAATTATATATGGAAGTATTATATTTTATATAACATATTTCGTTAAGCCTATATAATTGACTTATTTTGGTTTAAAAGTTTATTATTTCCTATATGGGGCCATTAGTGATGACTTATATATAATTATTTGTATGCAATCAAAGCAGTAAAATTGTAAATTTTCCAATTTTAAGAAAAATATTTCAGTAGAAACTCTGTCTGTGTGAAGTGTTCATTTTACTTTAAGAACATGACTGTGATAACATTGCACATGTTTGTGACTCCATTGTGATACCCTGGCCAAAGCTAAAATGACCACATTTAGTCTTTAATTTGTTGGCATCTATCAATAATACAAACATTCTATTACAAATATACACAATCTTTATGTTAAAATAACACTTAAACGTTTTAATTTAAGGGGTAATATAATAACATCATTTGGCTACAAAATGAATGCTGTCTGCTTTCTTGAATATTTATTGTATTTTGTAATCTAAGAAAGTAGAACAGAAATTGCAGTGGTTTAAATATCACTTGGAATGTAAAAATATTCTATTCATATCATGTAATCTCTCATTGAAATTAGTGAAAACACAAAAGAGATGTAAAAGAATGCTATAGTGAATTGTATTTAATAAGGAAGCGATCTCCAAAAACAAACATTTGGAACTTCCATTAAAACTGTATTCTGTACATTTGTTACATAGAGATGTTGTTATTTCATATTTAAAAGTATTCAAAGCGTAAATTTAGTGCAAAACGTATCCATAATTCTTATACTTTATTTGTATATAGAGATCTCAATTAGTGTAGATGTTTAAATCTTGTACAAGGTTAGATAACTAAATGGTTAATTGTAATATTTCTAAACTAGTTAACTATAGAATGTTGTATATATATATATATATATATATATATATATATATATATATATATATATATATATATATATATTAGGATATAGATTGAATGCGAACCATCCATTATAAGAAATGATTTCTTAAGTCTAACTCAATTCTTTCACAATGAATAAACAAACTGCTGCTTGTAGATTAAAATAGCTAGTGTCCTACTTTAGTTTTGCACAAAAGGACTCTGGAGTTTTATATTTAATTTATTTATAAAATACTGACATTGTATAGGCAGATACTTTGGAGTATCTGAATTCTGTTTTACACTTCTTGATCTATTGGTGGTAGTATCTAATATAGGATGTGCATGTTATCCTTAATGTTGAAAATTGATCTGCAAACATCTTCATAGGAACCGTAATGTAAAGATTCTAAAGAATTAATTAATGTATTTATTATTGGAAGAGTCAATTTTTTAATAACAAATAAGTTTGTTATATATCAATCTCTTATGATGAAATAAGTTTTCTTTTTTTTTCATATAGATTTAAAAGATAATTAAAATTATTAATACTAATGGCAATATTGCTAGAAAAACAAATAATTCTGGAAGTGAGTACTATTTATTTCCTAATTTGTAGATAAAACTAAAAAATGATATACCATGGATAGATATTTTGTTTATATAACCTTACACTTACAGTCACACTTTCTGACAAATTCTTATATTTTTTCTAGTCTAAAGTATATGTATTAAATGTTTACCAAAAGAAATTAACCAATTTTAATTTACACTTTGATACATGTGGAACATAGCATCAAACTGTACGTAACGCATACTTTATTCTGGTTGGTTATAATAAGAGTTAATTTAATTTCGTTTAACCACAGTAAAATAGGCACAAGATAAATAAGAAATTGTAAATGCTCTGGAATTTTTTTTTCTTTTTTAAATTCCATATTACATCCTTGTTTTATAATGTACGATTTCAACTCCCTCGCAAACATGAGAATTGTGTGATGACAATCGGCAATGAAATAATACAAAAGGCCTGATACACTTAAGGTATATAACTCGTTTTGAATATAATAGTGTTATAAGAATTTGGGCCATTATCTAACCAAATCAGTTGTTGTCTAAATGACTGAATGTTTAAATTGACCTCATCCTCAATAAAATCAATAGGAAACTTAATATAATCTTTGAATGATGCTGATACATTGTCATATTGTCAAGTTTAAAACAATGCTTACCACTATAGTTTTTTTTAAACTGAAAATATTTTTTTTTTGTTTTAGGCATTTATTAAGTTTTACTTGTTTTAAATATCATACATTCATATTTTTTAAATATATACCAAGAGTTGAGAAAAAGAAAGTCATTAAAACATTTGGACTCTTATTTCTGGAATTGAACATACAATTTAAACATATTATTAAAAAAATAAATGAATTTAAAAAATATGTTAGTTTTATGGATGAAGATAATGGGACCAACTAAAGGATGAATGCTTCTTTGTTAGTCATCACGTAATGATGAATTATGAAACGAATGTCCTCCGATGTATGGCGACAACCGTATTACTTTAATAAAAGAGAAGAGAACCGAATAGCTGGTAGATTATATTTTTTGTTAAGGCTTTTTAAATTCAGGCCATAATTATTCATTTTTAATGGTCACCTATTTACTTTGTCACCTTTTGAAATTGGTGAGTATTTTTTAAAATAAAACTATTAATGAAATTATATTTTCAGACAATACTTTTATGAATAAATTAGTCGTTATATGTTAAAAAAAATTCGATAGACGTCCAATGCTATTCTAAAATCTGTGCCTGAATAGTATGTTTCTATATTTGCCTTTATGGATTTTCGAATTCTTTGTAATCAGTTATAATTATGAAATAGAAATAGAATTTAACTCTTGATCTAAGGTATCGTTCCTCTCCTTTATTTTAGTACAAAACTGTGGAGGTATTTCAGTATTAATAAATAATGATTTGACTGAAAGTACTTAAAAAACTGTTGTCCCAAACTTGTTTTTTGTATCGAAACTTATTTTATGGAGTTGAGATATAACAATTATTCATCTGTTAGGTTATGTTATGTATATCACTCTGAAGAAATCGTCATACTTTGTCATACATTTTTTAATTACCTCTGACTTCTTATCAATTATGGTTTTTTTCCATATCAGCCTATACCGTCTGGCAGCAATTTATGTACATTGTTTCCGTTCGTATGAAAAGTTGTACCTTGTGTTAATAAACAATTTCAAATTGAAATATGCTTGATTCATTACCAATACAACTTCGGTTTTATTTTCATAATGTGAATTAATTATTGAAAATCAACTAATAATCAACTCTTCACTATTTTCCCCAAATATTATTATTTTATTACTGAAAACTGTTTAAAAATATTCCTATCAACAATTAATTTTGACTAATACAACAAGAATAGTTTGAGCACTTTATCTTTAAAACAGTTTTTCATACTCTGTTTATTTGCTATTTTTAGTATTTTAATAGCATATGTAGTTAATCTTTAAAAAGCTTATCGTAAACCATTATTTGTTGTTTAAATACCATAATTACTTCGGTAGCAATTAATACTTAAGATTATTGTTTTACATTATGATTTCTTTGATTCCCAGTTTTTTGATTTCTAAAAGTTTTCATTATATTATTTTTGAAACCGATAAAATTTAACATTCTGGACTCATATGTTCAATGGTTTTTAAATAGATGTATAATTGATATTATAGTTAGAGAACATAGTTGGATATATAATAATTAGATAAAATAGTTAGAAATTTTTTCAATTTCATTTTCTTGGTAGTGATTTTCGATCTTGTGAGAGTTTATGGTTATAATAGCATATCCAGTAGACTTGTAACGAAAAATCTCACTTGATTAACTGGGAAAGTTAAAAAAAATCATAAATTTTGTTCAATACGGTGATTGTATTTTCTTTTTCATTGAAATGTAGAATATTTGGGATATGTATATACTAGTAAGGTGTTGATAATGCATGAAAATACTCTCAGTATAATTTACTTGTTACCGTTGAGGGTTATAACTATATTTAAAATTGTATGTTTTGAGAAAATTATACATGTATGGGTATTTTGGTTTTATTAGTATTTATAATGAGTGTATTCACATATTTCTCTATGAGTGTTTATACACTCTACCCTAAAAACGAATTTTATCGGTAGTATCAACCTTCGTAAAATCTAATACACATATTTATCACTTTCATTGGATTACTAATTAACAATTTAAAAAAATCCGATATTACGCCTAAAAACTTAACACATCAAGTGACATTTAAGCTCTAGGACCTGTATCGTTTAGTTTATTAGTTCAGAACTACGTTATGTGTATGTTTTACAGACGGGATTTTTCAATCACCCTATCAATATTGTACCTTTTGGAAAACAACCAACAGGAAAAAGTTTCTATGGTAGCCGTAAATCAGGTCCGTCTATTGTATTTCCAGAGAGTTGATGAAACAGCCAGTAAGTATTGTTCAGATCAACTTTGTTGTAAATATCTGTATAATATATTTGTATATAGCTTTTTGATATGCAATATATTTTGTAAATACTTATTTCTGCTGAATGCATGATGTATTGAAGCATCCTAAACTCTTTATTATTATTCTATCAGGCCTGTGGTTTAACAATGGTTTTAAAAGATAAATAAAATACTTAGCATAAATACATTAATCTTTGTATGTTTCTTTGATCAAATTTTTACTTTTCATTGGAAATGGTCATTTATATAATATTGTTCACTTAATTATTATAAAATAAGTGTTTTAAAATATATTTTTAATGCAATTGAGCCCAAGTAGTATATCATGAGTTTGAAGTAAACTGTTATATTCATATCATAACATATGAACCACAGTAAGAAACTCTCAAGTAAGACTAAGATTCGGTCAAAGTACCGAGTTAGATCGGTCAAAGTATCTAAGATACTCTGACAAAGTAACGGTCTTCCTCAGAGTCACAAGTTGAATCACTCTTTAGAGTGATTTCTGGTAGAAAGATTTCAACTCCATTCAGAATTTCTCGTTATGATTTATATGTTGATGACAAAGCTAGAAATATTAAAGTGAATTCTGTTGTTGTTTCTCAGTGTTCTTTTATTACTTTCATTTTAATCGTTTGATATATATATATATACATATATATCCACTTAAAAATCGAAAAAACGATCCAAACTGGACGCAAATCAGTTCACAAACGAAGAAAAGCAACACACAGAGAAAGAGACACACTTACAAACTCAAATTTTCGGATGATCCGTCTTCAGGAGAAAAGAGAGAAAGGGCGACCAAGCACGCCGGAAACACAACGGCAGGAAACCGTCCCGGCAACCGACCGTGCTGCCACGCGCGCCCGGTTCAGGAAGTAATGAAGTAGAGACGATCAGAAGAAAATTAATATTAAAATTAAAATTAAGAATTAAGAAAAGCAGTTCTGGTTGATTGAAGGTACTTCATTTATACTTCATTTATCTTCCTGCTGTTTATTTTACCTTCAATCAACCAGAACTGCTTTTCTTAATTCTTAATTTTAATTTTAATATTAATTTTCTTCTGATCGTCTCTACTTCATTACTTCCTGAACCGGGCGCGCGTGGCAGCACGGTCGGTTGCCCGGACGGTTTCCTGCCGTTGTGTTTCCGGCGTGCTTGGTCGCCCTTTCTCTCTTTTCTCCTGAAGACGGATCATCCGAAAATTTGAGTTTGTAAGTGTGTCTCTTTCTCTGTGTGTTGCTTTTCTTCGTTTGTGAACTGATATATACATATATATATATATATATATATATATAAATTTTGATAAAAGTATCGACCGTGGAATAGAAACAAAACTAAAGTTTATCGGGACTCGGTCAGTTCTTCAGATTCAAATTAAACTCTCAATGCCAACGTTTCGGTTTTTATTTAAAACCTTTTTCATAGGCCTACAAAACAGAGGAAATATAAGAAATAATTCAATCATTCAAAAATCAAACATACATAAAAAGCGCAATTAGTTACAAATAAGAAATTACAATAGAAATTTGTAAAATAATTTGTAATGTAATACTTAGTTTTTCTGTTTCAAAATTGTATACTTCTGTAAGTTCTCTCACTAACCTATTGTCAAAATTTCTGTTGTAATTTCCTCTGCTTAGGAGGCCTATGAAAAAGGTTTTAAATAAAAACCGAAACGTTTAGCAATGAGAGTTTAATTTGAACCTGAAGAACTGACCGAGTCCTGATAAATTTTAGTTTCGTATATATATATATATTATATATGATGTGCGATATATAAACTACTGGAATAGAAAACAAAGAAATAAATAAATGATCTGAGGCATTTCACATTTTGTCTTAGAAGAGCAACAATTTTGTCATATGAAGTTATACACTACAAGGTAACGGAAATATTATATAGGAGTATATGGAAATGGAAATAACTGATAAAAAACCGATGGGTTACAGTACAGGAAGCAAAAATGAACATAAGGAAGCTAAAATAACAATAAAAATAAACATAATGTGGTTACATGAAACAAAACACAATATAAGAAAAAAATAGGTGACAGGGGCAGGTTTAGTAGTACGGTTGGAGTCCAGAGTCATATGAACTTGTAAGTTATCAAGGGGCCAAGTTTAATTATTAACTTTTCCCTCGATTAACCTGTTATCCAGTCTTATTGATCAGAGTTTTAAAATTATATTTTTCAGGACACTTTATGTGATATAAATTTCAATAACCAAAAACTGAAAAACAACGATTTTGCTTCTTCCCATTTTAGTGTATTGATTCGTGACATAACTGTCCTGGAACAAAGTATATATATATTTTTTTAAAAAAAATATTCAAGTTTTGCTTCAGGTTATTCAAGTCATGAATTCTACAATAAAATGGGGAGAAGCCATTGTTCTATCTTTCTTTACTGTAACCTTGTTTGTTCATTGTTGACAAATGTGAACGGACTCAGAGTGTTCGTTATTTCTTTTTTCTTTCATCCTTGCTGTTTTTGCTTCATACCTACATGTATGCTAGGGTCTCAAGTCGACATTCTTTAAGTTTCAACGACAGTGAACTAACCCTTTGTTCTTTCTCACAACGACAAATCAATATTTCACAAGCTTAAAAGAAATGAAATACAGCGCATAGACCAAAAGGTCAAAATACTACTAGACCTGTTTATCGGAAAAACTGCTATCTAAAACATTAATGTTTATGTTTGCGTATGCTGAGTGTTCACATCAATAAATCATACATTATTTATACCTTCAAGTTAATTATTAACACACCTTAAATATACCCATAAATGGCCTTTCCTTATATTTTTAATTTGAAAAAATGGATCACAGATATCACTCTGAATGGGTAGAGATCGAACTGTCTTTTTTGAAATGAAATGATAAATTACCAAAATTCACCAATATTGGCAGCCTAAATAATAATTAAGGCGTCAAATCTTACTTATACGGAAATTAATTACTGCTGTCTGAAGCTGTTCCTACTTTAATTGTTGAAGTTTAAAACAGTACTTTTTCACAAATGATTGGCAGAAAAACAAGCTAACTGAAAAATAAATCTTTATAACTATTCATTTATCACATGTAGAGAACTTCATCAGTAATTGTATAAACTTTCTGAAGATGCAAGATTGTTAACTAATTAAATAAAACTGTTATTTTTCAGAGGCAAGATACAAATTTCTACAGGCCCGTTAATCAACAACCTCACTTCTATTATCATCCTCCTCCAGTTAAGCAATCTCCACCTGACAGTGGGTTCCTTTCTTCCATTACATCGGGATTCAATTCTTTTGTTAATAATATTTTCGGTTAATGGAAATAAGAAGTCAATTTATTTTTTTTATTCATGAAGTCAACTGTAATCGTCTAAAACGATTGATCTTTACAAGACCCTATTTATTTTTGTGTATAGATCCTTAGATCATGTTTCATGTAATATTGTACATATAATAATTTAACTTTTAAGTTATTATTGGCAATGTACAAACTACTGTTATTTTAGTAATTTCCAAAATAGACTTCCATTAGTTAGATTCTTATAGTAAATTATGATGTTATTTAACTACATAGTAATATATATTTATTTCAAGAAGAGTTTATTTATATGCGAAATGTTTATAAAAATTTCTTAAAATCGTCTTACTTTACCATTTATTTAAAAGTACGGAAATGCACATTTTATTTTGAGTAATTCTCACTCAGTACCACTCATTAATTTATAACTATTTAATTTTTGTGTGAAATGATTGATTTGGACATTTATTTCATTATTTATTTCTAGAGATAATAATTATAAAATACTTCACAATCCATATATATATATATATATATATATATATATGTAAATTTGAATATATGTTGTAAGTTATCAGCAATAACTTACTTTTTATATACAAGTTTTGTAAATTATAAAATATATGAAAGAAAAACTGTAAATGTCTCGTTTATTGACTTTAATTTTTTAACCTAACGTAGGTCAATTTTTTTCCTATTTTCATTATATAATCATTGATTTTAAATGACTGGCGAATTTAATACAATTTTATATTTATAAATTCATCAGTCATAAAAACATTTTATTGGGCGATTCCGAGCTCTTGACATTGCTATACACTCACAATTGAATATATATAATGAAACAGAAATAAAACGCGGACGGCAAAATATGCAGAACAACTCACTTTTGTCAATATAGCTATGACAGAGGCTGTTATAAAATGTAATGAGTATGGTATCACGAAGTAGTCCTAAATTAGACAGCACTCAATTATATTTAGAGCAGAGATCTTTGTCGAGTATCTGACTTCTGTACAAGCTGAGAAGCCTTTGCTATAGGTCCTCCTCTCCGAAGGACGACAATCACATTTTTCTACCTACAAAGAGAATCAATCTAGTGCTAGCGGTAGCACGTTAACTAAGAGATCATTCTGACCACACCACACACATCCTTACATCGGATTTTTTTTTTCATATAAATAATGAGAATCATGATACAAATTGGGCAAAAGCTAAAGTGATCACTTACGAAAGATCGATTTTGTTAAAAAATATAATTAATGCAACAAATACCAAAAAAAGAGTAATAATTATTATATCCCTGATTTACCCAGCCTTTTGTTCCCTTTCTTTGCAATTTACAATACCTCTTCATATATATATATATTGGCAGCAGATCTCTCTCAAGCATATTTTATTGAAAATGATCGCAGTTCCTGCATTTACGACTTTTTTATAAACAGATTCTAGCTTCCATTCTATTTTTCTTCTCGTAAGGTGATAAACTATAAATCAGGTTGGCAAAGACATTTCCAAGTATATAAGTCGGTTGAACGAAAGAAATTTAATGAAATATTCTAAATATATTTACCTTACACTAATAAACGAGCTTTCAACATACATATGTTATCATCAGGCTTACACGTAATGGATTTACTCAATTAAAATAAATAAATTAAATAAAGTTATAAATGTTATTAAGTCTAAGTTCCATTGAGCGTGATTGCGTTCCATTGAGGTGGGTTGAGTGAGATAGGGGTGGCTATTAGTAGATATATAGTCAGGATCAGTGGTGAAATTGTATATCAATGACACAATTAACTTAGGATCGTTAATGATACTAGCGCTGTCATGTTGAGAGCCTCAGAAGAAACTCTTATTTGTTTGTTGGGAGGGGTAGATCTCTGCTCTTGGGTTTAACTTCAATAGTTAATGATTATTTATTTAGTACTTGTAATAAAACTTTTGTTCCTTATTAATTTTTTACTATAGTTAGGTTTTAATTAATTTCTATTTCATAAGATATCTTAATTTACAGACCTGTATTTATTTATTTTTTAACCTTGTCTCCCTTCCCTTCGTAAATTGGTTGCAATGATTGAATATCTCTTGGATGATATAACTTCAGTCGTCGCCTGTTATCGGAGCGACTCATTTTTTTATATCTCCACCGTGTATTTTTTTATATTTTGATGACGTGCTCAAAATATAGCAGTGGGTTCCTGTGATCCGTTTTATATGTATTATTTCTCTGAATCTATTTTATATATATATGAAAGTGTTTAAGTAAACTATCTTCGTAGACTATGTGTCGAATTATATAATTAAGATACAATAAATGGATTTAATAAGCAATGGGAGCTTCAGTGTCAACCAAACAAATACCTAGCGGTAAGTATTACCCATTTACTAAGATTCATCAAGAACTATATAGAAGGGTAATAAATAATTAGTTCGAAAAATAATGGATATAATAATAGTAATAGTAACAAATTACTTAGCATAATATGGTGACATTTTAACTGACATCTTGCATAAATTACAGTTATCCAGATTTTAAAAACAAGGTTTCTAGTTCTTTAGAAGAAACACTGAATCCGTAAACCATCCTGTAAATGAGTAATAAAGGTAAATAAACAATATTTTTGAAGACATTTCGAAAAGAAACAATCTTAGCTAAATCGATATAGTTTATTTACAAATTAGAAACAACAATAAGATCCATTAACAAAAAATATTTAGTCTTTTTTTTAACATTTAATTAGAATTAACATCGTACAGAATATTTTCAGATAACACTGAGCATTCTTTGAAAACAAAATACAAAAGGAGAACTTCTTCAGGTCTAAATTTACTAATAGGACAAAGGTAACTATAGTTTCATTATGAAGGTAAAAAAATAATTAAATTTTAAAATAATGAAAAAGTTAATGTAGGATATAGTTAGATATTATTTGGAAGGATTCTTTTTACAATCATCAAAAAAAACAACATTTTTTTACATGATGATAGGGTAATAATGATTCACAGCCGGGACATTCCCACGTTAAAAATGTAACAGATAAGAACATATAAAGAGGTTCTTTGTTTGATATCATAATACACGAACACCTAACCCAAGTGCATATTATATATTTAAATTTTATTAATCATATTTTTATATAGACATCCCACAGCCTAAACTTATTTCTCCACATATATTATTCTAAATTTTAATAACATAAAGTGTAAATCAGCATTAATTTTAAACACACTCATTTCACACATGCAATATACCATTATAGGAATTTATATGTATAATTGTAAATAATTCCCAACTTGGGGTAAGCATACTCAAATCAGTTTTTAAAATCATAATTCTATACACTAGTGAAAGTAAAATTTTCATTAAACAAATGATACTTAAACAGATTTTAATGCTACCAAAAAACGTTTCTAGGTACATCGTTATGATTATAATAAATATTAAGGTATATAATCTTTTGTTGTGATATATCAGGAAAATCGCACAGCGATCATTAGAAAAATATTATAACAAAAAATATATTGTTTTATGCCTTCATTTCTTCATACAACGATTATATTAAAACTCATTTACTTTATGGAGCATATAGAGTTTAAATTTCAAAATAAGATACTCATTTATATACCTATTAAAATGAACACATTTTTAGTCAGCAGTAATAGGAAGATAGGAAATGTAAAAAAAAAATTCAAAAACATTGGACACGATTTACATCTTATAAGACACACTACAAGACTTCTAGGAGTACTACAACAACATAAGAAATCTAAATTTTAAGCGTATCATATTTTTATTAAAATAACTACCATAAACTTAATTCCCTACAAACACAGACACACTCTACTTATCTCGAACATCCATATTCTTAATATTATTCTCATATTTTAGAATCGGATACACAATTTACCTAATGTTCAATCTGCATAACATTTCATTGCAAATAATGAACTTCATTTTATAAGTATAATTAAAATACATTGTCAGTTATGGTTATATAATCTGATTATCTTTATGCTACTAAACATTTAAATCCAGCTTAGGCAAAGATACAAAAAAAATTTTAAAAAGAAACTTGTCTCCTTTATTCAAGGATAGACAAAGGTATGTTAATCCCAACAATTTGGGAGACATTTACTTGGCAATTGACATATCTAGATATCGCTCTGTGATTGTGGTGTTGAATACATGAAAAATAACATAAACAAAGGCCACAATGTTTTCCTTAATCTTTGAATACTTCAGGAGGAGTATCATCAAACTTAGTTTTCCACACTTCTACTCCTGTCAATGCAGAGAAATGACCAACGTCATAATTTATCAACTTTCTTACTAACTCCAGGTAATTTATCACTATAATGAACAGGAAAGGAAGTCGTACGCTTTGCTGATCTGAAATAAAGACAAAATATATTAAAGATATATAATTCTACAAAAACTAATATATGAAACTATATATTTGAAAACGGTACATGCATTGATAAGATGTAGTCTAAAATTGAATATATTTAAACTTTCATTAAAGTGTGCTCTATTTATTTTCAAATTATCCAATTTTTTCTACATTAATAATTGACGAAAGTAGCTATATTACAGAGTCATCGAAATTACGATTATATGTTAATATAAGTGCAATCACGTATATTAAACGATAAGTAGCATGACAATTGTGACTTGTTCACAAATAACCTTGAACACCTTCACTAAATGTCAAAAGGAACAACCAGTACTCAACACTCTTTATTTATCAAATTTCAATATAAATAATAAACAACAAACAATATTAAAAAAAATCTGGAGTGGCCTACACCCAACTTTACTATAAGTAACTTAATATCAAATTTCTTGAGTATATAATATATAACGTCTCATTTAAGCATAATGTAAACATCTAAATGGGATATGATTATTAGTATTTCATTCCTGAGGTAGTACATATAGTGATTGAAGGACATATCAATATATAAGCTTATTTTTGTACATCACACAGCTGATGCAAATAATTTCATTAGTATAACTACAGCAGTAATAACATTTTTGAAAAACCAAAGTGAACATTTCTTGATACGAAATATTCTCCTGCAAGAGAACATGGCTTTTGTTCAAATAGCCAGTGGATTTCTTACATCGTTTACTTGACATCCTTCTACATTGAATATTAAAGTAAAATTTTCAAATTTAAAACAGGAAAGTACCTTATTTTCTCTGAAAAACATCATAAACATCGAAGAAAAAATGTTGTTTTAAGATGGTTTATAATTAAAGATGTACGATATTTACATTTATTAATCTCTAAAAGAAAGATTTCAATTTTGAATTATCTTTTACATTTTTGGTCTTTTATAGAATTATTATACTGGGAATTTTATGGCTTCTTAGTATTTAATAAGATCATTTTCCTTCCCCTTTGTCAAATATCATATATACGAATTTTTTCTGAGTGAGTGTTATCCTTTTCCTGCCTTCTGTACTCTGTTATAAGTTTGCTATGAATGTATATTGAGAAAAAATGTATTAGTAATTAGCCAGTTTACATACTCAAATCGAAGTCAAAGCCAGCTATTCAATATAATTTAAATCTTTTATAGTTGGGAGCTTCTAATTTTTGAAAATAATAAATATGAACTATTGGACTAGAATTGTAAAAAAAAACTGGATATTTCTCAATAAACATAAGTCCTCTTTCTTGAGGAAAAGTCCATTCATTACATTTCAATATCATGGAAAGGTACTACATTCACAATTATAATGTAATTGTAACTGATATTAAGTTTTGCTCAAGAGTGCAAAATATAGATTTATTAAAGCATTTTATGAGACAAATTCATCATACCATGGAAGACAAAGGTAATTTATTTATGTTTATTGCCGGTGATTTTTTTACATGTAACAATGTGTTTCCTCTTACTTCTCATAAAAGTCAATAAACTATTTAAATTGTTCTTTTATAAATATCAATTTTATCTCAGTGGATTCACTCAAAAAATTTCTAAGTCAATGTAAACAATGTAAAAAAATATAAAAAATTCGACAAGTATAGCAGGTGATCCCTTAGTCTAGGATAAATAAACAGTTTTTATAGCGTTATTGCACTTTTCCGTAATTGAAACTTCATGATTTTTTTTTTATGAATTGCTAATTTTTTGTTCCATTTTTGGTCAAATTTTCATTATTTTTTAATGAGCCGTTTAGCGTCAAAAAAACATTTTCTGAAAACAGAAATCGTACTGTAACCCCATTAGCGAATGTAATTTTGAAAAAAAATATCTCAACTCATTCTCCACATAATGTTCTATTTATAGGCATAGTTTCATTTCGATCTGTCAAACAGTATGGCTTGTATTGCTCTCACAAGGTTTGAGATTGAATTATAAGTCAAAATGTTTATATTTTATTGAAAAAAAAAAATATATCTTGTTGTTTTAAAATTCTGAATATATTTTTCGTTTGTTCCATTTGTGACCTCAAAGATAATGTCAAAATTTCAAAACTGTAGGGTTATCAGTTTAGGAGAAATAAATGTTTTCTAAAAAACAGTTTTTGGCAAAAAAAGTGACTTTCCCATCATGCATAATTCTTCCCAAACAATAGGGATCTTCGTCTTTATGGGGCCCATTTTTGTGTAAAATATCAACTTAATCCATCAAAGATTCTGGACCATAGCGTGGTAACAAGCAATGCTAACACACTCACCCACCCACACACACACAGACATCATTGTAAAAACGTCATAAAACGACTTCTGGAACCTCAAAACATGTAATTCCGTCAAAATCTCGAGATCGAATTTTTTCACGATCACTATACTTTACTTATAGTAAAGTAATACAAATTAAATAATTGTTCTTTATTAAAATTAATCATATAGATATATTAAAATGTTTGTATGCTTGGACAATACACAAAATCATCTTCATCAATAAAAGATTATCTTTTTGCAATAATGTAGATAACAAAACTCCATCAGTATGAAATTAGTCATAAATGCTTTTTAGGTACTCTACTGTTTGGACTCCAATTAACCTTCTAGTAAGCTTTAAATTGATTCATTTATAAGACAACGTATGTGAAGGTTGTTGCAAGATAAGTTGGGTCCGGAAGTGTTTGAGTACCCACTTGTCATTTATAACATCCAAACTGATAACGGAGTTAATACTGTCTCTTATAGATAGTTCATGTTTTTAATAAAACAAAAGTTTACAAGATAAACAGTAATTGATATTAAATTACAAATACAATAAGGTTTTTAAACTTAAATTAATGGTACCTTAACCTTATATAATTTAAAAATTATCTAAGAATGTGAAATCTTGTGGTCTTACATGTGATGTAGAAGTCAAGGTAATTAAATCAATAAAAAAAAAAAAGATTGTCTTAGAACTTTTCGAATAACCCTCGTATCATTACATGATACAATAACATTTTAATTTAAAAAATAATAAGAGATCTCATTTTATACGTTTATGAATCATCGTGAGCATAAGTAGACTGACTTTCCTCTATTTTTTTAGACAAAAAATTTATTTATAAATCTAGCGAACTTTTAAAAAGAACTAATATGAACAATGCATCCTCATATTTGTTAAGGGCGGACTATGATGCAGAATCAACGATATTAGCGGCAAGCAGGTTAACCACTACACCACCCTGACCCCTGTTCATCCAGTTATCAAGGACAGAAACCATAAAAACCGTACAACTATGATGAAGAGAAACTATGTTCACTATATTTTTAAGAGGAATATTTTTTACTATATTTAGCATTAAACACTTATCACCGAATGTGAATGAAAAAATTATGTCACATTATATTGCAATAACAAATTATGACCATTAGAAAAAGAAAAAAAACCTCATCTTAAGATGAATGGAAGGGGAAAATGAGTAATTACTCCACTACAAAATAAGTCATAGAAGTCACATATTCATTTAATTCAAATATAATTCTGGGTGTTCTAACATAATAATGGCATGCTGTTTTCACTTGAAGAAAGCACCAGGAAATCAATATATGCACTTGGAAGATACCAATTTACCTTTACAATAATTAGAAACATGCAACATTTACAACTGAAAATTAAAGAAAAATTACTTTCTCATGCTATTTCCATTGTTAACACTATTAATACATTGTTAAGTACATGCCAATTAATACATGTTTACAATTCAAAGCATGATACAGGATTTTTTTAAAAGATTCCTTTAAAATCTAATATACCACACTATTAAAGAGCATCAGTATCAACTCTTCTACTAGAAAAGAGATAAAATTGTGTTACTAATCCGAAAAAAGAATTAATAATTACTCTTTTAAGTGCAATTTCATTCAAAACTGTGCTCCATTGCGAAAATAGAGATATGACATCTATCTGAAGGGAAGGAAAAGTGTTATAAATAACAAAATCTCATAATTGAGAAAAATATAATGATTATGCATAGGCAAAATGGACAAAACTGGTTACCTCCAACAATAAGTTCCAGGATGTAACACAAGTCTACTTCAATCCACAAAGAATGAATTTAAACTTTTAAATTTAATCCATAACGTCATTTAAGTTTCCTCATCAAATGTAGCTGATCCATTTCAGCATCTGTCAGGTAAAAAAAGAAAAAAAAAGAAAATAATTGTAAACACAAAAGTAACCCCAGAACTTATGCAATTACTATTAAAATAATTTATAAATACACTGAAAACACAACATTTGACAAAATATGATTTTGTCTAAGGATATTCAAATTTATTAACTTGTAATTATAAAGGAAAAACTTCTTAAACTTTTTTTCAACTGCCAAGAAGTTTTGTTATAAATAAGGAATAATAGTTCAAAATTAATTCTAATTAAAATCAAAATTAAAACTAATTCGAAAATCTGAAGTTAGAATATTGAAAAAAAAAATAGAATACAGTCCTACAAATATTTCCATATTTTCTTCGGTGTGATATTTTTTTATTTATGTTAAAATGATAAAGTAACCCAATCAAAATCCAAAATGTAACGTATTGAAATTGTAATTAGAAATATTCACGTTGAAGAGTTTAAAAAATAGTTCGGTTCCAAAAGAAACAATCTGACTTACAAAATCTAATATTAATGAATGATCTGATTTATTTAATTTTTTTTTGATAGGTTTTCATGATGTTGCACATAAATGAAATATTTTTTTGATTACATGTTATATATACAGAATCTTCATGAATATAGTTACTAACCCGAGCTATTGTAATGAAGAATTATTCACAAAAGTTTTAAACTGGATCCTGAAACCTCAAAACAAAAATTGATAATTTCTACAAAATGTTTACAGAGTAAGGGACACAGTAAAATAATACAAAAGTAAAAACAAAAAAGATAATAGGGTGCAGAAAAAAATATGACATTTGCCACAAAAAAAAAAATTCTAATTTATTTAACAATTAATTATGAAAAGTTGAAGAGAAAAATACTTGACCGGACTAATACAATAAAAGAAACAGAAGCTTTGAACTTTTTGTATATAAGATAAGTGGTAAGATGATGAAAAGTAAAGAAAGCCAAATGATGAAAGTCAGAGTTCATCTAGTGAAGCTTAAAGAATTTTAATTGAATGATGAAGAAATCATGATTTTGAATGAATCAAGACTCATGTAAAGTTATTTCAAAAAAGACGAAGACTCGAAAGTCAGCATGCACTTTCATTTTAACTTCTCATTCATTTCTAATTGGATTCAGTAACTTCGGTCGTTGAAAACTCAACTTGATCATCTATGATAGATGACACTTGACCACTAAATAAGAAAAAAGCGGAAACTTCAGTAGGAATAATACATATATCTATAATTTTCCAACAATTATTAATAGTTTATTTGGAATTATTGATAGTTATGTTTATCCTTTTGATTTTAACAGAAAATAATAAACACTGTAATGATGTTTTTATGCTACGAGTACTTTGACTGGCCTGATAATCAGTGAAATACGAGCAAGTCTGAGGTCCGCATTGGCGTAATCTCTAAATGGCTTAAATCAAACCATGACTATTTATGGTTTTCTTGGTACACAAGTTAATGGAAACAATTCAGCTCAGTTGAGGCAAACTTTCTTTTTCCTTCCTTTTTCCCTTATAAAAATCTACTTTCTTATTATTATAAAGTATCACTCTTTATAATTACTAATTTTATTACTTATAACCACTTAAGTTAGGTTACAGTGGCCGTCCCGAGAGAAAACACACATAGGCCGCAAGCAGGCCCCTTGTGATACCACAAAGATTTTTTTTTCATTTTTTTAATATAACTATGGTGAGCATAGTTATAACCACTTAACAACAAAAGAAATTGTTTTAAACATTTCCTTATTTTCATGTATTGCATAGAGATTTGGTATTAACAAGAAACCTAACTTAACTAGTTATTTATAACTCATCTAGGAACTATCAAGTAACTGCAACTGTGGACTTGTCTACTGCAAAAACTAAAACCTGAACATCGATATTAAATTTAAACAACAGCTGAATTTACACAACGTCAAACCTCTGACCTGGCTGCCCACTTAGAATGAATACTCCATATCCAGAATGTCATGTGTAAAGGATGGATGCATGCCAGCTGACAAGTATCCATGCTTAAACTAAACATTTGCTTCTGTTGTGTCACACGTGTTTAAGAAATTAATTTAATTTAACATTGAAAACACTGTTTTGTTTATTTGGTATTGAAAAGGTCACTGAACTTTTTAAAGTAGAATAAGGAATTTAGAAAAACATTCTTTCTAAATTAATTTCTTTTTACATTGAAATGACACCATTTAGTCCTTACATAGTAAATAATTATTCTTTCTAAATAAACCAAAATTTCAGTTGATTGATATAATTAAAAATTAGGTTGGTAAATCAATTAGAAAATTATAGGAAAGATCGCAGTATAAAATTTAATATAGTCCCTGGAGATATAAAAATTCCATGAGATCTGTAAGAAAATTTCGTGAACTTTGGTAGCCACTCATCAACTAGTTAAATTTTAATGTATCTTGAATCACTTTTATCAGAAGATTTCATGTCTTAAATATTGAGTGTTCTGCATTGCATTTTATTGTTTATCACGTTTCATTCTTCTTTTCAATACTTAAGGCCAACTGAACCCCTAACACCTAGATTCAGGATGGTCCAAGTAATTCGGGGTATCATCCAAATGCCCTGGGTATATCACGGGAACAAAGCCTTGGTCATATGCACTTGACCATATGATTGGATCAAGACCAGTCAATTGGTGTTGGCTGTTGGTTGATGCTAGTTGTGGTTTTAGAGGTTGTGGTTTACCGAAGCAAACTGAGCAGATCCGCTGAACAATTGTAATTCACCAGAGTCGCTGTGAGAGAAGTAATTAATTCTAGGAAGGTTATCTGCATAGTAACAAGCCCTAGGGTCCTCAACTTATATCATTAGGTAACCCAGTGTCATTTGGACTATAGAGCCTCCCAAGATCACTTAGCGTCGCAACCTAAGGAGTATAGTTATCCTCCTTGTCGGGTTGGTAGATCCTCTGATTTTCTTGCGCCTATTCGTCGGCGTCCTCTACGCAAGAGCCGACAACGGGTTACACTGATTCGTAGACTGGTTATCATCCTGAAAGTTTTGTGGCCCCTGACCTCACCTGCATCCAAAGCTTTGTATCTTGGTACAAAGATCCACCCAAGATCTCTAAAACTCATGTCGGTACCACAAGGGCTGGGAAGCCTATGCGAGATACCTTTGGATGTTCAACATAGCCCACCGTTGGTGTTAGACTCATGGTGGCTGTCATTCTCACCCGGAAAGGGTAGACTCTCTAGGGAGCGAGACTGTAGAGTCTCGCTGTGTGAGAAGCAATATCTTCTTGTTAAGGTTGTTTACTTATTAACAGGAGAGACCTAGACCCCTGACCCTTACCATTGAGTAAGGTCCATCAGTTGAGGTGGACTTGAAAACTGGTACTCACATAGGTGAGGCCTGATCCAGGGCCAATGGGCACTTCCCTTCGACGAGACAACCGAATCCTTATGGATACTATGGTAGTACTTAAACAGACGACTTAATAGGAATCGGCCACCTAAAAAATTGTCCGAACCTCCATTATTCTATGCCAGAACTGTCAAAAACCTATCTTTTATGCTTAAAAAGTTTCTTTTACATAATCCTAAACTTGATATACATTCAAGAGAAAACTGCTTCTAAGGAGAAAAAACCCACCAACAAAGAACTTATGACTAGAAAGTTCTATGACAAGAATTTTCCGAACCGACATCGAAGATGTATTACAACAAATAAATTTAATTAAAGTAACAGGTCTCCTAAAACTTCTCTATGAAATCAATAAATCCGCCATCTTACTTTTTCACTATTGTTGTGAAAATATTCGTTTCATTAAATACACTACCGTCTGAACGTAGTACAAGATGAACGGATTGAAAATATTAGTACAAAAATAGCATATGAAAAATAAATCGATCTAAAAAAATATTTTTCTTGATTAATATTAAGATTATTTACAACAATCAATAAGGATAAGGATATTCAAATGTATTCAGCCTTAAAATATTAATAAGTTTTTGAAGATATCTATAGTTAAAAGTAATATAGTTATTCATGTGGAAGAACATTGAACAAATACAGTAGTACCTATCATAAAAAACCAAAAGCACCACCAAATAAATATGCCAACTTCCAGAAAAATTCAAGGAAGGGTATTACATTTTCTCTCTATTATATTTATTATTTATATTCTGCAGATTTCTTTTGCAACTATTAATCATTAAAATAATGTATTTATAATCAGGTTTCGAAATACAAATTGAGTTTCAAATACTCACTTGAATATATGTAATTACAAAAATCGAGAATTTAAAGTAAATTTAAACAGGAAAAACTGAAATGATACAAAAAATGTACTTATTAAGAATTAATATACCACTAGTAAACAGAATAACTACTTGGTTGTACCATAGGATTGTACCAAATTTGCAATACATGGATTCGCATTTATTTAAACTACTGGAAATCTAGAAGCCATTCACAATGAACAATAAACAGCAAAACACCTACGAATAATATCAGTTCAATCAAGTGTATTCATTTATGCAACTACTGTTGAGGTATATACAAATCACATGAATACACAAAAAGTAAAATACTGAATACCATATTCACAAACACAACTGAAATTATATTAACCCCAGCATTGTGCAAAACTAAACAATTTCCACATTGATAGTTGTGTATTAAATCAAAGAATTAAGATTTTTCCCTACAATATTTCTTTGCTGATGCATACATTCTAGTGTATCCAATGAATTGCAAACTCGATAATAGTCAAATATTTATATTAACTTCCTAAATTGTTTTGAAACTTAAAAATTATTATTCAAATATTCATTAAAATAAATTAAAGAAATATCAGTTTACTGAATTTCCTATGTTCAATGAAATTTAAAGTATAATTTTCTATAATATATTAAATTAATAATGTACTATTCTATTGAATTATATAATATTTTAGGGTACAAGATATGCTAGATATAACGCATTAACTTTTTTTAGATTAGTTTCAATTACAAAAAAAAGTATATTATAATATAAACACGTTAAATCCCGCTATCAAAAAGACTACAGTATGTAAAAATTCCAAGTATTATTACATAATTGTGCGTTCCACTTCATTCCCTTAATACTCCATTCTACCAAACTATTTAATTATCACCCTGGAAGTATAATGGTTAACTACAACGCCTTTTACAAGAGTAAACAAAATATAGGGAAAATAGAAAATGATTTTGCAGTAATTTTATTAAGTGCTTATATAATATGTACGTTATGAACATAACACATGCTTTGAACTTCAAAACTACAAAGCAACTTATATGCACAGAAAAATACCCCAATAACTAAACGCAGAGTTATAATTTATGTCCCAAGAGCACAAGGACAATTAAGTACAATTTTATCACGAACGACAAGGAGTTAACTACGAATGTATGTAATCTTCAGGGCTGTAAAGCTAAAAATAATGTTAACGTAAGGATAACCATGGTTTAACAAAATGTCACTGAAAACAAAGTAAATGCAGACCTTATCAACCTATAAATAAATGAATAAACGTATTTTAATGGGAAAGAAATTCGTCAATCATTAGAATATTTAAAATTCTTTATTTCCCTCCAAATTTGAGACATTAATTTAAATAGCTAACAACAAAAAATTATACTTACACTTAATGGATGCTAAATTGAATTGTAACTAAGATGGTTTACCTTCTACGACGAACTGACGCTGAATGGGTTCTTGAACTGAGAACCATACGGGCATTTCCCTGGGCAGGTCGTGAACCACCATGTGCTGTCAGGCTTGACAAATGAATAGCATATCCCTGAGACAAAATAGTCGCTTGACTCTGGTGTTTCTTAGATACTTTCCCAACAATATATATTTGACTTGGTAGCAGGCCAACAGAGCCGTAGACACTTATATCTTTACTACTCCCATAGGCAGCATGAATTATGACACCATGATCCTATGAAAATAAAACACAATCTTAAAAAACCTGTTACAACAAAGAAAACATATGTTACTGCATACGGATGTGTATATGTGGGCTGTTTACTTTAAATGTTGAATTGAGTCCGTTTATCTACATGAAAACTAGTGATTAATTGTAAATTTTTTTTTAAACTAGGGGACATTATGTATACTCACTTAATAAAGATAATCATATATATAAAAAGAAGGTAACAATAATTTTGAAAATGTTAAACATCTTTAAATATCATTATTTTAAAACAAAAACAAAGAAACATATGGTTCCAACAAAATAAATAGTTCATGTAGAAATTTAAAAAAAATAGATTTAAAAGTGTAAGGGGTAACCGTAATTTACTGAATAGTGTCATTAAGAGCTTCAAATATATATATATGTATAAAATGGCAGCAAATATTCATCTAAGCATACACTATTAAAAATCAAAACCGATTCTGAAAACGCAATCTTTTTTAAAATTTGTTCTTATTTTCTCATCACCTCTCTGTGTTATGTGAGTAGCTGACTTAATAAATTACCTAAGAGTATACTACCTACCTTACAAACGTAGGCTAACTATAAATCTACTTTAAGATACAAGCTTTCAACCTCGTAGATCACCTTCAAGTAAATAACAAAAGCACAATTCAACACAACAATTATAAGAAAACCTAAAGACAATTGAAATGATGTCACGGTGATAAATGATAAACCGACTTCACACTAGTGTTTCCAGAGTAAGCGAGGTCAACAACTCCAATCACTTTTAATCAACTTACTTTAAGGGTCAAAGTTCCTCGAACTAAGAATTACATTTCATTAACTTGTGAATTTAGTTGTGAACATTTTTCTATTATATGCAATATGCTTCTAGGATACTTCAGGTTTCTCTTTTCTGCAATCATTCCTCATTAGCAAGCTACAGGTCTTTTGTTCTTATCGAAAATATTAAGACGCAGTCTGTCGTTTCCATTTGAAGTCTTTACATGTTTCACTATAATTTTGTAGAGGGACTGTTCATCGTGCTTCTATTGGGTGGATAAATAAGAACGATATAACAGTAGCTTTACCACTTTTTTCTCACATTAAGAATACCGCTTGGCCATTTGTCTAGCGATCTCTCTAGCCACATCATTATTGTACTAACCGTTATTGACAAAAACCTGCGTAGTTCTATCAAGGTCTCCCGTACACTGGGAGAAGTTGTGCAAAATCGGTTTATAAATTATCACTTGCATTTAAACTACCTGTTCCATTTCAAATTCCTTTTGGTTTTCTTATAATTGTTGCATTGAATTGTTCTTTATGTTGTTTACCAGAAGAAGACCTAAAAAGTTAAAAGCTTGAATCTTAAAATAGAGTGATGGCTTACGTTTATGCGATCATTATATCACAAGGTAAATTGTTATATACATTAAAAAAAGGAACACATTTTAAAAAGATCGTGAATACAGAATCTGTTCTTCTTTTTCATAATATATATATATATATAACAGAAAGATAATCCAAACTGAACACAATACGAGTTCAAAATCGAAGAAGAGTAACATACCTGGAAAATAAATACACTTACAAACACACATTTTCGTGTAACTGTCTTCAAGAGAAAAGAGAAAGGGAGACCAAGCACGTTGTAGACGCAACGGTAAGTAACCCACTACTTACCGTTACGTCAACAACCTGCTTGGTCTCCCTTTCTCTTTTCTTCTGAAGATGGAAAAGTTTATAACTGTGTTTCTTTACTCTGTGTGTTGCTCTTCTTCAAATTTGAAGTCATATATATATGTCAGTGCAGTGACTTACCCATAGCTATCCACGCTATGGTAAGGTCATTCCCATGACATCTGTTTCAATGATTGTTTCAGGGTACAAATCCTCAAACAAATCACCGAGTCTAATTCTCATGTCACCCTTAGAGCTTCTGAAGAGGCATTCTTACGAGGTGTGTAAATAAAGTAGTGAGACTGATTTTTTTTTAAATTTTCTATTCAAATATAATTACAATGTGATATTGTCACCTTCAAAATAGTTCCCTTCGGAAGCCACACAGCGCTGGAGACAGTCCTTCCAATCATTGTAGCATTGCTGGAACTCGGATTCTGGAATGGCCTTCAGCTGGTCGGTTACAGCAGTTTGTATGTTTTGTAGTGTCCCGAAATGAGTTCCCTTGAGGTGATTTTTCAATCTCGGGAAGAGGAAAAAGTCACAAGGACTCAAGTCTGGTGAATAAGGAGGCTGAGGAGCAACAGGAATGTTTTTACTGGCCAAAAACTCGTTTATTGAGATGGCAGTGTGACAAATTTTTCTCATCTCCAATTCATTGGTCAAAATGTGTGATGAACGGAGGTGTGATTCAAATTCAACTGTTCCCCGATCATTCTGACTGTCAAGCGGCGATCTGAACGCACAAGGTTCCGTACTCTGTTGACATTTTCATCGGTGTTTGCACTTGAAGGCCTTCCGCTTCGTGGTTCATCTTCAATCGACTCTCTTCCTTCTGAAAATTCCTTAAACCACCGAAAAACCTGTGCCCTTGATAAAACACGTTCTCCATAGGCCTCCTGAAGTTTTTCAAAAGTTTCGGTTGCATTATGTCCAAGTCTGAAGCAAAATTTGATTGCACACCGCTGCTCAACTTTGAGGTCACTCATTTTTAAAACGCTCAAGAAAATCCCATTTCACGAAAACCAACGCTACGGACAAACAAATGACTGTGGCGAGTTCAGATTCATACTGGAGGCGCATCACACGTGCACCTGACGCTACTCAAGGCCACGCGTCTCCAGCGTTGCCAGATCGAAAGCGACGTTGCCAGTCTCACTACTTTATTTACCCACCTCGTATGCCTCCTTGGGGCTCGCTCTCCTCCTGGTCTTAACCTCTACCGTTAATTAATCAATTTTTTTTTCATCATTTATTGTTTATACTTTTCATTTTACTTTACTATAAGTAAAGTATAGTGATCGTGAAAAAATTCGATCTCGAGATTATGACAGAATTACATGTTTTGAGGTTCCAGAAGTCGTTTTATGACGTTTTTACGATGATGTCTGTGTGTGTGTGGGTGGGTGAGTGTGTTAGCATTGCTTGTTACCACGCTATGGTCCAGAATCTTTGATGGATTAAGTTGATATTTTACACAAAAATGGGCCCCATAAAGACGAAGATCCCTATTGTTTGGGAAGAATTATGCATGATGGGAAAGTCACTTTTTTTGCCAAAAACCGTTTTTTAGAAAAGATTTATTTCTCCTAAACTGATAACCCTACAGTTTTGAAATTTTGACATTATCTTTGAGGTCACAAATGGAACAAACGAAAAATATATTCAGAATTTTAAAACAACAAGATATATTTTTTTTTTTTCAATAAAATATAAACATTTTGACTTATAATTCAATCTCAAACCTTGTGAGAGCAATACAAGCCATACTGTTTGACAGATCGAAATGAAACTATGCCTATAAATAGAACATTATGTGGAGAATGAGTTGAGATATTTTTTTTCAAAATTACATTCGCTAATGGGGCGTTACAGTAGGATTTCTGTTTTCAGAAAATGTTTTTTTGACGCTAAACGGCTCATTAAAAAATAATGAAAATTTGACCAAAAATGGAACAAAAAATTAGCAATTCATAAAAAAAAATCATGAAGTTTCAATTACGGAAAAGTGCAATAACGCTATAAAAACTGTTTATTTATCCTAGACTAAGGGATCACCTGCTATACTTGTCGAATTTTTTATATTTTTTTACATTGTTTACATTGACTTAGAAATTTTTTGAGTGAATCCACTGATATAAAATTGATATTTTTAAAGGAACAATTTAAAATGTTTATTGACTTATATGAGTTAAAAGGAATAATATTGTGCAGGAAAATAATAACACTCACTCAGAAAAAAATCGTATATATGTTATTTGAAAAAGGGGAAGTAAAATGATCTTATTAAATACTGAGAAGCCATAAAATTTCCAGTATAATAATTCTATAAAAAACCAAAAATGTAAAAGATAATTCAAAATTGAAATCTTTCGTTTGGAGATTAATAAATGTAATTATCGTAGATCTTCAATTAACAAATCACCTTAAAACAACATTTTCTTCGCTGTTTAAGATGTTTTTCAGAGAAAAAAAGGGTATTTTCCTGTTTTAAATTTGAAAATTTTACTTTATTATTGAATGTAGAAGGATGTCAAGTAAACGATGCAAGAAATCCACTGGCTATTTGAACAATAGCCACGTTCTCTTATAGGAGAATATTTCGTTTCAAGAAATGTTCACTTTGGATTTTCAAAAATGATATTACTGCTGTAGTTATACTAATGAAATTATTTGTGATGTACAAAAATAAGCTTATAAATTGAGATGTCCTTCAATCACTATCTGTACTACCTCAGGAATGAAAGGCTAATAATCATATCCTATTTAGATGTATACAGTATGCTTAAATAAGACGTTATGTTTTATATACTCAAGAAATTTGAAATTAAGTTACTTATAGTAAAGTAGAGTGTAGGCCACTCCAGATTTTTTAATTTTATTTGCCATTCTTATTATTGTTTTCATTATTATTTCGATTTATATACTTTATATCTTGTTTTATAAATGAATATTAGAGAGATGTCTATTTTTCCTCTCCTCCGCGGGGGGGGAGCATTGCGGTGGTTACACGAGTTACTCTGGAGACCAGCAGCAGTTTGCTTCTCAACGCTAGTACTTCGAACTTCTTCCCGATTACGACGGATGTCGAAATATCGAGTGACTTTAGTGAGCTCTGTAGTGACTTTCTGTGTTCTTTCCTATTTGTTAAAATTAATACATATATATATATTATAAACAGTGTCGCGTGCTCATTCAAAGTAGTTCGTTGTTACTGAAATCCACAGACTGTTTTCTTTGTAAAATAATCTCTAATGTAATACTTAGTTTTTCTATTTTAAAAATTTCATACTTCTGCCTATGAAAAACGTTTTAAATAAAAACCGAAACTTTGGCAATGAGAGTTTAATTTTAAATCGGTTCTGAAGAACTGATTGAGTCCTGATAAACTTTGATTTTGTTTCTATTTCACGGTCGATATTTTTATTAATATATATATATATATATATATATATATATATATATATGCAGAAAATATATATTTTATGCAGAGAATATATATATATATGGTATATGTCCAATTGGCAATGGACAACGGACCAAAGCCTTATATCAATATAATTGTAACAAGGGAGAGTGAGCTACTGGTAAATGCCAAATATGTAGGTATGACATTGACATTATCCCGGTAAATTATACAATTTACAAATAATGAATTAGAATGTTAATAAACTAAACAAATATAATTTTTTTAATAATTTATCATAAAAAATAAACAATAAAAAGTATGAATAATATTATTTATGAATAAAGGGAAATGAACTTAATTGAATAAAAGAAAGATAACCTGAATAAGTGACTTGAGGTAAGCAGCTTTGTGAGCCAGAGGGTCAGTTGATATTCCATCAGCAAATGATACAAGACCATGAGGGAAATTATGCTGACTTAACCACGCCAATACTCTGGCCTGTTGCATATCTGGTCTGCCAGTGATGTAAACTATTAAATAGCCCAGTTCTTGCCAATGTCTGTAATCATACACGAAAAAAAATTCTATGCCTAAAACTGTTTAGAAGTAATGCCAAATACAAATTTACGTTAAAAAGAATCATTTAAATTAAACTGTTCTTTCTTTTACCCAGCCAAAGAAGTCACTTGGCAACACACTGATCAATAATTTGGAAAAATGTTGTCTGTATATCAATTTTCCATCAATAAAAGAAAACTTTCTTTTAAAACAAATAAAGTCATTTATAGATACAACGGAACACAGTTTCAGTTTCCTATTTTAATTTTTTTACATCGATTAGGTATTAGATAACCCCCTAAAAGTCGTTTTAACCATTATTTATTGTTTATTATACTTTTACATGTATACATATACCAGATTTACAAGTAAACAGTTAATGAAATTTAAACCCTCAGAAATTTGACTGATTTGTTATTAACAGATAGTAATTAATAAACATTTCCTATAAATTGAGCTCACTCAAATTTTAAATAAAATTTACCTCACAACATCGACAGCAGATGCTCGAACTTTAGGATCCTTTCCCGTTACAGAAACACTTGCAGTGAAGGAACCATCTATACTGAAGACAACACATTCAGTGCTAGGAGGAATGATAGCAAGAGACAAGTCAACAAAACTGTGATCACCCCTAAACATAACAGATATTTACATTTATTCTTTAACACATTGAATATATTACTATTAAACACTAATTACAAAAAAAAATTATTAAATTAAATAAAACGGTTGGTGAAAAATAATTTTTGTGCACACATATATCTATATCATGCATCAAAATTTTCAATATATCATGAAAAGCATAGCTAGTATAGAAATAGACTGATAATTTGCTTCCCATCAATAAACGAATATAATAAAGTCAAGCAATAGTTCAATTAATCATATTCTTGCATTCATGTCAAATAGGCTATTTTAGAAATTCCTGGGTCAAATTTTTATTTCTTAACACTTGAAAGTAATTATTGCTTGAAAAAAAAATACCACATACATAAGTAATATAAACCCTATGTATGTAGTAAAAATAAATATGAATAAAGGCTCTCTCTCTCATTCTCTATGTATATATATATATATATATATACAATTAAAAGAAACGGTCCAGCGGACTTTTTTACAATAAAATAAAAAACGAAGGAAACACACAGAAAGACACAGACATAACTCACATCGATATTTCGACAATCGTCGTCATCAGGAGGTGCGAAGAGCGAAGAGTCCCGCAGGAAGACAGGGCGGTACTCCCTGTCTTCCTGCGGGACTCTTCGCTCTTCGCACCTCCTGATGACGACGATTGTCGAAATATCGATGTGAGTTATGTCTGTGTCTTTCTGTGTGTTTCCTTCGTTTTTTATTTTATTATATATATATATATATATAAACTAGAATTTAAAAAAGAACACATAGAAAGGAAACCACTGAACTCACTACTATATTTTGATGTCCTCGTCTTCAGGAAAAGAAGTGAATCGCTCCAAAGGCTGATAACGACTGACTTGGCGTTCGAACTGAAGCACTCAAACAGTGTAGCCAACTTTCGGAGGAAAGGTAGACAGGGAAGATAAAGAGATAAAAGCCAAATAAAAATTAAAAAATGAAAACATTTAACTAAAATAAAATTAAAAGCTGATAACAACTTTAAAAAAAAAAAAAAAATCAACGATTGAGGTTAAGCCCAGGAGCCGATCTACCGCCCAGAAGACTAATAAGTGCTTCTTCTGAAGCTCTCAGAGTAACTTTCGAATTAGTCTGATCAATCTGCCTCAGGACCTGTACACGGAAACAGTCATTAAAACTGAGTCCGTGAGAACTGGCATGAGTAGCAACGGGAAGGTCACTGCGTTTGCCAACGGATGACCTGTGATTATTCATACGCAGGCTTAGCTTGGTGGAAGCCAAATCCACATAAAAAGAATCACACTGGGTGCAATCCAAACGGTAAACGCAGTTACCAGAGGTACAGGAGGTCTTGTGAGAGATAGGGTAGGTGCGTTTACTATGGACAGAGGTAAAGGAAGGAACAGGATTGATGATAGGACAAGTAAGACATCCACGACGTCCACATTGAACCATACCACCAGCAGTTTTTGGAGGCTTAGGAGAAGAGATGTGAGAGAAGATAGATTGAAGATTAGCAGGTTTGCGATAGGAAATGGAAGGTGGCTCACTAAAGACTGAAGAAGTACAAGAGGAAGAAGAAAGTATAGGGAAAAACTCCCTGACAACTGCACCCAGCCTATGAGCACCAGGAAAATAAGTGGTGATGAGGAAATTAGAGTCACTGCGATCCCTCCTAGGACCTGACTTATGATGAACGTCTGCAGGGACTATACGGTTGTTAATGAAATTAGAAGGATATCCTCGGTCAGAAAATTTCTATATATATATATATATATATATATAAAGCTTTCACATAAACACGTGAAATAACAATCAATGATCAAACCACAATAAGAAATGGGAAAACAAGACTAAGATCTTTCAACCGTAACATGCGGTCTTCGTCAGAGCTTGTTACGGTTGAAAGATCTTAGTCTTGTTTTCCCATTTCTTATTGTGGTTTGATCATTGATTGTTGTTTCACGTGTTTATGTGAAATCTTTATATCTATATATATATATTATTAAGATAAGCAGCAGCTTCTGCATTGACCAGTTTCTTGTTGACACTCTCTAGTTTTCGTATCACTTTGCGGTGAGACTCTGGTAGCTTCCAAAGAAGGTTAACAAAAGACATTAACACACACAATAAACATAGGTCAAACACGAAAAACTAAATTTTTTAATTATAATCACGTTGAAAAACGTGAATAAATTGAGAGCCAAAGTGGGTATTGAACCACCCTTCTTTTTTTTAGCTCAATTATATGTTTCAGTACAGATGGCAGTTAGCCAACGGGAGACCTTAGAGGCTCTCATAACTAGCCAAGACAAGTGGTGTTTAGCTAACGAGAGGTTTGTAATCTCTCTATGAGTCTTGTATTTGAGATACTAAGGCTCCTCACAATGATGCCCTGATGGGGTTCAATGAACTACTAGTAGCAAGCCCTGGTCTCGGGGTAACGGGCATTTATTTACCCTCTTCGGAGGAGGACGACCGAGTGCTTAAGAACCCTAGGATAGTCCTTAAACTAAAAGGCATGTAGGAAAGCCTGCACATTGAATATTTATTCGTCTCACGTAGCAAAAAACTGCAAAATGATCTCCTACTTAACAGCTTTTAATTTTAGGGGCACAATCATTTATTTTGTTTCTGTAATCGTGACTCATTCTTTTTAAAAGGGAAAATAGGTTTAGGTGTTTCAATAACCCTTGATGTCGTCAAACTCGTAGTGTTTTCTTCAATAGTGACTTTTCATTTTGCAAGTATTTTTTTTTAACATATACGCAGCCATTCTGATGCATTTTGTTTGACGTCTGCCTAACTTTTGCTTTCAGATGTGTTCGCTTGATTGTCCTTTCTCATATCGTATGTTTGATCTGATTGTGGCGATAAGTGCTTGATAATAGTATGTCGCGCAACACGTGATAAAATGCACATGGTTAGTTTATAAACATGTTTTAATTATTAAAAAGACAGGTTTTACAAGATAAAATGGAAAGAGTTGTAGTCTGTTCTGCAAAATAAAAGTTTGTAAAAATCTTTTGAAAAATATGTTTACGTTCCTCTTGTCTATGTTCCGTACTAAAGTATCCTTTGTAAAACAGGCGGATAGTCTCTCCTGTAGGCGGGGCTGTCTCGTTACTAGCATACCATTTATTGCAAAATGTTTTAATTGAGTTGGCGACCTCCTGGTTCGAAAAACCATTATTACCTAGCACCTGGGTTGTGTGTGTTAATGTCTTTTGCTAACCTTCTTTGGAAGCTACCAGAGTCTCACCGCAAAGTGATACGAAAACTAGAGAGTGTCAACAAGAAACTGGTCAATGCAGAAGCTGCTGCTTATTTTAATAACATATGCTTAAGGGAAGACCTGCTACCTTTGTACACAAATATTAAAACTCATGACCATGCAGCCCGCTATTGTAGTGAGACGTTGGATTATAGGCGAAAGTTAGTGAGGAGGCAACTTTCTAGTAAGCAAGAGGAAATAGTCAAGTTAAAACAGTTCCTTCAAGATGCTGAGAATGAATGGGCTTCTCTTACTCTGGATGAGGTTTTGAAGTCTCAGATTAATGCTCAGCTCAGACTCATAATTCTCCAACATGAAGAGAGCACTAAAGCAAGAACTAACAGAAAACTTGTGAAACTTAACGGTGGATCTCTTAAGCAACCATGTTCTTCTCCTGGTTATATTAACCTTACAAAGAGGACCTTAAGCCCCGACGAAGAAGAACTCCTTAACCTTGGACTTAACTGCCACTACATCACAAAACCCCCAAAATATGGCAAACGTTTGGAGTTGGAAGTCCTTCTTGATAGCATCATTAATCTCGGTAAGGCTGGTAAAATTAAAGTCGATGAAAGCATTCGAGATGATATCCACCGAGAAGCGAAAATAGTCAGAGGTCACTTCAGTAGCAACCTTTTGAAGAAGAGGCACCATGTTGCTGCGAAGACCCTGAAGCAAGATGAGTCGATAACGATCAGGAGAGCAGATAAAACGTCTTGTTTTGTTCTAATCCCTACTGAGGAATATTTGGGAAAGATCAACACACTACTCAGTGATACCAGTAAATTCTGTATGATTACTAGGAACCCTGTAGAGAATTTGAAGAAACGAGTGAACAAGATAGTTAAGAAAATCAAGGCAAGAAAAGGAAGTACTACTTTGCCGCCCTTGACTGGTGAATATGGTTTAGGATATTGCTATGGCAACGTGAAGACCCATAAACCAGGTAACCCCCCTTTAAGACTTATTATTAGTCAAATTCCCACACCTACTTACATGCTGGCCAAAAAACTAAATGCCTTACTCTCACCGTTTGTACCCAAGGACTTTAGTCTCACCTCACCTACAGATTTCTTAGACTTGTTGAAAGGGACAAGCCCAGTTCGCACCATGGCTTCTCTTGACGTGGAGTCCTTGTTCACCAATGTTCCGGTTGATAAAACGATACAGTTCATTTTAGAAGAAATATACCCCATAAACTGCCAACCGAAGATCGACATCCCCAAAACAGACCTTAAGTTACTGCTTGAACTTTGCACGAAGGAATCACCTTTTATTTCACCACAAGGGACTATGTATCAGCAGATAGATGGTGTTGCCATGGGTTCTCCCTTAGGGGTCTTGTTTGCAAATTTTTTTTTCATTGCTAGAGTCGAGAGAGATTTATTTTCAAGAACTAGCAAACCATCTATTTATGCTAGATATGTGGACGATATCTTTGTCATGGCCGACAGTCAAGAGCAAATTGAACTGCTTAGAGTCCAGCTTGAATGTGAGTCCGGGCTAAAACTCACCATAGACAGTAGCGTGAATGGCCAGTTGCCATTTCTGGACGTCTTGGTGAAGCAAGACAATCAAAGATTTAGGACGGACGTATATAGGAAACCCTCAAATCTTCGGTTTTGTCTTAATGGCAATAGTGAGTGTCCTAATAGGTATAAAAAGGCCACTATTAATGCCTACATAAAAAGGGCATTCACACATTGCAGCAGTTGGGACCTCATACATCAAGAGTTAGAACGTTCAACCCAGGTGCTAGTTAATAATGGTTTTTCGAACCAGGAGGTCGCCAACTCAATTAAAACATTTTGCAATAAATGGTATGCTAGTAACGAGACAGCCCCGCCTACAGGAGAGACTATCCGCCTGTTTTACAAAGGATACTTTAGTACGGAACATAGACAAGAGGAACGTGCAATACAAAAACTTGTAAATAACAATATTCAGACTACCAACGAGCAGGACAAGATAAGGCTGACTATACATTATAGAAGTAAAAAGACATCGGACCTACTACTCTACAATAGACCGAGAACTGAGACCCCGGAGCTACAACGTAGTCACCTTGTGTATGAGTACAAATGCAGTGTAGGGGACTGTGCAACCCTCCCATCCTCATACATAGGGATGACTACTACGAAGCTTTCACGGCGTCTAACTGTCCACCTGAGCACTGGGGCCCCTAAAAACCATACGGAGGACGCTCACCGAGTAAAACTGACGAGGCAGGCCCTGATTGAGGGCACTTCCATACTACAAGTGTACCACGAGCCTAGCAGGTTACATATACTGGAAGCTCTATATATTAAATATTGTAACCCTAGTCTAAATGTCCAAAGCAATAATTTCAACTCTGTGCCTAGTTTTAAGAATTTTGACAATACTTTCAAACTTGTAAGGGAGACGGGGAGGTGAACGGACCACAGGTAGTTTTTGGCCGACCCTGTCGCCATGCATACCTCCCCCTCCCCTCACTCCCACCTTAGCTTCACTTCCTAAAGTACAGTAATTTTGTAGACATTGTTCAAATATTTTATTTTATTTTAACTATAGTGCATTAGACTTAATTAATTTTAGTTTATACCTGAGGATGGCGAATGAGAGCCGAAAGCTTGTACGTATTTTTATTTAGTTTGTTAATTTAGTGATTAAAACAGTGATTAAAATTTAGTTTTTCGTGTTTGACCTATGTTTATTGTGTGTGTTAATGTCTTATGTTAACCTTCTTTGGAAGCTACCAGAGTCTCACCGCAAAGTGATACGAAAACTAGAGAGTGTCAACAAGAAACTGGTCAATGCAGAAGCTGCTGCTTATTTTAATAACATATGCTTAAGGGAAGACCTGCTGCATTTGTACACAAATATATATATATATATATATATATATATATAATATATATATATATAAAGGAGTTCTGTGACAACGGGCTCAAAAAGTCTTAGAACTTTTTCATTTTTCTATTGATTATGTGGTCATTACTTTAATTGTGGAGTCAGGTGTGCTTATCCTGACATCTCTATATGATACTAAAAAAGAGTATGTGTGTATTAGGTATAAACATATTTTTCAAAAGATTTTTACAAACTTTTATTTCGCAGAACAGACTACAACTCTTTCCATTTTATCTTGTAAAACCTGTCTTTTTAATAATTAAAACATGTTTATAAACTAACCATGTGCATTTTATCACGTGTTGCGCGACATACTATTATCAAGCACTTATCGCCACAATCAGATCAAACATACGATATGAGAAAGGACAATCAAGCGAACACATCTGAAAGCAAAAGTTAGGCAGACGTCAAACAAAATGCATCAGAATGGCTGCGTATATGTTAAAAAAAAATACTTGCAAAATGAAAAGTCACTATTGAAGAAAACACTACGAGTTTGACGACATCAAGGGTTATTGAAACACCTAAACCTATTTTCTCTTTTAAAAAGAATGAGTCACGATTACAGAAACAAAATAAATGATTGTGCCCCTAAAATTAAAAGCTGTTAAGTAGGAGATCATTTTGCAGTTTTTTGCTACGTGAGACGAATAAATATTCAATGTGCAGGCTTTCCTACATGCCTTTTAGTTTAAGGACTATCCTAGGGTTCTTAAGAACTCGGTCGTCCTCCTCCGAAGAGGGTAAATAAATGCCCGTTACCCCGAGACCAGGGCTTGCTACTAGTAGTTCATTGAACCCCATCAGGGCATCATTGTGAGGAGCCTTAGTATCTCAAATACAAGACTCATAGAGAGATTACAAACCTCTCGTTAGCTAAACACCACTTGTCTTGGCTAGTTATGAGAGCCTCTAAGGTCTCCCGTTGGCTAACTGCCATCTGTACTGAAACATATAATTGAGCTAAAAAAAAGAAGGGTGGTTCAATACCCACTTTGGCTCTCAATTTATTCACGCAGGAAGTGTATAAATCTTAACACGTCGTTCTACAGACAGGACGTTAAGCGTCCACAGCTTGTACGATGTCAAAGAACTTTGTTTTTTGTTCAGAAAGAAGAGCTTGTGAAGCACTTCCCTGTAATACCAACTTGCAGTCAAAACAATGATTTTTCTCTCTTGAACTACCTCCCGTTTCCGTCATATAAAAGATTCCAAAAAATCTCTGCATTACCTTCATGTAAGAAGTTTAATTCAAAACCTTTTAATACAGAGAATCTCCCTACCTTACAATCATCTTAACTGCATGAAGTCCAAATCCTAGGTTTTTATTTTGTGGGACTGTATAGCTTATTCTCCCAGTTTTGTCAGTCACTTCAGTGCTTAGTAATTGCCATTCACCTTTTGCAGAATCAATCATAACATATATATCAACCTTTTCACCTATGCAAACAAAAAATACATAATACATTATAAATAAATTAATACATCTAAATTCAGTCACATACAAACAATCGACAAATTAATTTAACTAAACGAATTTAACATTACAATTTCCATTATTATTAATTCATTAATAGTCATTAAAATTTCGTTATTTCCAAGTATGGGTCTCATTCTTAATTATAAAAATCATAAAAACTAAACCTACAAAAGAACAACTGCAACTATTATTAAAGTATTATTGAATTTTAAACAATATTATTAAAATATTTAAAGGAAACAAATTTCTATTCTAAGAAATGACATTGATCATAGCTTTCAAATTTTAATATAATTTCTTATTAAAAAAAAACAACTGAAATAAATATAAAGATTCATTTGTAATATGTTTTTTAATCCAGCAAATTCTGAAATAAGTCTAACACACCTACCCGCTAATGTTATCATGTCCAAAGGACCATACATGAACCTGCCACATATGGTTTGCGGTAAACCTTCTCTCACAATAACATCATTTGCTCTGTGATTGGGTGCGACATTCTGCAACATTAAAATAGTTGTGAACAAATATGCATTAACTAACACGAAAATATAATCCAACTTAAAAAAAATAATGCAGAATAACACACAATGAGCACAAAGTAATTTAATGAACAAAAGTTAATCAACTGGATGTTAACTCATGAAGATATTAAGTTTTAAATATCACCTTTAACTTAACTGATGTCCTTTTCTTAATCCACTTTTCCCTCGCAAATCCAGGATTGTAACCAGAAATATCTTTATCTTCTTGTGGAATTGTTTGCCCAAACTCGAATCTCCCAATCTGGAAAAGGAATTTTAATCAAAGTATGTTTAAAATAAGTTACATTTTTTTGTATAATTTAATATTTGTAAATTTTGATAGCAGTCCTTCCTGTATACAAAAATTTTTAAAAATAAAACCATATTTAGCTGAAACTTGCTTCCGTACAATATTTCAAGTTTTATAAATAACGTTCTTATTATTGCATCCACGCTATATAATAAATTTCCAATGGTTAATATTTCCAACTGTACCATATAAGTAAAGTAGAATAAGTAAGTTATATAAGTAAAGTAGAATACTTTGTTAAAGGATCTATCCATTATGAAATATATACATATAAAATAATTATCCGTTTTGAAACGTATTCATGTTTTGATAATGACTAGTGATATAAATATTTAAATTTTCATGAATAAAGAAATAGTTAACTTGCAATAGCGTAAACACAAATCTACATTTCGAAACTAAATTATTTTACATTCAGACAGTGTTATTTTACTATAAATATATACTACATTTATAGTATAGAATTCCATATATACTGTGAAAGAATCAATCGTACTTATAAATTTTTATTAAACCTTCAAAAGCCTATTTATTACTATATTAATACAATAGCCGTTGTTTATTTTATTAATTTTTTTATCAAAAAAATAATTAAATTATACGGTTGTTTTAAAATGAAAGGCACACCAAATAAAACCACAAATAACTGTTCCACAAATTTAAATACATTTATTAATTAATAATTTAATTTTATTTAAATGGTCAAGGTTTATATTCACAGAAGTTCTTACCCCCAAATCTGAACTAATTTGATCTTTCCATAATGGAAGTGATAAATTAAAAAATCAACTAACTTTGTCAGTAAAACCAATAAAACAACACTACAAAACAGTTACTAACTTCACACATTGAATAAAGGTTTAAGTTAACAAAATTGTGTAAAGGAAACTCAAACACTTTTGCATTTCATGCAAATCATACAGCATAATATGATTTATTTTATATTAATTGCCGATATCATAATCTTACTTTGTATGTTGATCTGGGAGTGTCTGGACCGGTTTTAGATGTGTCCATCTTCAAGTAAAATTGATTTAAATCAATGGAATGGGGATTTATATAACCTCTTATTATTAGTGCCTAAATCCATGATGCCTAAATTTTATTAAAGATCACTACTTTTAATTATCAAAATAATAATACTAAGAAACTATTAAAAATAACAACTAAGCTGGTCCGAAACCGGTCCAGAAACTCCCAGATCATCAGACGGTTATATCATTAATTAATACAAATTATTCAAACCTCTGCGGCACAACAACATATTTATTTGTATGCATAAAATTTACTTACTATCCTCAATAAAAATGCAATGACATCAGTTGATTCCCAATAACTGGCATGGAAGAGATGAGGCAAGGCATTGCTTGGAAAGTTAGCAAGACCTTCTGGGCAGTAGAGGGCATAATCCAGTCTCTTAGTCCCCCACCATTTCTCAGAAACTGAAATACAATCATTGCTAAAAAAATATACTCGCTAATTGATAGTAAAATATTTATTTATACTTTTTAAATAAGAAATCAGATCTTCAGGTTAAATTAAGTAAGAAAAAAACATAAGAAAACATTATATTTATTTCTTAAATCAGGTAACATTAGGATTAAAAGAATTACTATTTTTTCCTATGAGAAAGATTACGACTGTTCAAATAATTACGACTTTTAATAATAACTGTACACAATATTATAAACTACTTCATAGCACTTAATATTTTAATAAGTCCATAAATAATTAATTTAAATGACTAAAGATGCATGCCCTGTTCTTAAACTTATTATAAGGTATTGGGACTTCAATAATAGAATAATGGAAGGGAATAAAGTATGAAGTATCAATAATGTAAATCAATAATCAATATAGTATCAATAATGTTAATTATTAAGGGCACCCAGAATTTTAAACTATTGTTGCTATCAAACTATTCTACTTCTATACGTTAAGAAAATAATGTTGAAAGCTATCAAACGACATATAAGAAATTAATGTAAAAAAAAAATCCTTTCCTTTTTATAATGATAAAGTCACAGAATCTCTTATTATTAGTCATTTATTTAGATAAAACGAAAGAAAGAAACAGAGAATGTGTAAGTCTGTATATGTGTGAGAGATTTGGAAGGTAACACAGGTCATAGAAAACGAAACTTAGTAAGTTAGTCCATAAGTGGAGCGGACTATTGGTTAGAATCGTATTTTCATATTTGACAAAAAAATATATATATATATGCAGTATATTTCAATAAAAAAAAGTTCCAAAAAGGACAGTATTCGTTTCAGGGTAAACTATAGCTAACGTTAAATAGATACACGCACACTTACTGTCTTAATTTTCGGTTTAAACGACATCAGGAGAGAAGAGATTGGGGATTGGAGAACAACAAAGGGATTGGATAGCATCAACAGTGTTGTGCTGTTGGGTCTCCAACCGTTGCTTCGCAAGTGTACTTGTCCCAATCTCTTCTCTCTTGATAACGGTTAAACAAAAATTAGCAACACTAATTTTATATATATATATATAAGTATATATATATCTACTTACTATTTAGCTATAGTCTACCCTGAAACGTATATATATATATCAATGACCAAACCACAATATGAAATGGGAACACAAGACTAAGATCTTTCAACCGTAACAAGCGGTCTTTGTCAGAGTCAAAAACCCAACTAGAGATATAAAACAAGAGTTCACATAAACACGTGAAATAACAATCACTGATAAAACCACAATATGAAATGGCGGAAAAGGACTAAAATCTTTCAACCACAACAAGCGGTCTTCGTCAGAGTTGGGTTTTTGACTCTGACGAAGACTGCTTGTTGTAGTTGAAAGATCTTAGTCTTTTTTTTTCCTTTCATATTGTGGTTTGATCATTGATATATAATATATATATATATATATATAACGAAAATGATAGAGTCTCACTGGTTACTTATTATAAGAGCCCTACAATCAGTAGTCTTTTTATGACTAATAACAGCCGCTGCAAAAACTCTCCACTGAAAGAAACAAATCTGGTGTACGAGTACCAATGCAATTATGGGGACTGTGAAACCCAAAAACGCTCATACATTGGAATGACTACAACTACACTCTCTAGAAGACTGACCATGCACCTGATATCTGGAGTCCCCAAAAAACACACAGAGCAAGTCCACCATACAAAGTTAACCAGAGAAGCGCTTGTGGAAGGAACTAGAATAATAAAAAAAAGAACAGGACCAGCATAGACTCAAATTAACAGAAGCCATACTCATACAGAAAACGAAGCCATATATTAATATCCAGTTAGAAAATAGAGAAAAACTGTTTAAACCATTTAGATCAACCCCAGGTCAAGTGGAACCTCTCCAGGTAGAGGCAACAAACTTCTAACCAGGTCAATCAACCCAAAGGATTCAGAAAAACAACTTTAATCCCCCAACCTCCTCAACACATTTCACTTCTCTTATATAAAGGAACAATCTATTTCCTTATAATGTCTTATATATTATATTATATATCTATTTCCTTGTTATGTCTTGATAATGGCTGAGGACAGCAGAAACATGGAGACATGCAACATGTCGACTATCGTAAACATATTATATACTGTTGATATAGTAACAAGAACTCTATTCAGAAAACTTGAGAAACTTATAAAGAAGCAAGTTTCAGCAAAATATGGTCATATTTTTAACAATATATATACAAAGATTTCACATAAACACGTGAAATAACAATCAATGATCAAACCACAATATGAAATGGGAAAACAACACTAAGATCTTTCAACCGTAATAAGCGGTCTGTTAAAAGATCTTAGTCTTGTTTTCCCATTTCATATTGTGGTTTGATCATCGATATATATATATATAAAAAGATTTCACATAAACACGTGAAACAACAATCAATGATTAAACCACAATAAGAATGGGAAAACAAGACTAAGATCTTTCAACCGTAACAAGCTCCCCAAACATCCCTTTCTGGACATTAGTCCTTTCCTGTGCTTTCACCCTTTTAAAATACCACTCTTCCCTCCCACTCTTCTCAACTCCTCACCAGATGTTTTCTGCATCTAGTGTTCAGTTGGGTTTTTGACTCTGACGAAGACCGCTTGCTACGGTTGAAAGATCTTAGTCTTGTTTTCCCATTCTTATTGTGGTTTAATCATTGATATATATATATATATATATATATATATATATATATATATATATATATATCAAGGTATAAAAGTAAAAACAGATGGTCTATGCTGTCAAGCTGAATCTGTTATTATCCATTCTTGATTAATAAGAGTCACCTCAATAAAAAAAACCCCAGTAAAATAAGAACATAAGCCCAATTAATTACAATACCCCAATAGAATAAACTTTAATCTATCCATTCCCAACGTGGGTTATGACAATATTTTGGTTGGGTATGGAAGACTTGATAGAACTTGACTATTCTATTATAACCCATATTCATTTACATTTAAATTATATAATTTAATACAAAATATATAATTTAATATAAATTATATAAAATACATTGAAGACTAAATCACAATTAAAGAATAAGGATGATGTCCTTAGTAGTCAACCCCTTAGGTAAAGGTTTACTTCATTTAGAATATGAATATCAGCTCAACTGTGCTAATTCCAAATTTATAAACAGTTTTACATTCTATTATGTATCGATTCAAGAATTCATTGTCTTCTGCCTAGGCTAATACACTAGGGACGTAAATTCTTTATATATACTAAAAATTTAAATATTACTAAATGACATAGCTAAACATAATCTATGGGTATATTCATAAAATTTTCTATAATGTTTGCTAGTATTAATGCTGAACGACCTCCTTTTGACTCTTATGTCAATAATCTGTACAACGTATAGTAAGCCATACCGCCTTCATTTGCATTTAAAGACGAGGTATAGTGTTAATTCAGATTTAATTGTTTTAAGCCTTTAAAAGAAAAGTTTGTAAAAAGATCAACAATAAAGCCTTTGCTTGCTAAACATACATACTCATAGTTTCAAATATGTTCTGAAGGATAGTTATGAAATTCCTTTCCTCATTGCTAAACGTGGAACAAACATACAATAGGGGAAGTTTTAATCAAGCAATTAATATCAATATTTCTTAGAACATTCATGGAGAAAAATGACAGTTCTTTTGTAGCCATGTCACTAAGTAACAATTATCTTAGTGGAATTGAAGAATGAGTGAACGAAAAACAATAAATTGATGCCTAATATAAAATCTGTCCGTAACAGGTACGATGCAGAATCATCTATATCACTGACAGTTCTTTTGTGATAAGTTTAATTTTTATTTTCGAAGTTTAGCATTTTGAAATTCTTTCACAATACAGTGACATACATAATGAATCTTTAAAATACAAAAGTGGAGCATGGCCTAAACTCAGTTGGAAACCACTGCCTTTAAATTAAGGAACATAAATGAAAGGACATACCCTGACGTTTCTATATCATGTCAGCATTCCATCATCCTTAGCAGAATAATAGAAGAATAGAAAGTATGCTACCAGATTTCGATCTGCGAACACCTTCATGTCATTCGTATTATTCTCTCGAGAACAGCCAAATTTAGAGAGAGTGTCTGTTCTTTAATTTATGTTCTTTAGTATAAAGTTTAATATATATAAGAAAGGAAAAAAGAAACTGTCCGTAAGAAAAACACGTCAAATTACACAGAAAGAACGCATAGAAACAACTAACTCCTATATTTCGACTCTTGACGACAAATGAAGTAGAAGTAGCCCTCCCTCACGGCCACAGGCAAAAACTATTGCTTTTGTAATAGTAATTATGGTGTAATTATATATATATATATATATATATATATATATATATAACAAAAAAATGGAAAATTAAAAAGAAAGCATTTCAAGATAACTCGTTGTCAAAGAATTAAAAAAGGTAGGTGATAAACGAGGTAGAAAACAAGCAAAAGGAGGTAAGAGTAAATAGAGGAAGGAAGGGAGAATCTTCGCCTGCAATCAAGATAAGGGAAATTATTAAGACAGAAGTTAGGTTAATGTGAAGTTTAGAGTTTGATTCCTTGTTTGCTACTAAATATCGCTTCGTGCTATCCTAACGTTAGGAGAGCTGTTGCAGTCTTGTTATCAACAAGCAATTAATCAATTTGAGCATACATAAATTGTAATCAAACAATCAAAATTAGATTTAAGTAATACTGAAAATATATTGTTCCGGTAATTTATTCACTTGTGGTGGACTTCTTTCACTGGCATACTACCATTTCAAATAATGGTTGGACTGATTAGTAAGTTCTATCTTTCCTGTCTATTTCTTCATCTTTTATTATTTGTTTCTAACTTGAAGAATTCCCTAATTAAAGCTCATTTACTTAAAATACGTTTTCATTTTACGAGCGAGTGTTTTCAAAAACCGATGATACCTAAAACATTTGTTTCTACATGTTTCTTTGCTTTTTTTGATGGCTTTGCTGATGATTTTGAAAGGACACTGTTAATCATATCAGAATTAGTCTGAAAATGTTAAAAGTGCTTTTCTAATTCAAATTTTGCCTGAATGTAAATTGTAGTGTTACTAATTCATGAAAGAGTGTTCTTTAGAATAGAGTATTGACTATTGTAGCAGAGGAAATAAGAAGTAAATGGTTTAACGTTACCAAAACCCATACGAAGATATTAGACAATTTGATTGAAAATAGTTTCTGGAATAGAAATGTTAATGAAAATTTTATTTTAAACCTTTCTCATGAGGTGCTTGATAGATATGACAAAGCTGCTTTGGAGTATGATTTCAACCTTGTTGCTAATGATTAAGGAAGTTTATTAAGTTTATATTACTAATGCTTTCTGTTCTTTGGAGAAAAAGGTGGTTGGTGACAATATAGAATCTATTTGTAAAGGAGTTGTTTATGGTTTTATAAACCACGTCTCTAATTGTGCCAGAAAGTTTTATTAAAATCACTAAAGATCATAAATTTTGGACCAATGAATTAATGTTAATTACTGATTGAATAAAATTGAAGAAATACCTATGATAAACAAGTCCAGAGTCATTTCAAAAGAAACGCTTCAGAGATAATAGTTCTTTAATAAAACTTTACAATCTTTTTTTTAAAACAAAGAATTATGTCTTTCACTCCTTTACTATATATGATGTTATTAAAACTCATAAATAAATCTTGCTCGTCATCCAATAGTCAGCAAGTAGGTTCTGTAGTTATCAACTTTCTAAGTTGAATTTAGAGCTACTTAGTTTATCTATGCCCTTGCTGATCTTTTAAAATTTGTCTCTATGATTGCTCTTCTTTTCTTTTAATAATATATTTTAAAAATAAAAATTCGGATTAGCAAAGGGATATTGTCTTTCTTCTCTAAAGTAATCTTCGCATTGATTTCTTAGAAAAAGTTTCTCAATGTCTTCTTCCCAATAGGACTAGCAGGTTTCACAAAGTGAATAATATTCTTTTTAAAAGTATTGATTCCTTTTGGTTGTACATTTATCTATTTTAACATTTCCCTAATTGAAACATACATATATTAAATGAGATTGTAAAGGAGCTGTTTATGGTGTCATAAACCACATATCTAATTGTGCCAGAAATAGTAAAAATTTTGTTAAATTTCTTAATATAAACTTTCTTGATGTCTAATGCTTGTTTATCAGATACATAATCAGAGAACTGTATGAATTAATTAAGTACGTCGATTTCTATGAGGTCTTTAACTTAACATTAATTTGCAAACATTAAAAACGAAGATTGTATCGACAAAAGATAATTTTCTTTTAGATGAAATCAAAAATGAATCTTTTTATCCCTAAGTTCATTGAAAATAAATGCAACATTTTGACCAGAAAGTCATCAAGAAACACATGTGTTTAATAACAAAATTGCAATATACTATGGACATATTACATAAACCTATAATATTGATACAAATATAATCTTATATCTATCTAAAAACACAAACATTCAAACGTTTTTAATTTAAAAAGATATTTAATAAAGATATGGAACAAGTTAAAACCTAACATAAACAACTTATTCAATGAATTCCTAAATAAACAATCTCATTAAATATAAGTGTGTTCCAATTAAGGACATGTTAAAAATAAATTAATAATATTCATTGTATTTGACTGAAGAATGAAAATGTAAGTTTCTTTTTAGCTGCATTAAATAATCTTATTTCAAACATAAAGTTCACAATAGGCATTGAAAGAGATAGAACATTATTTTTTTTTGTTTAGACCAGTTTTTTTAATAGAAGATTTCTATTCCAGGAACTATTGTCAATGAAATTGTCTAATATCTTTGTATGGGTTTTGGTAACATTAAAGCATTTCTTTTTTAATTTCTCTACAACAATAGTCAATACTCAATTCTAAAGAATACTCTTTCACGAATAAGGAACATCAGAATTTAAGTTCGGACAAAACTTGAATAAGAAAAACAGTTTTAGCAGTTAAATAATAATTTAAAAAGTGTTGTTAAATCATTTTATGTATGGTAACATTAAGGCTATTTTTATAAAAATGTTTTACATGCATTGTCATTTCAGTTACATTATGCAAACTGGGAAGAGTCTTCAAACGCATATTAAGCAACATCATACATTATTAGAAGAAAGAATCATCTAGTTATTTCAACATACTTAACAATAATTCTACGAATTGAGAACATGCTAAAAGAATAAGTTTACGAAAAGTCAATTAATAATCGTAACATTATAAAGTCAACTTTACATAAACATAGTTTTGATTGTTTTGTTAATAACAGTATTGTTGTGTTCAGATAAGAACAATTGGTTGTTTATATAGTATTAACGACTTTCATTGTTTATTATGAAGTTTTCTACTTGATTAAAGATATAAGGCCTCTTCAATAGGAAATTTTTAAAGAAACTCAGTTAAACCAGTTTCTTTCATAACGTGTTACTACCTTGAAAGGCCTTAAAACTTTCTTTCTCCCTTTGATATTCCGTTGGTTTCATTGATACATATGAAACAGTCAGAAAGAAAGAAAGAAACAAAGAGAGAGAAAGAGAGAGATACAGACAGAGTTGATGTCAAAATATTGACACTACTTCTATAATTATTAATGAATGTACTAATGATGATAAGATTACAATCTGCCGCTGCTACAGAGGCTACTAAAATTAATTCATATATAATGTGATAACAGTAAAGATACAGATAACATGCAAATATGGTATATCTTGTACATATTGAGTCCATGTAAGAAGCTTTTAATAATTTCTTCCATTATATTCCATTAATAAGTTTAGCTGCTATCGAAGCTTAGTAGCAATTTTATGTTAATACTTATTATGTTAATCACCTACTAGATTTAAAACGTAGAGCAAAAATATCAGGTGTTGACTAATTTCAATAACATTTGACTTTTTATCTGAATATTTATTTCTTAATGAATCACAACTGATTTCAACACCATCTAAAGACGAAAACTGAGGCACTATTAACTGAGGTTCATAATTTACTTAAATATCTTGCTAATACAAAAAATATTGGTCCAATTTTATATTCTTTGATAAATAATAAAAAGATGCGTATTTAGGAATGAAGGAGAGTTTTACTGGATACGTCACTTTATATTAAAAAATTATTACGATTCTGCTTTATGATTTTTCAAAAACAAATTTCAAATAACCAATGAAGCTCATATTATTTAACAATGTAATTAACTAAAATTTCTTAAAAAGTCGCTTGAGCCACAGCTCAATACGCAAAAATGTTGGGATAGTAATTAGCAAAATCCTGTTATCATGATCATAAATACTATAAGATTACTGAAACCGGGAGAATTCACTAAAGGTATCACAAATTAGTAGTCTCAAAAAGAGATAGATTAAAAAGAGGTTTAAAAAAGAAGAATGGATTAAAAAAAAGAAGTTTCTAACCCAAGGTGACCTATAACCTTTGAGTTACATGCATCAGCCTAAGATTCCCATATGGCCCATCAAGTACAAGCAATCTCGTTATCAGGTAAACTATTGTTAAATTTAATTTAACTTTAATTAATTAATATTTAATTAAGCTTAAAAACATTTTACATTTTATCGTAATTGAATACATGTTAACAACAAATTTGATGATCTGGCATCTCTAAGACTGGGCTTATAATTATTTTAGCTTACATTTCAGTGCTTCGGAAAAGTTGCTGAAAGAGTAGGACGTACACCTTTAAACATTATTGAAATAGATTCACAAGATTTCTTAAAAAGGGAATGTTTTAAAGTTTATGTATTTCTCTGTAGTCAGATAAGATTCAAAGTAAACAAAACAAAAACAGAAGAAAGAAGATGATATAATTTGCATCAATTTTGTTTATTTGTGAACATATTATACTTTCTCTAATATAAAAGTTGACAAATAAACCGATGAGTTTTATAGATATGCACATCTTCAGTCAGACTTGAGAAAAAGCTCAAAGAACTTAGTAAATAATTTTAACAAAATAGTCAAAGCAAGTAACTCAGATGTTACTGAGTCAGCTGTACTATTTTCATTTATTAGTAAAAAAAAAAATAAATACATTATTTAAAACTTGTTATTGTTATTGCAAATATCACGAGATGTGAAAGTTAAGCAATGAGATTTAAAAACAGATGTTTTAAAATATTTTTTCTTGAATGGAATTACTAGTCAATAGTAATTATAAGTACATTCCTGTACTCCGATTCCTTGGAGCAACAGGAATATTTTTACTCGTCAAAATCCCATTTATTGTATTAAAGTGTGGCAAAGTGCACTATTGTGATGCAAGATCGAATTGTTCTTGATGTTTGGTCTCACTCGCCTGACCTTTTCTCGTAGTTCCAAGAACTTTTCGGTAAATTGTTAGTTGACTGTCCAACAGTGAGGCACAAACTCTTTATTAACGACTCTCTTGTTATCAAACAAGAACATCAGAATGCTTTTGATCTTTGACTTACTCATTATTTTTTATTTTGGGGTTTTGGAGATGGTGAAGTGTGCGACTCCATACTCTGGCATTTGGTCTCAGGGTTATATTCAAATACACAACTATTGTCACAAAAAAAAATTATTACAAAAATCACAGTTCCAACCTGATGTCCTTTTGTTTCTGCAACATCTTTTTAGAACCATTTTTGAACAGATCTTTTTCATTCCCAATTCCATTTTCAATACTCCCACGGTAGTGTGACCCAAGTTCAATGCCCTCTGATCATTCTGACCATCAACTGACTATCTGCATAAACAATTAAATGAAGATCTTGTCGATAATTTTATCGGCTCTTACTGTCGAACGCCTTTGCAGAGCGGTTATCTTCTACCCACTTTTTTACACATAAAAATGTCTTAAACCACCTAAAACCTGGTTTCTTGAGAAACACTGCTTCCGTAAACCTGCTGATGTTCTGCAAAAGTTTCCCTTACACAATGCCAAGTTTGAAGCAAAATTAACTTAAAGTTACTCAAAATTAACTTAGAACATTACGAAAAAACCAAATGACTCGACCTAGTTCAGGCTCATACTGAATGCATCTGTCCACCTGTCATACCTCGAAGTCCTATGCTTCCAGCGCTGTCATATCGAACAATCCGTTGTCAGTTTCATTCATTTACACACCTTGCAAAAAACAAATTTAATTTATATTTTTTCGCCCCTTTTAAGTTATTAATTAATGTTTGAATGTTGCAATCGTACTGAAAAGTTTTGCTACCTTCGATCGAACCTTTGAAATGTATGAATCAAACTAACAAATTAAATTTTGAGGTAAGATTTAAATTCTAGGACAGAAAATATTGCGCAGCTCTAACAATAACACATTCATTCTAATCTTTAATTGCTATCTTCCCGAGTAAAGGAAGTTTTTTTTTAGTCAGATGGATTAAATTAGTGACTAGACTCAAAAGTGAAGACCTTATTTCTACCTACTCGGTTTAAATTAGAGCAGAATTTTTCTACGTTACTTGTTATACCCGATACTGCAAAAGATGTTGTGTAGGTATAGTAAATTCTGACCAACTGTGGCATGCAAAAAATCTGCTTTTTCCCTGTGAGGGAAATCTAGAATTTTGAGCTGGACTTAAACCAGCAAACTCAGTAACAAAGAACTAGCATGCTCACCACGGTGCGAAAGTGATTCTAAATTAAATATTCATAAGCATACTTAATGTTGCGAAACTTATAAGAGTGTATAACAAGAAATTCATGCATAAAATAATACCAGAAATATATAAAAAAAATAAAAAAAAAACTCCTAATTTACGTGTATTAGCAGTGTTGATAGCAACGGAGTCCATTATTCCAGACACGGTACTTTGAATACTGACTTCTGATAATCTACGTGACTGAGAAAAACCTTCATCAGAAAATATTTGAGGATTACTTAGTGTCACTTCAACTAAAAATAAAACCAAACCTTGTTAAAGTATCAACAAAAATGGGTATTATTATAACTTGCTAATAAAACCATTACTTACGAAGATGATACTGCTGATCACTGCCCAAGGGGTATTTCTGATACCGAGGTACATTAATAGGTGGAATAGCAGAAAATCTGGCAGAAATTAGAGTTTCTAGTCTTGAAGACATTGGGTCACTCGGATGAAAAAGATTGTACACTTGCTGAACTGCAGGTCGGTGAACTCCTTCTAAACAAATATTAACAAAAATCATGTTTATATGTTCCTAAAAAAATATCCATTAATAAGTTATCATAATTAATAAAAAACAAATGAAAAAAATCATAAGCAAGCAATATCCAATAAACAAGGTTATAAAACAAAAATCTCCAACTAAATCTCTAAACTCCAACCAAAGTTATAACCCTAATAAACAGTAAAAAAGGAAACATCATTTTACAAAGGAAACTTATAAAAGTATTATATTCATGAAAACAATGGGTATACACTTTAAATGTTTGAAAGAATGAGTTAACTTTTGAAGAAAATATGAAAAACCTATAACTTAAGAACATTCAAAGACTATTGTCCAAGTTCTAGTGACTAATATAAAAGTGATTCTGAAATTGGATACTGTGTTATGATAACTATCATAAAATCAAAACTCTTTTATCTTATCCAATGTAGTCATTATTAAAATAAAATTATGCAAAAAGTTATATCAAATTAATTTAAGAAGAAATAGAAGCTAGAGAATCAAGGCTTTTGTTAATATACATATATAAGGGAAGACTTCAAAATATTGAAGAGCATAGTTCTGAAAAAAAAATTACAAAGTAACACTCAAAGTGTAGTCACATCACACATTACGAGAAAATTGACTGCCTAGTATAGGTTAGGTTAGGTTGCAGTGGCAGTCCCACAACGCAACACACATAGGCCGAGCATTGTCCATTTGTGATATCACACAATGAAGATTGATTATACGTAGGAGTCCTAAATTTTGTCTAACTCAAGTGCATTTAGAGTACATATCTTTAACGAGTACCTGAAATCGTACAGGCTTGGGACCGACTGTGTAACGTCTTTCACCGAGGGACGACGTGGTCAGATTTATTCACCTTCCGCGTGAATAAATCGAGGACTAGGTGGGGATCGAACCCCGGTTCTATCAGTTCAGAGGCGAGTACGTTAATCACTGAGCTAACCTGGTCCCTACTACCTACTATGACAATACTACTAGCAATAATCAACTGGAAACAGTCCTGAACTAACATTCCCTAAGTATCTCAGACTTCAGTAAGATATGACTATATAACGTCTGATTTAACACAGTGAAGTCAAAATGTTTCTCCGCTCATCCTAATCAATTTAATTAATACTATAACTGTATGTTACAGCAATATAGGGAAACGAATCTTCAGGACAACTACTAAATATGTTTCTCGAGATGCAAACCATTTCACATTCCCTTTCAAGTAAACGAAAACAAACGTCATAAATACGACCTATTTTACCATTATTTGAATTGTAAATAACTTACCATTAAATTGCTCATTAATAATATCAAGAAAATATAAATAAAAAGTGAATACCCCTAAAAGAAAAGGAGATGGGTTAGGAGCGAGTTTGATATTAGTAATGAATTTTAGTTGACACTAATTTCATTTTCATCCGTCAAACCGTATGGCTTGTATCCTCCTCACAAGCTTTAAGATTAAATCATCATAAAACCATTCACATTTTTACATTTTATTTTAAAAAAAAATACTTCCAGATGTTTTAGAAACTGAGGATTTTTTCAGTTAATGCTTTGTTGCTTCTATAACACCTAATTGTCAAGGCTCTAGAGTTAGCAGTTTATGGGAAAAAAAATGTCTAAAAACATATTTTGACAAAAAAAATAACTTTCCCATCTTGCATTATTGCTCCCAAAGAATAAACTCATAGCACTATGAGCCCCATTTTTGTATAAAATATTAATTTGGTCCATCAATGATTGTAAACTGTATAGCGCCCCCACTAACTTTTGGATACATACCCACTGAGACATCATCGAAAAAATTTCATAAAATGAGTTTGAGAACTTCAAAACATTTAAATCACTCAAAATTTCGAGATCGATTTTTTTCATGATGACTATACTTTACTAATATTGGAGTAATATAAGTAAATTTTACACCATTATAAGAAATACTGACATTAAAGAGCAATAAAAACTAAAAAGAACTTACTATATTTATCATCACGATGAGACATTTGTCTATAAGCTAGCACTAAAGACAGTGGACTTCCGAACATGAAGAACTCACATACTTCGAAGTCTAATTTAAACATCCCACTTTGTTCACTGCAAAGACAAAAAAATAATAATTATTAGAACTTATACTAGATAAATATTTTGTTCTTTATTAGTTGTAAAATAAATATAAACCTCGTCGAAGAGGATCTTCGCCTTGGGACGGGAGCACTTAAATGCTTACCATCATGAGGAGCTTCTAAAACAAAAATATTAGACTTACATTAAAAAAATTTGAAGTGGTCGACACTAACTTTACAATAAGTAAACATAATATCACACTTGTTGATAATAATTTGAATTTTGGCTTTATTTTAACACGTGGCTACCATGTAGACATTAATATCAAACTCTCTGATAAAGTGTGATCAAATTCATAGATCATTTCAATGATTTCATTCGTTTTATTATGTCTAAAATCTCCCTCATTTTCTTCTATTCCCTTTCTTCAGGTACCCACATGTGGTTTAACTTATATTTACGAGTTATATTAACAATTTCTGATCAGTCAGTATACTAGACAACAGCATGGTTTCTGGATATCATGAAGCTTCTAATCTAAGGGACTATTTCTGATCAAGGGAGAATTTTAACAAGGTAGAGCAGGTGGCCATTGCTACTGTTATCCTTAGAAATTGCTATCACCGCAGTTTATTAAGGATAATTTAGGAACCGTTTTCATCTTAAAACCAATGCATATGATGTCATTTGTTTTATAAGAGCAATAATACTAATTTTGTAAAGTCAAAATGTACATTTATTTTTTAATTATCCAATAAATAACCAATCTGTTTGACTCAAGGGCACCAAGTGTCCCTCTTGAGTCAGTGGTACTATTGCGGCATGCGAGGCTCAGTCGGACAGAAATCAACATGGACAAAGAATACAAGAAGAAAGATATTGGAATTAGGTCGGATGGTCAAGTAGCAATAAAAGAATGGAGTTGTAACGTCATCAGCTCAAAAATGATCCTAAACTGTAAAACAAAACTCAGTTGGCTTGGAAAACGGAATTGGGTCATTTACACTAGACACCTGGGCATACCGAAATAGAGGAAAATGATTAGTCGAACTCCACTAGTAAAGAAAGGTACCACGAAGTCACTGATAGAACAAGAACCATTCTGTGGATAGGACTATAAACTTTTAAAGAATTTTTAGGGAAGAATAGTGCGAATCAGGGAAAAGTCTTGGAAATTCCTTCAGGTAAACATTGATAATATTTTATTGAACAAAAGCTTTTCGTCAGGTTTGACAATATTTTAAGAATTTCGACAGATGCTTGACTAGACACTGAAAACTCAACGGTCACGTAAAGAAATTGAACCTTATTCATAATGGTTTGTGTAAACTTCGCAGAGAAACAGAGAATTCACCGGTACAATAACTAATGAGAGCCACTCCCCTTCGAAGGAACAGACATTTCGGGACACATAACACAGCCCAAAAAGAACTAACATCTTTGGAGCCAGAAAAAGTGTTGACTTTTTCAAAGGAATTTAAATTCAGCTGTGTGTTATATAATAACTCAACAGCTGTAACATTAATCCAGTAATTTCAGTAATAAAATACAAAAAAATAAACAGAAAAAGTTTTAAATACCTGAAACTGTATCATACTCAAAATTTTCCTGTTCTGATTTATACAATGATCTGCAAAGTGCATCATAAGCTAAAATAGATCCAATGGAATCACCTAAAAAATATAAAACATTAATTGAAGTCGGAAATGTAATTTTGAATATACGTAGTTGTACTTTTAAAACATGTTACCAAAAAATGGTTAAAAAAAGTTAACAATTTTTACTCACAATAGTTATTTCAAAATATGAACTATCCTTAAAAAGTTACAAGTTAATTCATTTAACCATTTCCGAAGATCAACAAATCTTCAAACTGCATTACAAAATAATGAAATAACTTAATAAAATAAATAAAATTTTTTGAATATAATACAAATGTCAGCCTTGTTTGTCAATTTGAACATAGAAAATTAATATAAATTACAAGTGGTGAAATTACAAACCAAAGTAAATTATGTTTTCTTCCTTACAGGATAGGAGGCTCTAATAATCATGTTAAGAAGGATATAAAATAATACGCTGATTTCATTACCTGACTACACTCATAGAATAGAAAATTTTATTTTAGATTATGCCAGTATTTCGACCATAGGTCCCAAGCTAGAATAATTTAAAAATCACCACTCGAAAAATATAGAATTCCTCATTTAGAATATATCAGCAGAAACGTTCTATTGATATTCTGCTTCGTAGTCAATAATAACCTCCCAACCTACCACCTACAGTTGATTTCATAAATGCCAAATAATTTTGAAATAAATTAATATATTCGTAATACTATATAACACTCAAAAACTGAGAATTAAAAACGCAAAGTTTCAATAAAACTTATTTTTATTTAGGCATTTGTTTAATTATTTTTATTTTGAGGGAAATAACACATAGTCACTAATGATAAGGCGATTAGCATACCAAAGGACTTGGGCTAATTTGCTTCTTACGATTATAGTTTAGTTTAAAAAATGTAGCAGTGGTTGAGTTGTTATAATCTTAATCCAAACCGAAATAAATAACTTGCTAGATCTTATGGAATAGCTTGAAGAAATATAATAATCAATTGAAGCAACCTGTGTAAAACAGAATATCATGTCAAATATAGAAATGAGGCAGATCTTATTAATAACCTTGAAGTTAAATTGTATATATCTGAATACTATTTAGAAGTTTAGAACAAATCACATCCTATCGGGGGCTTTAATATTCCCATTTTTACCCACATAACGAGATATTTAAAAACTTGGAAAAGAGTCGAGAGCTTTTCCGACCTAAAAGCCGGTAATAACATACGACTACAGCATAAACAATGAACTTGCTACTGTACAAAACATCTGAACACGAAAAACAGAATGTTATTCAGTTATTCAATATAACACAAATTTTCCTAGGTTTGTCGGTATGCCAACATTTTCACATCAGTGACCAACTTTAAACAATAGAAATTGCTTATTACAGCTGTAAACACATACCTATAAATATAACCTGGCCAGAGAAACCTTTTCCTTCTTCAGACTTCACGAAGTCAGCAAAAACTTGGTTAGCTGCCTTTATAGTTTTATTAACAGCTTCTTGATAGTCAGGTACACAAGTGGCAAGTAAAGGTATAGCTCCAATTGGAACTGAGTCGTGGGTAATATGAGGCACATCAGTAGTAACTGGAGACACATCAAAACTATAGGGACTGAGACTGTGAACATGACAAAATACAAAAATAGCACAAAGAACAATTAGAATAGTCAAACATCAATGTCAATACTAACTTTCGTTTTTTATTCAGATAAAATCTATATCAATTTCAATTTTCAACATAATTACGGTTTTATATGTACGCAGTAGTTAAAATAATGCTAGCAATAATTAATAAAAACCGGGGCACCTAGATAGGTGATTAAAATTATTAGTTTATTCAATATGGCAAATGACCAAATGGGAGTTTACAAAGTTCAAAGTTTTTATCACCGCAAATTTTTGCTTCAGATAACACTTTTTAAACCTAGTAAGTGTGTCCTTATAAATATTAATGTAGTTAATATTTCAAAGGACAGAAAGGGCCACAGACATAAGCTAAAATCAAGTCTTCTGGTTTTCGGTTTTTATCCCTCTCACTGAAAGGTAAGGTGAGGACAACCTAGATATATACCAAACTTTTAACAACTTTTACCACATGTCCCTCAGATATCAATTGTACTCCAATAAATCCAAAGATGTTCCTGTTTCTTTGACGTCACAAGGATTATTACATTTTAGAAATTCTGTGAAGTATCTTGAATTATTAGTGATATGTCTCGTATCACTAATATTTATCCATCATCACAGCTATAAAAGTGTCCTGTTTTACAAGCTTTTCAGAAGCACAACAATTCATTTCTTACATTCTGGCCCCATGACAAGTTTACAATAACTATAGATGCCTTTCTTTGTTCTTAACATTACTCATGAATAATAGTCCACCTCGAAGTTTGCTGAAGGACATTAGTTCAAGTGAATTGTGAAACATTGCTAAGTTTAAAAATGCAATCGTCAAACTAACTGGTGTTAGTTATTACATGTTTCTCTCACACATACCACGTATAACTACTTGTTCTTTAGAATTGTTTTTGTTGCCTCCTTTTAGCAACTGCCATTTAGACTTGAAGTTACTTGGCAAATACTCAGTTTTGCGAATTGTCAATAATTCTGGTAAAGTATTTTCTTTACTTGCTTTGAGCCCATTGTACACCTCATCTTAAAAGCTTTTCGCTTGGCTGAATGAGTTAAAACATCTTAACTTGAGCGCCAAGTCAGAGTACTGTTCAACGAGTGGTGAAGTAGCATAAAACTGGATCTTTAAAAATGACCAATCTTCATGTACAGAGTCCAAATCCATTTCTTTATATAAACTCTGCCAGTTTATATAAAACTTTGACCGCCTTTCTCTTTTCTCTTTGATCGCTCTTCTCTTAATGGCTTTTTATTTTGTCTATCCATAGCTGTAATACATCGATACCTCAAATTTCAAACTTTGTTAATTTCCCATCAAATCAGTGCCCGCCCGTGATAAAGGAAGTCCCTTATTTTCCGTGAGGCTAATTTAAAGGTTTGTTATTGTTTTTGAAAACAGGTTGTATGTTTGTTATTACGTAATACATAATGACAATGGAAAAAATTCTAAATGGTGTTAGGAAATATAGGGAAAGTCACACATAAAGTAGTTCCATTATCAAAACAAGGCGTTTCGAACAGTTGTGTTTTTTGTTAAGTTTATCCATATGTAATCTGGTGTCACATTAATAAAATTCAACGCCTCTCTCTCTATAGAAGGCAATTATAATCTTCAGTAATAATTGTAACTCAACATCTCTAATTCACAAAATACAATGCAAGACTCACATGGTTTCTACGAACAGTAATACAAAACAACAGTGTTGCAAGATAGTAGAACAGAGTTCCCAATCAAAGTCAGAGTACACATAATACAAATTAAAACATTGTAGCAACTCAATAAAGAATCAAATTATAAATTCATTAATTAGAGAATGTTTATTTTTTTAAATTTAATCATAAATAAGGAATGACAAGGGAACACGCTTGCTTACATTGAAAAAGTAAAAATTGGGTAGATCATAAAAATAGTTCAGGATTACAATTGAATATTTGAAAAGAAGGAGATAACATTTTATAACTAATCATTTAGATTTATACGACGAAATTTAAGAAAGTGAGGAATATGCTCATTAAGGCAAAAAGTCGAATTTACCTCGGAAGCACACTAGAATAAGAAGAAAACAGATTTCAAAAACTAAAAAAAATTATAAAATAGTAATAACATTGATACGTGTAATTTGTTAAGATAGTCACTTTTAAATTATTCTTACTTTGTTAAAATATTGAGTGTATCACAGCAGAGTGAAGGACAACATACAAGTCTTACAGCAATGTGACCAACCATGCTAGTGTAATGAGATCTCATAACTGCTTCTATTGCTCCTCTGAATGTCGTTATGTCTGACTTTTTGGCAGTTAATTCTGAATTGGCATCTGCAAATATTACAAAAAAATATGTTAGGAAAAAGTAATAATTAGTTATAAAATAATTGAAAGTATTACAAGTAGGAAATCAAGAATAAATTGTTAAAGTAATGTTAAGTACATGTCCGGACGAGTATGAATTTATGTAAGAAATGTTTCCATCTCTATATATACTCCAAAAGTTGAATTATATATGACACGTCTTGAATTGTCCGAATATTCACTGTTAGTAGCCCTCAATTAATATCAATTTATTATTTTTCTCTTTTTACGTTTATTTACCATTACTGCAAGTAAATTGAACAATTTTTTAATACAGTAAATAAAATACATTTTGATTTAAATATACATAAATTAGTAATATAATGTTTCAAAAATAATATGGAACAAATTGATCGACGCAACAAATAGAACAAAAAACGTTATATGTCTACCAATATTTGTCCCTACTTGATTTATCTTTTGTTACCTCCTGTTCTTTTGTTCTTATAAGCTATAAGAACTTTATAAAACTTATAGCTTAATATAACTTACATTGGTGCTTAATATAACGCACTTGACTAAATCACAGTTTACTCCCAACAAAGATTAGTCTCCTCTTTGCCCTAGATGTGGAGCAGAGCTGACAGTAGCACATTTATTGCAAGACTACTCCTAACTAATGAACGAAAAAGTCAAAACGGGAAAACCTTTCAATTTTGTTGTTACTAGGGCTACTAACAGTGAATATTCGGACAATTCAAGAGGTGCCATATATACTTCCACTTTTGGAGTATATATAGAGATGGAAACATTTATTATATAAATTCATCCTCATCCGGACATGTACTCCAGGAGTAGTTGACTGGTTTTAGGTAACATTAAAAAATATTTCAAAGTTACAATTAGTTAATTATTTATTTACCTGTTCAATAATTAATAACAAAAGAATAATGCTGATATGTCAAAAAAGGAATGGCTTCTATGTCAAGCCGAGGTTTATAATAAGAACAAAAAAATATTTTATATATGAAATATATTAACCATAAGATACATGGTATAATCTTCCTTAATTGTTTTAAAATCAAATTTTTAAAAACACTTAGAAATCCTCCCCCAAATTTGGACTTAATACTGATAAAGATAATAAAACGCACATAAAAATAATAATCAATCAGTAAATTACGACTGACTGGCAGGCGAACAATACCTGCCATTAGTACATTAGCCCCAAGTAATACCCTCCCAAAGATGGATGTGATCTGAAACAAGTCGAGGGAGAAAACATGCACGAGGATGATGGTGATTGATCTAAGAATAACGAATCCAGTAACTTCTGTGGTACTAACCAAATTCTAAGTCTACATTCTACATTAACCTTGTGCTTCTCAAATAGTGAGGCTATTTGAGATAATCCTTTCTCCACAGAAGGATTCATAGAGGGTACTTCCTTCTTCTTTAGCCTTATTAGAATAAAAGGTAATTTCACATCCACTTATTCTGGTTGCACTGTTAATAGTTGTCCACTGCTACAGCAGCCATCAATCCTGGTTATTGTTTTTTTTATCAAATTCCTCATTTTCATAAAGAAAAAAACCAGCTCAAATAGTTTTATTTATTTCTTGATGTTAAAGTTTCTATACATCGAATTCCTAAGTTAATATTGCTCATTAATCTGAATGTATATATATATATATGTTAATATTTTTAATTTTATTTTTCAGTATCAAATAGCACAGTTTATTTAGTGCGTCAAAATGTGTATAGTTTAAATACCATTTAGAAACATTTATTTTTTTTTCAATTTCAGGAAGTTCATGCACTTCAAATATTGTTTATTGGAGACGAAAAAACACTGTTAAAAAGTTATACTTTGATATAAGTTGATCTACATTTCTTTCTTTTTTTATATCCTTTAATGATAGTAAAAATACAATGTTATATAGAGGGTGCATTTATAACAATTCAATAGACAAATTATACTCCATTTATTACAGTAGAGCGGTGAGTGGTGTTGGGGGAATGTTTTGTGTTTTCTATGGTGAGTGTAAGAAAATATAACTGAGAAGAAAGTACTGAACTAACCTAAAATGCTGCCAGCATGAAGGACTAGAAGTAGAGATGTGATGCTGCATGGAGGGTGTGGACCAATGGATGGGGATGTAGAAGTTGACATCAAGGTGTCAACGCTTCGTACACGCTCTGACAAAGAGGCTTTCAAAAACTGATTAGAAAATATGCTATCTTCTGAAAAAGATTATGAACTACCATTCATATTAAGAAATAATTATTATGATAAACTTTGGATTCTTTTATAATTGAATATATATGCACACTAAAGACATTTTAAATATATTAATATTATTATTACCATTAGTTTGAGGGTTTTCTTCAAATTCTTCTTCATTAAGAAGTTTTAAAGAACTCCATCGTGCAAGGGAAACCGAATCTAAAACAAACATTAATTTTAGGAAGTTGTTCGTTGGTAACATGATAAATCACACACAAGAAAAAACTATTTGAAATTTTCTATTTTAATAAAAATACCTCTGAAATCCATATAATACAATACATGAATAATTTTTTTTTTATTCAAGAAAAATCATTCACACGAAAATAATTTTCAAGGATAATGATGGTGTATCAAAAAAACGAGCAAAGAAAAGTGCACATGGTGAATGTAATAATTAGCGCTTACAGATCAAAGGTCCACAACAGCTGAATTATTGCACTACTGTACATAAACAAATCAGTAAATCTTGTCAGAAATAAATTAGTCCGCCATGAGAAGGACTCGCATTCAAGTACCGTTCATCTACAGGCCGAGTAAAATGATTACTTATAGTGAGACATTGTGGAAGCAGGGTCACAAAAGCTTTACAGGGGCTTAGATGGTCCGGGAAGATTGACTCATTTAATAGCCTGAACAAAGAGATTTGATCCATAGATTCTCATCTCAATTTATGTTGGATATCCACATTTGTGGTATGCATATGAGTTCTGCCTGTAAGGCAAACACAATTATTATGGGCAATTCGGATGAAGATTTTGTTTGAAGAACATACTTACACAAATGTCAATCTTATAGAGAAGGTCCATCACTGCATGAGGAGGGTTCCTGGATTTGAAAATGAAATACAGATTGCAAATAAAATAAACTCCTAATTTCGAATTACAACTGAGGGAGGGAGGGTTGTTTAATGTTAATCTAAAGTCTAAACTGGGACCCGGATATTAGCATAGGTTTGGTAGGGGATGAACTGGTCACTAATGAAGTTGGTAGGTGAATGAGGAATATACAATTATAGAACTGAATGTTTACACCAGAGGGCAAATATGAATATTTGATGATGCAATGATAAAATTTCAACTCAGCGAAATCGACTTTAACAAAATGTTTTAAGGCTGGATTACGAACACAGAGGTCACTCCGAAATGTTTTGATTGGGTAATTCAACTAATGTATCTTGTTTATATAGTGCCAACTCTAATATATATCTCATGTAATCCACAGTAAGGAAATTAGAAATGTGACTAAAATCCTTCAAGAGGCCAATTTTAGCCCCGTGGCAACCTCGCCTCGCCTCTGGATTGACAGATCTGGGGTTCCTCGATTTATACCCACTCCACTACGGCCCTCGATTTATTCATGCAGGAGGTGAATAAATCTGAGCACGTTGTCCGTCAGAGAGGACGTTAAGCAGTCGGTCCCTAGCTTGTACAATGTCAGGTACTCTTTAAAGATCTCTACTCTAAATATATTTAGTTAGGCAAAATTTAGGATTAGTAAAGTAGAATAACCAAAACAACTGGTCTTCGTCAGTCTTACATAAACTTGCTTCCTCATTCAGTTTAAATGAGACACTAATGACGAACAGTTGTGTTAATTGAAAGATCTTAAGTCACATTTCTGATTTCTTGCTATGATTTAGACGTTGACTTTTATTTGACGTATTGACTGTACAATCTTGTTACATATATATAATTAAACTTATTACTGAGAAACACAAACATTTTACTTTGACGCTTCAGGAGAAAAAAGGAAAAACTCAAGAACGAAGAAGTGAAAGGGTTTCCATACTGCTTGAAGTGAACACGTATAAATATATATATATAAATATATATATATATATATATATATATATATATATATATATATATATATATATATATATATAGTCTAGAAGGCCTCAAAGCCTATTTTTCTTCATTTTGAATCTTCCCTACGGCATTTAGTCTCATATATATATATATATATATTAGATGTTGCTGGTCTGGATACTGGGCGGTGACTGGCTGTTAGCTTGGCGAGTAGCTGGTGGTTGGTCACCTAGTAGCTGCAGTGTGCGTGAAACCCCGGTGTGTTGACGATTAATTAATGGGTTATGTAAAATGTAAAAATAAGCTCTGAGGCCTTCTAGACTATCTCGTCAGAGAGCAACTACAAATATATATATATATATATATACCGCTCTACCTTCCTGCGGGCCTCTTCGCCTCCTGATGACGACGATGATGATTTTTGAACTTTTCACTTGCACGCTAACCTACAAGGGTGTTGAGCTTGCAGTTATTTTAACCTAAGCCTATACATGTTTAATACACCAAATGGCTTCTGCCGTAGTCACAATAGAATCTTGTTTGGAAAACACAATTACCTTTCTTTTTCGTTTGATAATTTGAGAACAAGATATACATCGAACAGATTACAACTTTTCCGATAATGACTGAATTATTGTGATGGATTCTGTGATTCGAAAGCCATGTATTCTTGTTACGAATTTCATCATAAATGACATATTATTAACAGAAAAAATCCACACATTAAAAAAAAATTGAAATATTTTTATGTCATTAATGTAATACTATTTAGCGGACAACTGATGAATACAAAAGAAAAAAAAAGATATGAAATCATAAAGCTTAGAGGAATTCTGGAAAGGTAACAAAATCGTCTTTACAACATATCTTTAAGGAACTTGTAAGCTAATTAAATTGTTATTCTACCTTTGAAAATTAAAGCTCTAAGAAAGTTCAGAATTGAAAGAAAAAATCACTTATAAAATATTTGGAATTTTTTGGACGTATAAAGAGTGAGGGACAACAATCAATTAAAAATATGACAAATGAAAGAAAGGAATCATGGCATTCTCTATTAATTAAATCTTTACTTTCTGAATACTAAACGGTGTGATAAAATATCAAAGCAAACTTGAAAATTATATTAGAATTTATGTTAACTTATAAAATACCAGTAAAATGTGTAAATACTATAATTAAGATTTCAGAGACTGGAAAACCTGCACACTTCAAGATAAGGTGGTTTTCGTAAAATTATGACACAATAATCCAGCAATGCAGTATATAATACTTTTGTGTTAAACCGAATGATAATTTATTGCCTTGTATTCGTTTTTTAAACAACAAGGGTAATTTTTACATAGATTGCAACTACCATAGACCAAAAACAATCTTTGCAACGGAGCTGAAATTTCGTTGTCTGCCTCCAGAACCACTGTTCTAATATATCGAAAACCTTCCCTTACAAAAGAATGAATTTCATTTACAATTTATTTGATTATCTGCTGTATTATAAACTGATTTCATTTGACATAACTCAAATATAAGGCATGGGGTAGTAATGGAGTGATTATGCGCCTCTAATAGCCTCTAGCACTCAACTCCGACTTTCGGCCTTCACGAGGTTACCCTGTTAACCTGCTATATGCAGGGACAATCGTAAAAGGAGAAGAAGGTGACCAGGGGCTGTGCCTGACCACCTTCGTTTCAGATTCCTCCGACTTCCCAAATCCTCTTCTCCTATTTCAGCCCCAATCCAAGGCGTTATGCGATCTGTGTCGAAGGATAGATGATACAGGGGTTACTGTATTATGAACGGAGCATTAAGGGTACCAGGCGACCCCCTTGAGTAAATAGCCTTACTCCGGTATGCAGTGCTCTGCCGAAACGGATAAAATACCATCGACAGAGCATCAGGGATTTTCCCCTGTATGATACTAAGTAGAAAGAAGTCCGGAGAACATCCTCCAGAAGCTCAGAGGGTTCAAAAGCGATAACTAGTGGGAGCCAATCTCCCAAAAGTGCACTTAAGGAACCGAAGAAGGAGAAAGGAAGTCCCTTTTTCCAGGAACGTAGGGAGCCTCAATGAGCATTATCAATGATAGTTTGTACAGATTTTGCAAAGAAGAGGAAAAAACCGTTGCACCTGCTAGCTGACTGTCAGGCAACTTTGTTGCACAGAGGTAGGTGCTTCGGGGCACTCAGCAAAACCATAGAAAAACTTCTACCACTTGACCCAGCAAAAGTGCTGAGTTCCTTGGAGGCGTTAAAGCTAACTGCTTGGGTACTTTAGTACAGAAGGGGGGGAAGTACAATAGTTTTTAAGACACAGTGCTATAGTTACCCTCAAAAATAATAAAAAAAAATATAAGGTATATTTTTTAATCAATTTTTTGCAGTACTACAACAATCATAGTCATTCATATAAATATAATAAATCGCAATATAACAAAATATTTCAGAATGATTTTTTAATTATAGTATTCTAAATAATACATACCCATACAATCAAAAAATTCTTCATCATCTTCAAGATCAGATGAATCAGAATCCCTTACAATGCTTTCCATTCTCCAACTTGCTGCTGCCAGATCAAATTTGGTAGTTGTAGATGTTGGCGATGACAAGGAACCTTTACTACCCCACGTACCCATCTTTCTTTCCTCTAGCCTGTTCAAATAAAAAGACAGATTGTACATATTTAGTTAAAGTTAACACAGTCTCCTTGAATTTGTGATCATTTTTTCAATATTTTTATATATATATATTCAATGCAAAATTTGAAACTACTAACAGATTAATTTTAAAATAGACTGATTTTTAATTTTTGCTGCATATAATATATATGTGTTCATTGTGATAAAAAAAAATATTTTCATAAATGCACACAACAAAATACGTTTATATTAACTTAATGGAATATATGAGACCTACCTTCTGAACTTTCAAATACTTTTGATTAACATCATGAATAAATTATTTAATGATTATATTAATACATATACTATATAATAATAAATATCGACAAATATATGCTGCAAATAGTATAGAAAACAGTTTTAATATCTATATTTCTTACTTACAAAAATTTAAATAAAACTTTAAATACATTATCTATTTAACAATCTTATGCATAAATCTAAATAAGGTAAATTTTTGTTACTGACTCTTTTTCAATCAGATTGAAAACGTCTATATTGAATATAATAAAAATTTTGAATTTTCTAAAATTAAGACACAACAAGAGGAAAAAGGACTATTTCTAGTACTAACAGAAACTATACAAAAAAATCTGTATAAACATTACGATCAACAAATCTAATTTCATTAATCTTCATGTGAGAAATTTTGATTTTAAAATATTTATGTTATCTTAATATGAAAAATTGTTGTCTGAATATAAAACTCAGTAGATAATATTTTCTGAGTTTTTTTTTACTGCACTAATTTCTAGTAATGTGGATGCTAAAGTTACTCGGATCGCTTCCAGTCAAGACATAACTTTTACCCTCTAACCACATCAACTTCCGTAGGACAAAAGGATACCTAAATTCCTGACACACTTCTCATATGAGAAGTTAAATACAAAAATAATTCATGTAATAAAAAAAAAGGAATTAAAAGTTTTTTTTAAAGCGACAGAAACATATTTTCTAAAACTGACAAATGAAAATTCAGTTTGCATGATACTTATAAATAAACATAATTTAAGAATAAAAAAAAAACTTTCTACAAATCATTCCTCGTCAGGGATATTTTTGAATTTACAGGTAGAATTTTTTTTTATTAAAAAAATAGAAATATGCATAATTTAAGTATTTTTTCCCACAGCCAAATTTTTTATGAGCTTAGTATGAGAATTCTGCTCCACAAAATGAAAGAGACTTTTATCGTTGTGTCTGTTGAAAAAGGATTTCTCCACTAGAAAATAGTTAAGCAACTGCAAAGGAGGTTGTTTTATGGATGCACAATAGTTATAATCCTACTTAAATACATATACGTCGTCAGGAAGATAGATGTTATTCATTCCGCAGACAGGTGATGTCTTCAGTGTCGTCGAGACGACTGAGGCACTCTCAGTGTAACAAACTTTCATAGGGAAGGGAGACAAGGATAAATAATATAAATATTAACAAAAATAAATAATAAATAAAAACATTTAAATAAAAAACTATTGAACAATTGTTCATAAAATAAAACAAATAATTTAATTTGTTCATAAAACAAGTCATAAATAAAAATAGGTTGTAATTTTTAAGTTGTCTTTTATTTCTAGTTTGTTTTTACAAATTTTTAACAGTTTTTTTATTCAAATGTTTTTATTTATTATTTATTTTTGTTATTATTTATCCTTGTCTGCCCCGTCCATAAGTTGACTACACTCTTGAATGCCTCTTCAATGAGACTTCACTTCAGTCGTCTGAGACTAAGCATAGAATAATTTATATTTGAACATAAATCATGGTATAACGTTATATTTGAATCCCAATTAATTTTTTTTAAAGAAAAATCAAATGGTAGTGGTATGTACCTCTTAGGATCTGCATGACTTAAAACATATTCCTTGATCAGTGTTTAAACAAAAAGAACAAATTAAGTGGTTTCATACCGTTTTATTATATTTTTTTCTGTTTGTGACAGTTCCTCACAGCCTTGAAAATAACTACCACTATTTCCTCTTATTCAAAGTGGAGATAATCATCTCGGATGAGTTGAGTTTTCTCTTAGCATATTTTTTTATAAATATGTAAAAAACATAGCACTAAGAAATAATACATTTATATGTATACAAAATAAAACACTTTAAATGTTCATCTGCATGCAGTAATCACTTGGTAAAAACTGTTTCAAATTGAATAGTAGTACTTAAGTAGACTTTGAATATAAATAAAACAAGACAAACCCTTTTTATATGGTCAGAGATCATATATAAAAAATCTGGAGTGGCCTACACTCAACTTTACTATAAGTAACTTAACATCAAATTTCTTGAGTATATAACACATAACGTCTCATTGAAGCATAACGTAAACATCTAAATGGGAAATGATTATTAGTCTTTCATTCCTGAGGTAGTACAGATAGTGATTGAAGGACATATCAATATATAAGCTTATTTTTGTACATCACACAGCTGACACAAATAATTTCATTAGTATAACTACAGCTGTAATTACATTTTTGAAAAAGCAAAGTGAACATTTCTTGATACGAAATATTCTCCTACAAGAGAACATGGCTTTTGTTCAAATAGCCAGTGGATTTCTTACATCGTTTACTTGACATCCTTCTACATTGAATATTAAAGTAAAATTTTCAAATTTAAAACAGGAAAATACCCTTATTTTCTCTGAAAAACATCATAAATAGCGAAGAAAATGTTGTTTTAAGATGATTTAAAATTAAAGATGTAAGATTATTCCATTTATTAATCTCTAAACGAAAGATCTAAATTTTGAATTATCTTTTACATTTTTGGTTTTTTATAGAATTATTATATTAAAAATTGTATGGCTTCTTAGTATTTAATAAGATCATTTTCCTTCCCCTTTATCAAATAACATATATATGCATTTTTTCTGAGTGAGTATTATCATTTTCATGCACAATATTATTCCTCTTACATCTCATATAAGTCAATAAACATTTTAAATTGTTCCTTTAAAAATATCAATTTTATCTCAGTGGATTCACTCAAAAAATTTCTAAGTCAATGTAAACAATGTAAAAAAATATAAAAAATTCGGCAAGTATAGCAGGTGATCTCTTAGTCTAGGATAAACAAACAGTTTTTATAGCGTTATTGCTCTTTCCTGTAATTGAAACTTCATGATTTTTTTTTTATGAATTGCTAAGTTTTCGTTCCATTTTTTGTTAAATTTTCATTATTTTTTAATGAGCCGTTTCGCGTCAAAAAATCATTTTCTGAAAACAGAAATCGTACTGTAACGCCCCTTTAGCGAATGTAATTTTGAAAAAAAGTATCTCAACTCATTCTTCACATAATGTTCTATTTATAGGCATAGTTTCATTTTGATCCATCAAACAGTATAGCTTGTATTGCTCTCACAATGTTTGAGATTGAATTATAAGTCAAAATTTTTACATTTTATTGAAAAAAAATATTTCCTGTGGTTTTAAAATTCTGAATATATTTTTCGTTTGTTCCATTTGTGACCTCAAAGATAATGTCAAAATTTCAAAACTGTAGGGTTATCAGTTTAGGAGAAATAAATGTTCTCTAAAAAACTGTTTTTGGCAAAAAAAGTGACTTTCCCATCATGCATAATTCTTCCCAAACAATAGGGATCTTCGTCTTTATGGGGTCCATTTTTGTGTAAAATATCAACTTAATCCATCAAAGATTCTGGACCGTAGCGTGGTAACAAGCAATGCTAACACACTCACCCACCCACCTACCCACCCACCCACACACACACACACACACACACACCACACACACACACACAGACATCATCGTGAAAACGTCATAAAACGACTTCTGGAACCTCAAAACATGTAATTCCGTCAAAATCTCGAGATCGAATTTTTTCACGATCTATATACTTTACTTATAGTAAAGTAAAAACGACTGCCATACTTTACGACAAATTCTACAGTATACACATATGTTTACCTTAACTGGTAATGTAAATTTTATATTATATTTCGACCACTAGAATATATGTCAAAATAACCAAACTATTCTATTTTTATGTCCAAAAACATATTTATTGTCTTTTGTTAAAATATAAGTTTGTAAAAAGTTATTACTGAGATAAGATGAAAAAATTCACTAACCCAGCCTTTGAAGTTGGCTAAAATCAGAAGAGTGAATTCTTTGATTTCAGTCAGTTTTAGGAGTTAATAACAATTTATAGATATAACAATAATATGGAAAGTAAGTAATGTACAATTAATAAAAAATCTATTGAACAACTAAATTAATTTTGATCTACTTATTTTTTTTAAATTAAATTTGTTTTTAAGTTGACTAAAATCAGAAGAGTGAATTCATTATCTTTATTTTTAGAGTGATTTATCTTTCTTCAGTTTATATACTAATTGTTCTCTCATAACTGCTGAAATGCTTAATTTCAGAACAGTATTTAAGGAGATTGGGTATGACAGCACATTTAAATTAAGAATTATGCATTGTATCACAAAAAGATTTATGTGTTATACATATTATCTTATGCTATGAGTAAATATGAACAAAAGACAATACAAATTAAAAACATTGCGAATTGTTTAAAGTTTGAGGATTTGGTGCAGCGCTGTAATTTTTCGATATTTGGTACTGTTTTCTAATGTTCGTAAAGCAACTACAGCAAATTTGGTCGAGAACACTTTCAAAGTCTAAATATATTTAATTTATTAATTTATTTGCCAGGTATTTTTTAGTATAAACAAAGTTCGCTTATGATTAGAACAAGGGAAAGAAAAACCAAGTCTCTACATAACAGATTTTATAAAAAGACGCGTTTGAACTCTTATTATTCATCCTCAGGTTACATCTACTATATACAAGATAAACAAATATATTTTTCTGCATTAATCTCATTTTTCATTTTAATCTCCTTTAACATTGTGAGAACAGTTCTTGATAAACATTTTGTTGTTTCCTTTTTAAAAACATTTGAAAAATGTTATATATTAATGTATAGATAGATACCTGTTTGTACAAAACAATGTTGCCAATAAAATACTGATATTAATTAAGATATTATTATTGGCCGTCATACCTCGTCTATCGCTGGTGAAGTCGCCCGACCGGTTTCGCAATGGCTGCATCATCAATGGGACTAACCTTACCTTCCAAAATTCCGAATATAGATACTTATTTAACTCAATGGTGCCAAATCATGCCTACATTTCCTACCTAATAGTTTTACTTTATTTTTTTTAATATGTTTTTTGTCTTTTACAATTTAAGTCGTCTCTGTCCTGTCCGTCCTGTCGTCTTTTCATGTTTTTTATTGGTTTAAATATTATGTCTGTCTGGTGGTTGATTTGTTTGTTTATTAGGTTTTCAGTGTTTCTGTGTTTATATATTTCCATTTCTTCTATTACATTTAATCTTTTTTTACCTTTTTGTCCTATTTTAATTAATTCCATTGATTTTTCAATACTGCCGGGTTCATGTCCGTGTTTTTTTAAATGGTTAGCAAAATTTGATTTATTCGTGTTATTTACATAACCATTAATATGTTCTTTAAATCTTTGTTTTAATGTTCTACCAGTTTGTCCTATGTATACATGTTTACATGTACACAGTTGCCCTATGTATTATATGTATTTACATCCGTGATTTTGGAAGGTAAGGTTAGTTCCATTGATGATGCAGCCATTGCGAAACCGGTCGGACGACTCCTCCAGCGATAGACGAGGTATGACGGTTAATAATAATAATATCTTATTTACTAACCTCTGTGGCACCAACAATGTGAAGATATTAATTAAGTTTCACATTTTCTGTTCATATTTGGTATTGCAGATGTCCTGAGGACGGACATCAAGTGTTCAAAACGCATCGTTATACAATATGTTTTGTGTGGAGACTTGCTTTTTTTCATTGTAATCATGAGTAAATGCCACACAATAAAGGTTTGCATAATTAGTGAGTTAAAGGTTAAATATTTCAGTTCACTTGTAGTTGATTCATTAACTTGGATTTCAGTTTTCTGTATAACCTAATTGTTACAGATTTACAGGCATTCATGAAAAGTGGATAAGTTAGTTAATTTTTAAAGGATTAATCATAATATATATAACAAATTCAATATATATATATATATATATTGTATCCACAAAGGGAGAATATTTCCAAAATTCTTTCATCCTAAAGTACTCGAATCAGCAATTGTATATAAAATTACTTTATAGAATAAGAATCTATTTTGAAGTTAATATAGCAATCTATATGAGACATAAAAAAATAAAAAAAAAATAAGTATAAAACTCCACTATTGAGTATTGTACTTCTTTTAATTTTAACTCAAAGCTAAATTAAAAAGTCTCCTGAAGTAATTTTTTATTCAGCACTTCTTAGTTCCTTCTTTTACAGTTTTATCTTCTTCCTAAAATGTAATTGGAGCCAACCGGAGTTTCATCCAATATTCACCTATGAGTTTGTTCCGGGGTTGAAGAAAGGGCTTGCTGTTTGCGGTTAGTTAAAGGACTCGCTGATTCTTGTTCAGGTTTTTCTATGCTGCCCAGCTTAGTTGCCAAATTACAGCCATTACTTCTTTCAGAGGCATCCTTTTCTTCTCCATCTTCACCTTCACTGTTTCCCACAACTGAAATGTACAGACCGATGTCTATTAAACAAATTTATTTTATACAGTGAATTTTAGAACAACATTAGTGAGAAATATTTATAGTAAACAAATACTTTATTCCATTAAAAAAACTTATATTGTCAAGAACTAAACCATTTTTCACAATTTCACAATAAACTCGTAAAATAAAATCAATGTCCAAACGTTGATTTTTTGACTCTGACATTTTTTGACCCAAACGTTTTTTTAACTCTGACGCAGACCACTTGTTACTGTTGAAAGATTGTAGTCTTTTTTCTGATTTCTTACTGTGCTTTACACGTTGATGCTTATATGTGCATTAAAAACAGAAATAAATACAAATAATAACAATACACTATTATTTATTTTCAATACTTCGCCCCTGTTAATGGTCCTCGTTTGAAGAGGAAGTGGTATTGTGAGAAGACGAAAATCAAATATCGTTGATTTATATATAAATATATTTATATATAAACAAACATTGTCGTATATTAAAATAGGATCAAAATATACTCAGATTTAAATCAAAAGTTCAACGCCAACATTACATTAAAATATATAGTCATAAATAAAAAAATTACAATATAAAATTGTAAATGAGACTTAGATCTTTCTGATTGTCCTCATCACAGTCAAAATTGTTGACGGTATCACGTCAGTTGCAGACCGAAAGATCATGGTTACATTTGATAATTTCATATTGCAGTTTGTAAATTAATTATATATATATATACATATATAAATGAAAAAGACAACACATACAAGAAACGAGAAAACTTACTGAATCAATATTTCGAACTAAAGTTCGTCGTCAGGAAGAAATTAGAAGGGAAAAAGAAGAGGTAAGTGCGTTCAGGTGTCCAGTGGAAGGCTAAAATCTTAGTTCCATTAATTACTTACTGTGGTTAAGACGCTGATTTTTATTTTACGATTAATATATCAAACAAAAATCAACGTATAACTAGACTAAAACATTCTGAAATAGGATTGAGGTCTTCGACCAAATAAGAGTTCCTGTCGTTTCTGCAAACGATCTTAACTGGTTCCTTAACATTACATCAATAGAAATTAAATAACATTCAACTTTGAGTACCTTGTTCATTATATAATATTCATTTAAGGAAATTTAAAAAAGTTATAGATTTATCAATTTTTTTTCTCCATGCAATATTTTTTTTTAAATAATTAAAAATAAAAACATAAAGCAGTAGTTTAACTAACAGGTTTTCATTTTAAGCACTTTAGTCAATGAATTCAAATAAGAAATTAATAATTGTACTTACCAGCCATTGTCATTTTCAACTGTTCTTGAGTCTGTTTTTCTATTCTTCTTATATCATCCATGGTGAGACCGTACCATTCATCCTGCCAAGCCCAGGCCTGCCTATGAGCTTGAGCCATTGTTTTTCTAAGATCTGAGAAAAGATTAAAATGTTCATTTTATAACAGTATTAAACTATTAACAAAAAATATGGATTTAAATAATACATTAAAACAACAAATAAGCACTAGGGTAATTTATTAAAATTATTTATAACTAAAAGTTAAAATATATACATGTTATTTTAACGCCTCATATAAAGCACACACACTTCTTAAAGGTATACTCCAATCACATACCACTATGTATATAATAGTTGGAACTCAATTAGTTTTTTGTATTTAATTGTACTCCTTAATAAAGCATAATCTATTTTATTCAGATTGTATAAAAAAATGTATGTATTCAAGTACGATGAAATTTTTTGTAACAGAAAAACTTTTCAATCATGTGATTCATAACAATAATAAAATACCACAAATTGAAATACTTTAGAGCAGAAAATACTTTAACGTTTTTAATGACGAATTACAATTTATATATATATAAAGATTTCATATAAACACATGAAATAACAGTCAATGATCAAACCACAATATGAAATGGGAAAACACGACTAAGATCTTTCAACCGTAACAAGCGGTCTTCGTCAGAGTCAAAAAACCAAACTGAAACACTAGATGCAGAAAACAACTGGTGAGGGGTTGAGACGTTTTTATTTCTGCTCTTCCCTCCCACTCTTCTCAACCTCTCACCAGATGTTTTCTGTATCTAGTGTTTCAGCTGGGTTTTTGACTCTGACGAAGACCACTTGTTACGGTTGAAAGATCTTAGTTTTGTTTTCCCATTTCATATTAGTGTTTGATCATATATATATATATATATATATAATATTACTTCGAATAAAATGAAAGGTCCGTGTGGACAATAAAAACTTTAACAACTAGGAAAGAACACAGGAAGACACTACAGAACTCACTTCGATATTTCGACATCCAACGTCATTGGGAAGAAGTGCGAATTGGGAATATATATATATATATATATTGGTATAAATAGGCAGCAGATCTTCTTTTAAACAAGTATCATTAAAATTAACCGCAGTCTCGGCATTCACGATCTTAAGACTGAGAGATTCGATCCTACGAACTAACCTCCTGCTAACAGGGTTCAACTGGAAAAGGAGTTGGCCAAGTGACATGTTAAATTAAACTATGTCACTTGAAATATGTCACATGTTAAATAAAATTATTGACCTTTAACCTTCCCTTTACATTAACCTGTACTATCCTTTTAATCTATTTATAGCAATGACTAAGCATGAGTCATCGATTTTAATTTAACATGTCACTTGGCCAACTCCTTTTCCAGTTGAACCCTGTTAGCAGGAGGTTAGTTCGTAGGATCGAATCTCTCAGTCTTAAGATCGTGAATGCCGAGACTGCGGTTAATTTTAATGATATATATATATATATATATATCTGGAAAAATAAGAAAGAGTCCAGCGGTCTTTTTTAAATAAAATAAATTCAAAACGAAGGAAACACACAGACATAACTCACATCGACATTTCGACCATCGTCGTCAACAGGAGGTGACTCACCGTCACCGCCCTGCCTCCTGCGGGACTCTTCGCTCTTCACACCTCAAGATGACGACGATGGTCGAAATATCGATGTGAGTTATGTCTATGTCTTTCTGTGTGTTTTCTTCGTTTTGAATTTATTTAATATATATATATATATATATATATATATATATATATATATATATATATATATTATATAACAGATTCAATAATATATCGACCGTTTGATAGAATAGGTGTGTTCTCTAATCGGGGTTCGGTCAATTTTCCAGGATAAAAAATCAAACTCTCGTTGCCAACGTTTCGGTTTTATTTAAAACCTTTTTCATAGGTCTACAAACAAAGGATAATAAGAAATCACATATCAACATCAAACATATACACAATATGAAAATGGATTGTTACAACTTATGAATATTACAAGCAGAAATATTTCAGAGATACATAAAACAATATTACTTACAGAAGTAAGAATTTTTTAACGAAGAAAATGAAATTTACATTATTTAAAGGAACAACAATGTTAGCCGGACAAGCCGGACATTGAGGTTATTTGTAATGTTATCTTATTAGTCTAGTCGAAGGTTTTGTCCGGCTAACATTGTTGTTCCTTTAAATAATGTAAATTTCATTTTCTTCGTTAAAAAATTCTTACTTCTGTAAGTAATATTGTTTTATGTATCTCTGAAATATTTCTGCTTGTAATATTCATAAGTTGTAACAATCCATTTTCATATTGTGTATATGTTTGATGTTGAGATGTGATTTCTTATTATCCTTTGTTTGTAGGCCTATGAAAAAGGTTTTAAATAAAACCGAAACGTTGGCAACGAGAGTTTGATTTTTTATCCTGGAAAATTGACCGAACCCCGATTAGAGAACACACCTATATATATATATATACAGTTCAATGTACATAAAGAAACGTAGAGAAATTAAAAACACACACTTACAGTCTCTAATTTTCGGTTGAACCGTCTTCAGGAGAGATATAAAAGAGAAACCAAGCGCACTGGTTTCCGCAACTTCGGATCGTATTTTTATCAAAAAAGTGTATATATATATAAAAATGTGTATGGGGAAGTGTCATAATAAAAGCATATGACTCTATATTCAAAGAAAATATAGAGTCATATGTTTTTATGACATAAAATTCCTTTTCCTTCTTTTTACTTTACTATTTTTATTGGTGTTTTCTTTTATATATATCAAAACTTTTTCAAAATATTATAAACATTTTAGTCCCATTTCTGAGTTAGTTGCTGTTTATTAAAGTTGAAATCATCAATAAGTATTGATGATGTACCAAGCATGGTACAGGCTTGGGAAAGACAGTATGCTAACAAGATTTCCATCTATCGCATTCAAAAACTATTGTTATGGCTAAGTATATTTTTCCAACCTCAGTACTAATAACAAGCATGTATCGCTATACCTTACCTATGTCGTAAGATTTACTGTAAAATACAAGAAATTTATAACAAAAAAAAAGAATTAAAATTAGCATACATGTGTCATGTATAAATTTTTCCAGTTTTGTTTGCATTCCCCAATATCTAAATTCAACTTTGCACAGCTTGTAGGCGCACATTATAGCTTTTCCATTTGCTGTAGGCATTTCTTTATCCTAAAAAAAAAAAAGAAAATCAAATAAGTTAATTCAAGGAAATGTAATACAATATCAAAGAAATTTAATATTAAAATAACCTGGCACTCGGCCCAGTGTTCTTCAATCCAATTTTCACTTAATGGTCCTCGTTTGGTTTTCTGAGATATATAAATAGTAGGATCTTCTTCACGTTTATATTCTGCACCAGAAACCTGTTCCTTGACGACATCTATTAAGTCTGCAATTGAAAACTTATTGTTGACAAAAAAATGTCGAAAGTTTCTCGGTATAAAATTGTCAAAAATTCATGATAAACAAATATAAAAAAAATAAATTAACAAAAATTTGTGTGCAATACATGTTAAACTATTCTGAAATGAAATTAAAAATAACTGAAATAAGGATATTACAAATATGAAATTTGAAACCGTTAATAAAAATGAACACAGGAGTACATAGGGACAAATTTATTAATACAAGCATTAACATAAATAATACGTCCGTATATATGTAATAGCTAATAATAATACTAATAAACATAATTATATTACAAAAAGTAGAAATAATAATACACGTATTCCTAATTTTCCGAACTGGATAATGTTTCGGATTCATTTTTCTCAGTATTGCTCAATGGAAACTTATTAAATTAATTTTAATCCCTGATTAATTTTAACTCCATTATGTTTTCCTATATATTCAATTCTTTGTATTGTATTTTTATTCTGCTAACTTTTAATGTATTATTTTAACACTCCTCTCCATACCACTCAAGCGTCTCCTATTATATGTTTTTATCTATGAGATGAACGTCTTACATTCAATTCATGTGATAAGCATCTCACAAATTTTCATACCATACTCCTAGTCTAACACTATTATCATGTGAAAAGTTTACAGTAATTTATTTAAACAGTATTACATCGTCTAAATTTTGAATGCTTTCACCCTTGAACTGCGTTACTATGATTAATATTTAAAAAGAAAATCCTGAATGATCAGCAATTAACTTTTTTTTAATTATACTAATAATCAGAAATAATAAACAATCAATTTAATAAATTGATTTACTTTACAATGTTGGTACTAAATTTTACTAAATAAAGAAAATTTAATTGGCATGTTCGTTTTCAACAACTGGCGAAAGCTCAGAGGATATATTTCTATTAAATGAAACAGGTACATTGGCATCAATATAGATATCTGATTTAGCAAATGAAATTGCTAATCATAAAACAGAACAAGAGAGCAGTACTAGTAGGTTATATTATAACACTCATTAAAAGATACTATTAAATCATTAAATATAATGAAAGAGATTAGTAATATCATCTGATTGATTCTCAATGAAAGAAGAAGAGTTTAGGTAGTTAATTATATAGTAAATTTGTTTTGGTTATCATTTAATAAAGATAATAAAAAATATTCATAATTAAAACTAAATATCAAAATAATTATTTCATTTGATTTTAAACTATTTATAGTACTTTTATTTTAAACCATGTGAGTGGTTATGAAGTTATTTATAATTAATATCTTAAAATATGAATTACTTCAATTGATAATTAGTTACTGATTATTATTCTATTTTTAAAAATAAGTTTACTTCTAATAAATTATTTATATTGGACTCTAGGGAATTTTAAAAAGATTTGGAGGTAAACAAATACAAATGAACACAGGTAAAATTTAAATGTTTTGTTTTTAGTGTATACTCTTTGCTATAATCAAAATTCTTGAAGTTCGTACCATGCTATACTCAAGGAAGAATATATTAAAAACTAAAATTTCAAGCCTTTTGACTAATATTCATTAAAGTTATACTCCGTTACGAGTAACATGGAATGCAGTATAAGTATTTTAAAGAAAATGAAAGAATCATTTTCTTGAATGTTGTAAGAGAATAAATGAACTAATAAATTAAATAGATTAGGTAATTATATGGAACACCTTTCACGATATAAAGTTAAAAGTAATTAACAAGAACTTCTATTAGGGTTTTAAATTTCTAAAACTACCTACAAATTTTATATAACCGATAAACCTGAAGACTAAGATAAGTTCTCCAGATTTTTTCATAGAGATACAAGACAAATCAGGACACGTCAAACTTGTTATAATAATGTTCAGTACATAAGAACAGACATTATTAAGGAATAAATATACTTAAACAGTTTTATTTAATTGATTAATATTTTCAGAAACCAGTAGATTATTAATTAATTATATCACGTTTTTTTATTTATTTTAACATTTGAATACTGCAGAATCAATAGCATATTTAGATAAAATATTTACCAACGCCTCTACTCCTCAGTTCACTGCTGGAAAGTTGAAAGACATTTTCTCTGTTACCAGGATCAGGAAAATAGTAAGTCTCAATCTCTATATAAAACTTCTCAACAAAGGAACAGGTAAAGCGAGTTTTTGTGTAAGGATAAGCATTCCATGCTTCCTCTTCAACACATAGCATGGATTTGGGTAGCAAACTTTTCAACCACCCTAAAAACAGATAATAAATCAAAATAATAAATAAATGGATAATAAAATTTGTATTAAATATAATGAAAGAGATTAGTAATATCATCTGATTGATTCATTATAATATAACATACTAAATTTGTATTTGTAGTAAGTTCATGCGAATATCGTCTAATAACGTATTTAACATCTTTTGAAGTTAGAGTAAAAAATCTAAAAATAAACCATGGTTATGAACAACTCAAGTAAACGATTTCCATACCACCTTATTATTGGAATATTAACTCATCATTCCTAATACAATTTCCCTTTAAGTTTTACCATTTACATAATTTTAAAATTAATATCGATAAAGTTAATGTATTCTGAGAGGAAATATAATCATCAATGACAAGTTAAAAAGAAAAATTTATATTTTTCTCTGTGCATCAACCTCTAACTTACTATTATCTTTAACACTTTCATAAAGCATCAGTTACATCATAAAACAGTTCAGTTCAACCACTTTAGAAATTATTCATAAAATTTGACAAGGCATATATCAATTATAAGCTTGATTTATTTTATCCATAAACATATAATTCATTAAATAAACAATACATTAAATCTGATCGAATGTTATTCTAGAGATTAAAAAAAAAACATAAACTAGCATAAGCTTTTTTCTCAGCTAAAATACTTTCAAAAACTGATTATGAAAATTATTTATTATTTCAATGTCAATATAGCAATTAAGAATATTCAGTGACTAAACAATTAAAAACAAAAAAGTAATTTCAAAATAAATTCTTCGACAAATTAAACTTAGGAAAACTTCCAATAAAAATTATAATTAATAACAATAATTAAATCAATAATTTAAACATAATTTTTATGCACGAACAGAGGCTTCAGATTTTCTAATTACTCCTTAACATCCTTTGAACCAAGAAAATCGGAAGAAATCAAATATTAAATTCAGAGGGCTGAATTAGGGCCCTCTGAGGCCCCGGTGCTGAGTAAAAATCCCCTCTGGCCCAATTGCGAAGTGAATAATGAAATAAATCCTATAAATAAAATTAATCGCATTAATTCATATTTATTCTCAATGGGCCTCACATGAATGTCATGCAGCAATTTTTAAACTTCTGCCAGTGTGTGGTTAACAAAATTTAAACCGTAAGAATATTAACTAGGAAGTCCTAATCAATTCAAGAGAGGCTATGAAAACACGATAAGATAACACGGCATTCAGTTTACGCCGGACAATGGCTAGGAACGCAATCAGTCGAGCCACGAGTATAAAGACACCGTACGAGGAAGACAGGGTTTTCATTATACATTATACAGTAACACGTTTTAACATATTGCAAAATACACTTTACAAATTTTAACGTATTAACAGTACAGATAAATAATCTTAGGGTTTATGACATTAACAAACCCTTAAAGTCAAATACTTCTTCATCTACTTAATGAGCAAATCCCTGTCTGTCCGAAAATTTCTAAAAAAATCTACTAGTCATTTAACAATTAATTAATAGTTCCGTATCTTATATTGACTTATCGCATTGTAAACTAGTTAGAATAATTAAAAGATAGTTAGCTCTGTTACTGGGAGAATTATCTGCTATTCCTTCCACTTTTCCCTTCCTATCTCTAACTCAAATTGTTAAATGTCAGAGTCATTAACTTCGTTATCCCAGACCTTTCCACTTTTCCATTAGATCAAGTATGTTATTCCTCAATTTATTACTGTTATTAGTTTTGTTATTGATAGGTTAATTGCTCTCATGTTTTTTATTTATTACATTTACCTGAAGAAGACACTAAGTGTTCGAAACGCGTTGTTTTATAAATAAAACTTGTTTATGTGGAGAGTTCCTGTACAATTTCAAAGAATATTACAGTGCATTTTGCGAACACTATTATCTTATATTGTTTTGACGATATTCTAAATAACAGTTCATTTATCGACTTGGAGAGGGACACATTACTTCCTGAAAAACCATTGAACAGAAAAACAGTTAAATTTCCTTAATTATATAAGTATGCAAAAGTTATGGTTATAAACTGTCAAAAAAATAAAATCTTAATAAAATCTTTCTATGAAGAATGTCTGTATAATAGTTATTAAATGCATTATATTGCCAGAGGACATAAGTGTTATGTCTAATTTTAATAGTTCTTAAAAACAAAACAAATAATAACCCACCAAATACAAAGGGATATTTGCTTCATTTTGTCTTATTTTAATTACCCGGAAGATGGCTTCCCACATGGAACAGCTTCCTCGTAAATTGACCTTTTCCTCCAGGTCCATCCTCATATGGTTGATTAACAAGGATCTCTACACCACTACCAGCTCCTCGACTTTCTTCACGACTCTTTTTCTAGAACAAAATTTGTTATCAATTTAACAAAAAAAAAATGAATAAATTATCCTTTGCACAAATTCGAAACTAGGTATCACTATCATATGAATTAACATAATCATTTACAATTAAGTACATCAAAAATCACCGAGCAAAACCTCCAGCTGATCCTGAATATCGGTACCAAGGAAGCTGTTTTCGTTTCACAGATTGCGCCCACAATTCAACAAGTGGATGGAGTTGTAACGGGTTCAACATTGGGCATCCTTTTTGTTAACTTCTTTATAGAAAGAGTGGAGAGGTTAACCTTTTAAAATTTCAAAAATCCACCATTTATGGAAGATGCATGAATGATATTTTCATTCTTGTTAGAAACAAGACAATTTTGGAACCTCTAACAAGCACTTGGAGGTTACCTCAGGACTGAAACTTACTGTTGAGCATATGACGGAGGAAAGTTCACCGTTCCTGGACGTTTTGGTGAAAAGGTTTTGACACATTTAGTACGGAGGTGTACTGTTAGTCAGTCTATTATCCAGGACTATTCCTTAATGAAAAATTATATGCAGATAGATAAAAGCATCTACAATAGCAACAGATCATGAGAGAAGGGTTTTGCAACAAATGGGCATACGTCCATAAAGAGTTGAAGAGGGTTACTCACGCTCTGATAAACAATGGATTTTCGAACAGTGAAGCAATGGACTGCAAAGGCGTCTTGGTACCATGGGTATTGTCTTGGTACAACTGAACACAACAAAGTCCTGCTTAGGACCATGACTGTTTTATAGAACATTTATGATTAGCCAGGATGAGCGGACACTGAGACACATCGTGTACAAGAATATTAGTACGACTAATAAATAGGGTAAGCTTAGTCCCATGAAATATTACAAAAATAAAGAAACCGGTAGTTTTGTATTCCTGTTTTGAGGAATAGTGAAAGACATGTTCCTCTGGAGCTATAGAAGTGTCAGCTGGAATATAAGTGTATTTGTGACCCACTGAGCCTAGCTCTCTAATATATCTGCATGACGACTAGAAATCTTTATAGGCATCCGGTGCACTTAAATAGTATGAAGAACTTCATGGAACTCATTTTTGTAGAGAGAATATATCCAAGAAAATAAATCCTCTAACTTCAATGTGATCCTCACCACCTGAAAATTCTGAAAGTAATATTTATTAAGACAAAAAATATTCATCAATATTCTTAATATTTATTAAGAGTCCCATTGATGATGCAGCCATTGCAAACCTACTAGAACATATACATCATTAAAACTATAACAGTTGTTCAGATTTTAACTTAGTATACCTGCTCTCTTAGGGCTGCCTAGCAATACTTACCGGCTTAGGGCGGCTTAGCAGTACCTGCCCTTCTAACTTTGCCCAATGTTACCTGGCTAGTCTCGGACCCTTCGCTCATCCACTCCCTTCTCAACCAGCAAGCAAACACCACCTCAAGCATCCACTCCCTTTCCAACCAGCAAGCAGTCAACACCTCAAGCATTCTATTCTCTACCCCCAAGCAAGCAAGACATCAAGCATTCACTTCCCAACCTCCAAGCGCCCACTCTCTCCACCATCATTCAAGCATCTCTGTCATCACAGGCCAACTCTCCAACCAAGCAGCAACTACCCTCAAGCAACCCCAGTTGTGATACCAGCCACAACATTTTGGTCCTCCGGCCCCGATATCATCTTAATTCAAGATATTCAAGCAGAGTCAAGGTACGCCTGTAACCTTTATTACCTTATTCCCTTTTACCTTTATTTCCTAGTCAGTGGATTTATTGTGTATTTGTATCAAGCTCATAATTAATTACTTATTCTTTCGACAAGCTATAATTAACCAACTTAAGAAGTAATTTGAATTCTGTCTAAAATTGATTATCAACTTTATATAACAAGCTAATTCATCAAAATCTTCCCTTTATTTTTGCCTTGTATATTTATTTATCTATCATATATTTGTTATATTCATTTAATTTTCCAATTATAATTATAATTGAATAATTAATTTCATTAATATACATACAGCCAGAATGCCTAGATATAATATGTTAGAAAAGTTAAATGTTTCCAAATCGTCATTAATGTGTATTTTGACTAGAGCTGAAACCTTTGTTCAGAATTATAGTCATGATCAAGATCATTTTGAGCTTTCTTGTCGGCTACGGCAATTAGAACCTACGCTTAAAGAATTTAGGAAGTGCTTAATAGATATTGAAAGCTTTTCAAAGAATTCCTGTGATGATGATAGGGAGATAGTTGACTTTGAAAGAAGGTATTTCAAAGTAATGGGTTTTTTGGAGCATGAGATCAAAACAGGTTCACCGTCTCTGTCATCTTCCTCGTTCTCATCTTGCAAGCAGTGTCCTTCTCAGGTTCAAGTTAGATTGCCAAAAATTAGTATCAACGAGTTTAGTGGTGATTTGAACAATTGGTATTCCTTCAAAGATAATTTTCTAAGTTTAATTCACAACAATCCCTCTTTGGATGATGTTCAGAAACTGCAGTACTTGAAATCTTGTTTGAAAGGCCAAGCCGCTGATCTAGTTGCCAATATTCAAATTACGCAAACAAATTATAGGATTGCTTGGGAACTATTAATCAACAGATTTGATAATAAGAGATTAATTGTTAACTCTCATGTTTCGTCGTTGTTTACTTTAGCAAAGGTTAAACCCAATTGTCTTCAATCACTTAAAGGGCTAGCAAATGAGTTCTATAAAAATATTCGTTCTCTAGAAGCGTTGGGAGAGGACGTGATTTCTTCCAGTTATGTGTTAGTGCCTTTATTAGCTTCCAAGTTAGATGTCAACCTCCTTACACGTTGGGAAAGTGCTCTTTCAAATAGTTCTCAATGTCCGTCAATTTTTGATTTTGAAGGGCATCTTTTAAAAGAAATAAATACTTTGGAAGCAACTTTATCGACCATCAAGTCTTTCGACCAGAGTAAAGGAATTATATATTCTTCGAACAAATTTCCTAATTTTGTTAATAAGTCTTCCATGAAAAATTCATTTTGTAATTATAGTGCTGTTCAGTCCCACAGTAAGCAAAGTAAAAGAAACTTTAGTAATCCAGACAAGATGCTGCGTCTGCCCAGTAATTCTGAATCTCTTCCAGTTGCTCATCCTGTAAGAAATAGTGAATATTACAGATGTCACATTTGCCACGAAGTTCATAAGGTATATGAGTGTCCAAAATTCAAGTCATTGTCCCAGAAGAACGCATATTACAAGTAAATGAAAAGGGGTTATGCCTAAACTGTTTTAATAACAATCACAAGACAAAAGAATGTTTAAACCCTGGAGTATGTAAGATATGTTCTCAAAAGCATCATACTTTGTGCCATCTACACAAAGACCAAATTCCAAGCAGTATTAGCCCTGTTGCATTGTCTGCCCAACGCAGTACTTGCAACACTCTCTTAGCCACAGCTCAGGTGTTAGTGGCCAATTCTTCTGGAAAATTAATTAAAGCCACAGCCTTGCTCGATTGTGGAGCTCAAAGTAACTTTATTACAGAATCGTTTTCTAGAGCTCTTGGTTGTCCATTTTTACCTACTAATACCTCTATCTGTGGTATTAATCAATTTCACTCAACCATAAAAAATAAAATTCATACTCGTCTCCAATCTAGAGTGTCTGATTTTACCACAACGACTGACTTCCTAATTCTTCCAAAACTTGCTGATAAATTACCTCAAACTAAAATCGACGACTTAGCTTGGAATATTGCTCCAGATTTAGAGTTAGCAGACCCGTATTTCTTTAATCCTCATAATGTAGACCTGATCCTTGGTAGTGAAATATTTTTTGACATTCTAAAGCCAGAGAAGTTTAATTTATCAAGTAACCTTCTTGTCTTTCAAAATACGAAACTTGGTTGGATAATAGCTGGAAAATATACTCCTGACAAGCCATCTGTTAATTTATTAGCAATTACAGCCACTCCTCCTGTACATAGCAAACGCAGTGAAGAGCTTAATGAAGCCCTAACCAAGTCCTTAAAAGTTGAACGCATTCCTCAAATTAGACCACTGTCTCGACAAGAAAAGATTGTTAAACAAAATTTCGAGAATACTGTAAAAAGAGATGCATCTGGCAGATTTACTGTACATCCACCTTTTAAGCGTGATCCATCTTGTCTTGGTAACTCGACAAATCTAGCCTTGAAACGCTTTCATTCGGTAGAAACCAAATTTCAATCTAATCCTCAGTCCTTCTATCAATACAAAAGTTTGATGCATTTTACATTTGAAGAATTATCCACTGTTCTAGCTGAAATAGAATCCCAACTGAATTCCCGTCCTCTAACTCCCATGTCCACCCATCCTACTGACTACTCCGTCCTCACTCCAGCCCATTTCCTGACAGGTGGTGCCTCTAGCTATATACCAGGACTGCAAGTTGAAAATGACACCTGTAGTCTTCGCTCTCGTTGGCATCTAACCCAACAAGTTCAAAATCAGTTTTGGGCACGCTGGTCTAGAGACTACCTCAGTGGTTTGCAACAAAGAACCAAATGGCATCGTAACTGTCATTCTGTCAGGCTTGGTACTCTTGTTCTGCTTAAAGAAGACAACATGCCCCCTCTACTTTGGCCTGTAGCACGCATAGTAACTCTGCATCCAGGAAAAGATGGAATCAATAGAGTAGCTACACTCAAGACATTATCAGGGTCCGATTTCCTATTGAAGAACCTTCAGTCTCTGAATAATCTATGTTTAGTATCTAATTAATTTTATAAATCATATGCTTGTTACTGAATTTAATGTTACTTTTTATAACCATATGTATTCAAACTTTATATTGTAAACCTTTATGTGTATATTATGTTATATGTATTCTTACTCAATGTGGGTCTTTGTTTCGCTGTATATATTCAAAATTTTAAATCTTTATGTCTAGTTTAAGTTATTCTTACTCAATGTATATATTCTTAATTAATGTTGATCTTTGTCTAACTATATGTCTTTAAACCGGTAATTCGTTGAAGGACATTTCTCCTTCAACGGGTGGCGGAATGTTCAGATTTTAACTTAGTATACCTGCTCTCTTAGGGCTGCCTAGCAATACTTACCGGCTTAGGGCGGCTTAGCAGTACCTGCCCTTCTAACTTTGCCCAATGTTACCTGGCTAGTCTCGGACCCTTCGCTCATCCACTCCCTTCTCAACCAGCAAGCAAACACCACCTCAAGCATCCACTCCCTTTCCAACCAGCAAGCAGTCAACACCTTAAGCATTCTATTCTCTACCCCCAAGCAAGCAAGACATCAAGCATTCACTTCCCAACCTCCAAGCGCCCACTCTCTCCACCATCATTCAAGCATCTCTGTCATCACAGGCCAACTCTCCAACCAAGCAGCAACTACCCTCAAGCAACCCCAGTTGTGATACCAGCCACAACAACAGTACTTATCCCATATTTATCTGTTTATTAGATTTTCGATATTCTTAAACGCTCTCCTTGTTCTTTTACAAGATACAATTAATTTTCGACAGGTTTAAATTGTTCACCAGTCATCATCAGGACATGACTAATCTTCTCTTTCTCATTTGTATAAGTAATTTAGACGATTTTACGGTGTTGAGGGGATTAATATGTTCAAATGCAGGAAAGGTAAACGGTCTTAGAGTCTTCAAGGATTAACTGGGACTTGAGACCTCCTTGAGATTGACTAGATCGAAACAGTTTTAAAATCCTGTTACTACTTTTTAATTGAATGTTTATTCTTGGTTTTTGTTTTTATATGAAGAGGGCTTTTGAAGTTTTAGCCTTTTGATTACTTTTGTTTTGATTATCAGTATTTCTGTCGTTAACTTGGTGCATGTTTTTGTTGCATTTGTTTTTGTCACTCGAGCTGTGATATGCATTGTAAATCTATCAATAAGAAAGTTGTGAAGAAATGTTACTGTGTGATTATTTGAGGGCCTTTGCAATGATTACATTTGAATTCATGCACTAGGTTAGTTTCTTTATAAAATTTAACGTATATATCACTTCAGAAATTTCATAAGTATTATATGCGTTCTTCACTTCTTCTTCTCCTATACTTCTACTCAAAAATAAGACAATAAATAATTTTCTTACTGCTATCATGTACAACTGTGCGATCTTGTATTCCTCCACAGTCAGGGGAAGTGGTATGCGATACTCCTTTATCAGCATCCTCAACGTCCCCTTCGTCTCTCACATTTTTAATCCTGAAAAAAGTTCATTAATTACTTGACAATAAGACTAAGTTGTACATTTGTATAAAATGTGCAATATCTACCTTATTTTCCAAAACAATATTATTACAAAAAATATGACTTTTCCAAATATCATTTAAACCTTAATGTTAGGCAAAATAAATTATCCATATTACGATTTTTTGATAGAATGAATATTATTTACTCTTCTATTTTAAATGACAGCTTTTAAAGTGTTTCATTTTTGTATCAGGCATGGATGGCAGGATAATGTTTGAAATGTTATTCGTGGAAAACGAATAAGGCAAATGAATCTAAACCTCATATAAATGAATCGATGGAGGTTATATATAAGATAACTATTTAAAAAAAAACACACACATGGTTGGGACATCAAAACAGAAAAAACAACTACGAATGATTTAAATGAAGAAGTCATATAAAAAGGTATTTACAGGGTGAAATTTTAAATAGAATGACAAAAATATAATTGAATGTTGTACAAAGGTGAATCTATTGAATTAGTGTGAATATGAAAGTGGTCAGGTAAAGTAGATGTAAAGATTACGGCTTATAAACTTTCACACTAATCTTTGTCAGAATAGGTGAAGCGAAGGGAATTTGATTGACATTCAGTAACATTTGAACACTATGCTTCAAAAATACATGACATACATAACATAATGGTAGATGAAATATTACTGAAGAGATTTGTGATGACATTTTCTTTTTTAATTCGATAAAATGTTATAATTAAAACTGACAAACTGAAATAAAATGTTTTGAATTAAATTATTTATTATTTAGTAAATTCAATTATTAAATTAATAAATTTTATATCTAATTTATACTAATATAATTTTAATTAAATTTATATTAAATAAAATTTAATTTATTTTATATTTAACAAATAAAAATGATTTTCCTTTTTAGTTCTACAAAGTATTTATAATTAAAACTGACAAATTCAAAATAAAGAATCAACCGATTTACTTGAACGATTAATTATAATTAATTCAGAACCACAAAGACTAACACGAGTCATAATAATCATTATTTAAGGCAAGCTGTTTTCTTGCACATTTCTATTTGATAATTACTATACAAATTTTGTACCATCTATAACTTTTTATTATCCTAAAGATTTCAAACATAATTTTCTCAAAACTAACATTAGGAAAAGTCAAGAAGAGTCTCAAGAATATTTAATGAAAACAATGACCAAAATTCATGTTGGGAAAATTTTGGAACACAAATGCCCCTTATACCAAAAAGATTTAATGAAAATTAATATAAATTACAAAAGGATTCATTTTCTCAATTATAGTAGACGAAAATATAGTGAATAACAAAAGTTGTTTTGCACGCGAACTGTTAGCATTCTTTTTAACATAAAACCTATTTAATTGAACTTAATTGAGTTTAGTTTTTTTTTGCCAAGTATTAAATATTGTCACTAAAAAAAGTAGTTATAACTTTTTCAAAAATTTCACCGTATAAACCTCAGGCTGCATTTAGATAAAATAAGAAATAACAGAGCTTTAGAATATATATATTCTTGCCAACAGATAATTTAATAAATTAAAGATTTAACATTGGTAAAAAAAATGAACACCTAGTTCCGCATATTTTTTCAATATTGTATTATAACGCTATTAATTTTATTTTAATATATATCACTATTATATTTTATAAATAGCCATTTTACAGTTACAAACCGTCCCAATTAGTCATCTTTCTCTTCAATTTCTTTACATTATTAAATCCAGAATTAAAAAGTTCATCATTAACTTCTTCTCTAAGCATTAATTTGAAATCGAAAACTATTTAAATCGTTTAATCATTTATATCAGATTAATAAAGATAAATTACGCTATTATTCAATCGTTATCACGATTGAAGGTAGAAACAAATAGCTTATAATTTTTTTGGTTATATAACTGAGTTGGTTAAATATAAAACTTTTTTATTTTTTAGATTTACTGGATTAATAATAAGCATATTATTATTAATTTTATTATTAATAAAATTAATGTTAGTGATTGTTTTATAAGTTTGTCATTTACACTTGATATCATAAATAATTACATTTATTATTCTCGCGAAATGTGATCTTCAGTGAAGAAATGTTGATATAATCAATAAGTTCTTTGTACAGTACGAAAGAAAAGGTGAGGAAAATTGCCAAATATTATGGATGATGCAAATTCAACCAGATATGGTGTGATATTTAACATGTGATGAATAACCTGTTAGACTGAATTATTTCAAAACAAACTTGTTTCAAATGAAACATAATTAATTGAATTTTAAATTTGTACCATTTAAATTTTTCAATTTTATGATAAAAATAGACATTTTGGAAGGATTCATAACTATCAGGTACGCAAACACAAGAAATCTATAATTCAAAGTAATTTGCCATAGAACACAAAATTGAAAGTAATTTCTTAATTTACTATCAGTAAAGCTATATAAAAAATAATAAACATTGACGTAAGAATATGAATTTTAGAGTTTTCTTTCGGTAAATAAATAAAATAAATTTCATAATTGTCAAAGTTTTCGAAGTAATTCAATAATAGTTGTGTCAATGAATAAAAAAATCGAATCTGTTATAAGACAACTTATCAAGTATTAATCACAACTTATCAAGAATTTGACATTTTTTTAAGAACAATATTTTTAAGGAGAAATGGTTTCTATGAAATACTAATTCAAATTACCTGATCATTAAGGATGATGAATAATTAACTTCAAAATTTAAAGATTGGAAGTTGAAAATCAAAAGTTGAACTACTGATTTTGTCAAGTATTAACTTTGCAATTGGTGAGTAATGCCAACAACGCCAAATGAAATTTAGTAAATGATAATTAAAAAACCTATTAAAAAAAATTGGGCGCAAGAGGCAAGCGTCTTTCATGTACCTAATGGTAAACAGTAGGGGATTTGTTAGGGTAGTGTTGTATTACGGAAGTGCTGTAGATTGATTTTGCTATTTATTATTTTCTACACAAAGTTCTGTTTGTGTTTCTCGCTCTCTCTCTCTCTCTCCTTCCCACTCAGTTTAATCAATTTAATCTAATTTAATATTAATATGTATGTTCTACTGTCTTTTGTTTAATATCTATTTCAATAGAATCAACCTCCTTTAAAAATTCATTTATCGCTATTAGAGAGCAGTTTTTTGAACTTTTGACACTCAAGAACTATTTATGTGCACACTGCATCATATATATATATATATATAATGTAAACCAAAAAAGCCAAAATCATGATGAAAGATTTTTAGCAAAACGAAAATCCCGATTTGTTTTAAGATAAAGTAATCCAAAAAAAAATTTGGAGTCAAGCTTGCTTTATTCTCAGAAGTAGGAGAAACATAAATATAAAATTTGGTGATTATAGATCTTTTATCATCGATGAACAGTCACACAGAAAAACCAATTTGCAAAACTTATTATATTGGAATAATAATAGCTAAAAACGTGTATTTTCCATTAAAAACTGAACATGAAATTTTGGCCTGAATATAAAATATAATTATAATATAAGTGAAAATAAAAACTGCTTTGTTTAGTTTCAAACATTAGTCGAAAAGAAGCACCACATAAACTGGTCCAACTGTACGAGATAAATTTTTGTAACCGGAATATATTATATAAGGAAATTGTAGTTGGGTTTCATAAAAACAAAAGAAATATTTTTATAAGATATAGCATAGTAGGGATAAACTTATAGTGTAGTACAATAGGGATAAAGTTATGTATATTACAGTAGAGATATTTTTGTTTCTGCCATTAGGAAGTCAGTGAAACCGAAATTGATGATTGCCTAATATAATATCACATTATCGTAGTCAAAATTATAGCTTTTTCAAAATGTTGTCATTCGTATTTGAACACATTTCACCATTTTCAAATGTGTATTCATTTCCCTGTCGAAGACAGTTGTTGAATCGAACATGCTGGCGATCAACATAGGCAGTACTCTGCACTGTATAAAAGTATATATTATGAAAATTCGAGAAGAGCATGCCAAATGTTTATTAATACAAACAAAAAATACGAAAGAAAATGTGACATTGGAAATCATCGAGAGTTTAGTATTTATAGAGAATTACACAGACATGTAAAAAGGAAATGAACTATTTTAATATCCTGGTAAAAAAATAATTCTATTACATAAAACTAATTGGTCAGTATTAGTCACCAAGAGATGTTTTTAAGAAAGGAGATATTTTGGTGAATTAGTTCAAGATCAATGAAGTCAACAAATAAACGAATTTTATAGATTTACATTGTCTGAGTTGAATATTGATAGAATCTGGGCAAATATAAACTGCAGAACCCTGGGTGAAGTCCAAAGCTAGCAGTATAGATAGCACTAGTGATTTATTAGAAAGTAAACATAAACTGCCATTTTTTTTTAGGCTAATATGAACAGTTTTCTTCATCATTTTAGATTTTATAAAAACTAAACTTGAACCAGTAAAATGCAAGAACTGAACTTTGTAAATTTGATACAAATGAAGCCTTGAAAAAAAATCTGCAGTGAGACGCCAAACGACTTTCATTAACCTTATAAACGGTAGCAGATTTGTTAGCGTGGCGCAACTAGCATTGCCCTAGAGTAGTTGATGTTTTTGGTACTTACTATTTTACAAACAAATATTCTTTCTCTAATTTCTCTCTCTTTCTCTCAGTTTAATCCACTTTATTGAGTTTTTAATATGTTACTGTCTTTTGAAATAAAAAATCTTTAAAGTAATGTTATCACCATTAGAGAACCGTTTTTTGAACTTTTGACACTCAAGGACAATTTCTTGTCCTTGATACATGCTCATACATGTATTAAATACTTACAAATTAAAATAGTAATTTTAATCAAAATCATTTGGACAAATCTTTAGAAGAACAAAAAAACCAGATTTTTTTTCTATATAAAGTACCCATAAAAAAAAGAACAGTTTTGATGGTGAGCTTGTCGTTCCGTCTCTATGGCAGCAGAAACTAAATATGAGATTTGGTGTTTTCGTTTTTGAGCTATCTTAATCTCTTTCACTCACACATACGCACACACGCACACACTCACCACACACTAATATGTAAAACATATTTTATTGAGGACCTAGAAACGAGTATTTCCGTTGAAAACACGATTTAGAAGTTTTGAGCCGAACTCATTACGTTTATTTCTCTATATATTTAGTTGTCGCGATATGCAGGTATCGACGTCAGAGAAAGGTCGATAGCTAGTTGTCACTATATAAGAGGACCGTGTTTGCGTTTACGCCCTACATAGTTACTAGCTGTTTCCCGAACCATAACAACTTTCTCCTTTTCAACTAAAGATATTTGGTGTGCTATTAGAATAGTTTGGGCATTGAAGCCAGTGGATTGGCCATTTGGAGGTGCCCAGTTACGCAAGCAGACTCCACACAAAATCCTTTCCCAAACATGACACATTTAAATAGCTTTTACTAACTCTAAAATACACTTACAAACGTAACTATACTAATTAAATTACATGGAATGCATTTACGTAAACGTAACGTAAAGAGATTCTATTTAAAGAAATATGAGTTTGAATATAATATAAAAATTTACAACAACAACAGAGCTCTCACTGAAATTAGAAGTCAGTTTTTGGAAAAGTAAAGTTGAAAGATCAAAATTATATTTTTATTTTTTAATATTCGGAATAATGTAATAATGACTCTGGTTAATGTCTTATGAGCAAATTGTTTTCGTTGTCTACAATTTAATTCCTCAGTTTAGCAAAGTTTCATAAAAGTTTTCTTTAAAAGTCAGTGCCACTTCAGATCTTCAGTTAAGTAGATGTAACAGTTTATTGAATAATGTATTCTGTTCACGCATTTCAATTTTGAGAAGCCATGCAAATTGCTGATACGTGTGAAGACCTACACTTTTGGTGATCGTGACTTACTTAATATTTGGCGTCTATATATTCAACGAAGGAGTCAAAAGTTTCATGAACCACAAACGTTTATACAGATTAGCTAAATATAAATTTAATTAACCACTCTTGAAATGCCGATGATTATTATTATTAATCTAAATTTGTGAAGAGGTTTTCATAGAATCTCTCTTTTTTTTTGTCATGATTTATTGTGATGACGAGTGCACTCATCATCATCATCATCATCATCAAAATAATATCCTGGAATGAACAAATTGTCTACCCCTATAGTCGAAAAACTTCACCCTAAGCACTGAATCTTCTAAAAATTATATTGAAACTAGTTGTCCTTGCAAAATGTCTTATATACAAACGAGTAGGATCATTTGTAGGGTCTGAATAGTCCGGGTTGTATTGGATATCGGAATGTATCTTAACTCCCTTTATTTTTATGGCACGAGTAAACTCCACTTTCTGCCTAGGCACTTTCAACAAGTCACCATCTTAGACATTAGGGATGTTTTTTTATTTTTTGCCTTTTATCTTTGTTGAGCTCTGTTGTGTATCCATAACTCATTTCTATTATTTTACAAAATATTTTGCGACCAGTAATGTTAATGCAAATATCATTAGTAGGAGTTACAATTATCAATAATTTTGTATGTAATCACATGGGTTTTAGAACCCTTTGGCCCTTACAATTCAGAGACACAAATAACTATTAAAAAATATATATTCATCTGTGGCGTTCCTTTATAGGAACTGCGGAACTGCACACTCCTCATTGTACAATTTATAATTAGCTGTGGCGGCTCATGCACAGAACTGTGTTCCGACAAGTATTATCGTACGGATTAAACAATGAATATAATGAATTCATTTCTCTTTATATTTGTAGACCGTATAATCCTTAACGTAATGTTAGGATCTATCCGCCAGTTTCTGAAAAAAAATACAAATAATTTGTATAACTATGCGCTTTACAGTTCCAACAACGCGTTATTCTGCTATTATCCCGCTTTTCCAGATAACAAGCTGGACTATATGGAAACAGAACTGTCACTCACGCAGTGTCGACGACCCTAGTGTGAGTTTAGACACAGTATTAATTTATTTCTTTCACTCGGCATGTAAAGTTTCTAAAACCTGAATAGCAGAGTTTAAACTGTATAGTAAAATTGTTTGATTATGTACCATTTATGTTTATGTATTACTACATTTTTGATCTTTTGCGCTATTAATACATAGTTAAATTTTTTTAATGTAAATTAATTTTTTCTTTGCTCATATACAGGTATAATCCTAATACTCCAATATTGACTGGAACTCAAATAGCTGGATAAATACGGATGGTGTATTAAAAAACTCATAAAATTTCCTACATTGCATTTTTAAGGTACAATTAATGTTTTTTTTTTACAAGGGAAACCTTTGGCCCTTGGGTTCAAATTTACACTATTCTACCGACAGGAATACAGTATTGTTATACGAGACACTTTCAGTTCTCAAGGAAGTAATATCTATCAGACGATTCTTTTTAGATATTTTTAGCCGTTCCAGACGAGTAAAGTAAATTAACAAAACCAAGCTTAATAATAATCTCTACCAACGTATATATTCTGCTAATACGAGATTTCGATTCAGATGATTTCTTGAAAGCTTAATAATCTTTCAGTGCTGTAGAGGAAATTAAGTGTTAATCATAATTATCGTAAAGTTATAATTGTTAACCAGGAATCTGAGAAACTCAAAGGAATGCTTTTCTTATATTGTTGTGTCTTATGCAAATAAAAGATGAAAAAATAAAAAAAAACAATAATTGTTTATATCTATTTTTAATGATCATCTGAATTAGAATATTTGAAAGCTATACAGTTTACAATACTTTATTCTCCACACGATTGTTCGTATAGGCAACAATACTTTCAATTAAATTAATTAAAAATCAATATCCCTTTAATCCTAGGAAGAATGAATGCAATCTTAGTAAAATCAAAGCACGTGCTATGAAAAGTACAGTTTTTACCTGGACAGAAACAACAATGCTATTGTTTCTGGAAGCAAATGTTATTTCAATAAAAGATATCATGACGTTATTAAAGTACACGATATGAGTACAGATAATAATTCTGTCAATGTCGCAACTATACAATATGTACTAACTTTTACCAATGATTTTGATTAAATATTCTAATAATTTATAGTTTTTTTTAGTGCTTAATAAACATAAAATAACAATTCATATGTAACATTTAAGATAATATTTATATCAAATAATAAAAATATAAAAGAAATATGAAGGCATGTTTAAATTCATAAAAGCAGATTATGAGAAACTAAAGAAAATGTTAAGAGGTTTTCAACAGGTGGTCTCAAGTCAAGTGGTAATAATGAGAATTTGTCGGGTGATTCGATTAGGGAGGCGACAGAATGTCTTAAACTGAGCGGCACATAGCTTCAGAAGGAAATTCAATTCAGGTAACTAAGGCAGGGGAATATTGAAAACATGTTTTACACTGATATTACTTTCAGTCTCTCACACTAGACAACTTTTGATCAAACCTTTTAATAATAAATAAACATCACCATGCATTAGATATCTCACTAAAAAAATCAGACTATTTGTCGCGATCTTCTAAAAAAAATCTGGAGTGGCCTACACTCAACTTTACTATGAGTAACTTAATATCAAATTTCATGAGTATGTAATATATAACGTCTCTTTTAGGCATAATGTAAACATCTAAATGGGATATGATTATTAGTCTTTTATTCCTGAGGTAGTACAGATAGTGATTGAAGGACATATCATATACGAGTATAATCTTATTTTTGTATATCACACAGCTGATGCAAATAATTTCATTGGTATAACTACAGCAGTAATAACATTTTTGAAAAACCCATGTGAACATTTCTAGAAACGAAATATTCTCCTACAAGAGAACATGGCCTCTGTTCAAATAGCCAGTGGATTTCTTACATCGTTTACTTGACATCCTTCTACATTGAATATTAAAGTAAAATTTTCAAATTTAAAACAGGAACATACCCTTATTTTCTCTGAAAAACATCATAAACAGCAAAGAAAAAATGTTGTTTTAAGATGATTTATAGTTAAAGATGTACGATAATTACATTTATAAATCTCTAAACGAAAGATTTCAATTTTGAATTATCTTTTACATTTTTGGTTTTTTACAGAATTATTATACTTTGAATTTTATGGCTTCTTAGTATTTAATAAGATCATTTTCCTTCCCCTTTATCAAATAACATATATACGAATTTTTTCTGAGTGTGTGTTATCATTTTCCTGCACAATATTATTCCTCTTACATCTCATATAAGTCAATGAACAATTTAAATTGTTCCTTTATAAATATTAATTTTATCTCAGTGGAATCGCTCAAAAAATTTCTAAGTCAATGTAAACAATGAAAAAAAATATAAAAAATTCGACAAGTATAGCAGGTGATCTCTTAGTCTAGGATAAACAAACAGTTTTTATAGCGTTATTGCTCTTTCCCATAATTGAAACATCATGATTTTTTTTTATGAATTACTAATTTTTTGTTCTATTTTTGGTCAAATTTTCATTATTTTTAAATGAGCCGTTTAGCGTCAAAAAAACATTTTCTGAAAACAGAAATCGTACTGTAACGCCCCTTTAGCGAATGTAATTTTGAAAAAAAATATTTCAATTCATTCTACACATAATGTTCTATTTATAGGCATAGTTTCATTCTTGTCCGTCAAACAGTATGGCTTGTATTGCTCTCACAAGGTTTGAGATTGAATTATAAGTCAAAATTTGTACATTTTATTGAAAAAAAAATATTTCCTGTTGATTTAAAATTCTGAATATATTTTTCGTTTGTTTTGTTTGTAACCTCAAAGATAATGTCAAAATTTCAAAGCTCTAGGGTTATCAGTATAGGAGAAATAAATGTTTTAAAAAAAACGGTTTTTGGCAAAAAAAGTGACTTTCCCATCATGCATAATTCTTCCCAAACAATAGGGATCTTCGTCTTTATGGGTCCCATTTTTGTGTAAAATATCAACTTGATCCATCAATGATTCTGGACCGTAGCGTGGTAACAAGCAATGTTAACACACTCACCCACCCACCCACGCACCCACCCACACACACACAGACATCATCGTAAAAACTTCATAAAACGACTTCTAGGACCTCAAAACATGTAATTCCGTCAAAATCTCGAGATCGAATTTTTTCACGATCACTATACTTTACTTATAGTAAAGTAAAAATATAATAACTTGAACAATCTAATTTAATAAACGCAGCCCATACTGCAGGACTGTGAAAATGATCCGTCTTGTATAAATGAGAGACTAAGGTATTCTCTCATTAGGGGTTTAATAAGTAAGATGCCTGATTTTGAACATATGCTCATTAAATTCACTCTAATTAGGAACCAATATATTCAACTGAAGAAAAAAAACGACAATAACTGTTTCAATAAGAAACAACGATTTGGACCTTAAACGGTAACCTTCCCTATTTCGGCAACAAACACCTGTGCTTGATTATCTAAATCAATCATTGATTCAATTAATCTCGTGGGAGGTACCACGCCAATTCTAGTTACGCCATTATGAATATTCATTTTCGTAAATTAAATTTCTTAGAAGAACGAATAAATTCTTGCCTATAATCTTACAATAATAATTTTCACTTATTACTTAACAAGGCAGAACTCAATCAATTAAGTTTGATTAATTAATTAAACTCAGTTAATCAATTGAGATCAAGCTTCATATTTAATATATAAATTTTAGATGGATTTTATTTAACACTAGCAAACGTGCCCGTCTTTGACGGGTACTTTTTCAAAAATTCAGAGATGATACATGCTATCCCAAAATATCATTAGAAATTATAGAATAGTAGAAAATATCATTATTAGTACAATTTTAAGTAAATTCTTCTGTATACAACACATTAGCTGTCTATCCTTAATGTTCATGGAAGAACAAAAAGTTGGAACCTCTGAATCTTGAGCAAGCACACTACAGTTGACAATGTGAGAAAAACTCGGTCTTCATAACTTCAATTCCTGCGGTAGAGTTTCCCCTTGTTACTTAGTTACCGTCATTGCAAAACAGACGCTGACGGAACACTGCAATCGTTTGAATGGAAACGGATAGTGGCTCGGAATCAATGGTATGCATGGCATACATACAGACTCCCCAGTACCACATCCAGTACAGATGTCCACCTTTATGGCGTATATGTGTAGAACATGAACTCAGTGTCGTGTACTATTGCACATTTTTGGGGCACTCAAGTTTCGTAACAGCATAATTGGTGACCTAACCTAAGTTTGAACTCATAAGCAGGTAATCCAGGAGTAGTTGAGGAGTCCGAAAATTCAGTTGGATATACAGTACAACTGCTGTATGTTTTGAAAATAAACATGTCTGTGAAGTTAGCCAAATACAGCTTTAATGTCCATAACTTCGCTTCTACGTTGGATTGTCAATCTAATCAAAGATTAGATTTTAAGTTAGACATACACAAACCTATTTTCAAAGTTTCAGCTCGCTATGACTTACGGTAACTGATTTTACTTGTGACAAAAATTCGCAATCCATTCAAAGCTTATTTTTTTAAGTTTGACAGATCTACTGTCAAAGTTTCAGCTCGCTATGACTTATGGTAACTGATTTTACTTGTGACAAAAATTCGCAATCCATTCAAAGCTTATTTTTTTAAGTTTGACAGATCTACTGTCAAAGTTTCAGCTCGCTATGACTTATGGTAACTGATTTTACTTGTGACAAAAATTCGCAATCCATTCAAAGCTTATTTTTTTAAGTTTGACAGATCTACTGTCAAAGTTTCAGCTCGCTATGACTTATGGTAACTGATTTTACTTGTGACAAAAATTCGCAATCCATTCAAAGCTTATTTTTTTAAGTTTGACAGATCTACTGTCAAAGTTTCAGCTCGCTATGACTTATGGTAACTGATTTTACTTGTGACAAAAATTCGCAATCCATTCAAAGCTTATTTTTTTAAGTTTGACAGATCTACTGTCAAAGTTTCAGCTCGCTATGACTTATGGTAACTGATTTTACTTGTGACAAAAATTCGCAATCCATTCAAAGCTTATTTTTTTAAGTTTGACAGATCTACTGTCAAAGTTTCAGCTCGCTATGACTTATGGTAACTGATTTTACTTGTGACAAAAATTCGCAATCCATTCAAAGCTTATTTTTTTAAGTTTGACAGATCTACTGTCAAAGTTTCAGCTCGCTATGTATTATGGTGGCTGAGTTTACTTGTGACAAAAATTCGCAATCCATTCAAAGCTTATTTTTTTAAGTTTGACAGATCTACTGTCAAAGTTTCAGCTCGCTATGTATTATGGTGGCTGAGTTTACTTGTGACAAAAATTCGCAATCCATTCAAAGCTTATTTTTTTAAGTTTGACAGATCTACTGTCAAAGTTTCAGCTCGCTATGACTTATGGTAACTGATTTTACTTGTGACAAAAATTCACAATCCATTCAAAGCTTATTTTTTTAAGTTTGACAGATCTACTGTCAAAGTTTCAGCTCGCTATGACTTATGGTAACTGATTTTACTTGTGACAAAAATTCGCAATCCATTCAAAGCTTATTTTTTTAAGTTTGACAGATCTACTGTCAAAGTTTCAGCTCGCTATGACTTATGGTAACTGATTTTACTTGTGACAAAAATTCGCAATCCATTCAAAGCTTATTTTTTTAAGTTTGACAGATCTACTGTCAAAGTTTCAGCTCGCTATGACTTATGGTAACTGATTTTACTTGTGACAAAAATTCGCAATCCATTCAAAGCTTATTTTTTTAAGCTTGACAGATCTACTGTCAAAGTTTCAGCTCGCTATGACTTATGGTAACTGATTTTACTTGTGACAAAAATTCGCAATCCATTCAAAGCTTATTTTTTTAAGTTTGACAGATCTACTGTCAAAGTTTCAGCTCGCTATGACTTATGGTAACTGATTTTACTTGTGACAAAAATTCGCAATCCATTCAAAGCTTATTTTTTTAAGTTTGACAGATCTACTGTCAAAGTTTCAGCTCGCTATGACTTATGGTAACTGATTTTACTTGTGACAAAAATTCGCAATCCATTCAAAGCTTATTTTTTTAAGTTTGACAGATCTACTGTCAAAGTTTCAGCTCGCTATGTATTATGGTGGCTGAGTTTACTTGTGACAAAATTTTGCGGACAAACCGATAAACTGACAAACCGACAGAAAGAAGTTTTCCTAAGGGTAGATTCGGTTTCTCTAATGTATGAGATGTAAAGATAACTTGAAATGAGTCAGTTTTAAGCAATGTACAGACAAAACCTTTCTTTTGTTTATATAGACTTGCATCTGATTAATATGAGACCTTTAAAAGTTACTTTATCTTTATTTCATTTCATTCATATATCAATTAAAAAAAAAAAAAATCGAAATCGTGTGGAAAGGCTTCAAGCAAATAACAAACAAAAGATGTTTTTTCAGAGAAAATACTCTTTAAAAGTGCAATAATGCTGCTAAGATTGCTGCTTTGTCTCACGCCTACTAGTGCCTTTTTTATGAAATTTCATGATTATAACTCCTTTGGTTCTTCAGATAATTACTCACATAAAACATATATAGACACAACACCTACACAAAAACACCAATTTACAAAAAACGTATTTCCCGTTTTGTAAAACAGGAAAGATTTTGTAAAACATATAAAAAACTCGATATAAAAATTATAATTCGACGTAATATTTTCATACATCTTTATTTCATGCATATGAGAAAAGTATAGATTGTAATGGATGTAAAAGAGTGTGGAAAACAAGGCTTTAATGAGAAACAGAGTCGTTCAATTGAATAATGATTGAAATGTACGTTAATTCAACAATTTGCATTAATAGAACGTGACATATGAACAGAGTTTAAGATTTAAAATACAAATATCACCGCAACAATGTGGTTCAAATATCAATTAAAAAAAGTTAAAGCAGAGAAATTATGAGAATTTTCTTATAATAATGATACCCCAGAAACAAGGAAAACTGGGTGTTAAAAGTAGCAGGATCTAAAGTGCTTTATAGAGGTCAATGCCAAGTATGCATACCAAAATAACACCCTTAACGGATGCTTAGAATAGCTCGAAAAATACTCCCTTAAAAGTAAAATGACACCCAACCTTATCAGGCACCATTAGAACTCACATAAGTATGACCTTTCATACTTACAAAATATCAGTCAGAATACTTTGAAATTTAAACTGAATTCATGCAAACGTGTTTTAACTCAAAAATTAGGAATTTACCTTAATTTTTGTGCTTTCAGTTGACTTACAGTAATAGTGTTAGTTCTTGATAACATATGGATTTCTGCTGTTGCAACAAAATCTCATATAACCCTGGCTTTATATTTTAACTCAAAAATTAAAACCATAAAAATTAAAAAAGTAAGGAAACAATTTTTCTTAAATGTATTTTTTAGAAATTATTTTGAAATTTATGAATTTTGTTAGAGTTAAAAATAGATTCTTTTTTTCAAGAATCATTAACATTGAAAAATATATGAATAAAAAAAAAGAACTTTTAATGGAATGTCAAAAAAAAAATTCTAGAGTTCTTAAACTCAACAACTTTACGTAAGCAAATGAAATATCAGGAATATGAAGAATGAATTTAATTAATTAATTTACTTTAATATTGGTACTACATTTTAGCACAGGTAATGAAATATAATTGGCATGCTTGTTTAGAACAATTTGCGAGCGCTTGAAAGGAATGTTTCCATTGAACGACTGTGATTCAATAATGAAATGAAACAGGCAACAGTTAAATTAATTCAAATCAATCCTGTGACATCGCAAATGAAATTACCAACCATGGAATCAGACAGATACTGTAACTAATAAGTTATATTTGTAACGACCATTAAAATGTATTATTAATTAAATCACTGAATGTAATAAAAGAAATTAGCAACGTCATCTAATGAATTACCAATGTGTGAAGTAGAGTTTATATAGTTAATTATTTTGTCCATTGTTCTGCCTATCATTTGAAGGGATAATAAATTAAAAGCAATATAAATATTTATGCCATTTGGTTATAAAAGTTTTTATACTACATACTGTTTTAAATTAAATAAGTGGTTATGTAATTTTGTGTCATTAGTATAATAAAAATATGAATTACTTCAATTAATAGGAGGTTATTGATTATTGTTCTAATTTCAACAAGATATTTCCTTCTAATAAATCACTTATTTTAGAAGTAACTCTGAGGTTATTATATTAAACTCTGATACTTATATTATAAACTCTAAAGTTTTAATGAAATTAAAGCAAGCTATCGGACACATAACTTAATAGTTGTCGTGCTTGGTGTTCCCTTGATCTGTGCAAGGACCCAAAATTCATTAACCGTGAATCATATACTAATCTCATAAAGATAATCTATATAAATAAAATAATGATTTTGTCTGTACATTGCTTAGAACTGACTCATTTCAAGTTTTCTTTACGTTTCATACATTGGAGAAACCGAATCTACCCTTAAAAAAATTTCTGTCGGTTTGTCGGTTTGTCTGTTTGTCCGCAAAACTTTGTCACAAGTAAACTCAGCTACCATAAGACATATAAAGCTGAAACTTTTACAGTAGATTTGTGTAGGTCTAACTTAAAATATAGGCTCTGAATTGATTGAAAATTCAACGTAGAAGTGAAGTTATGGACGTTTAACGCAAAAATGTTTGTCACAAGTAAACTCAGCCACCATAAGACATAGCGAGCTGAAACATTGACACTGGATTTGTGTATGCCTAACTTAAAATATGGGCTCTAAATAGATTATTAATTCAGTACAGAAGCGAAGTTATGGGGCTTTTAGCTGTATTTTCCTAACTTCACAGACAAGTTTGTTTTGAAAATACACAGGTGAAGCAAGTAGGTATTGTTAGTTGATTTTAATTTCATTGGAGCATATGAATATATTGCGTATCTGACATCTTTGAAAAAGTGTTTCCCAAAGTTGAGGATCTACTATCTATTACGAATAAATAGTTTTGTAAACGAGCAATTCTCAACTCTTAATATGAACAGGGAGGAAAAATCAACAAACAAGTTCTTACGCTATATCATACCGAGGAAAGACCTTACAAGTCAGTAAAGAGATTGGATTAGTGATGAAGAAGCAGTTCATTATCTAATTGAATTTCTTGACTCTGAATTTATTTCTCCTGGACTGCCTGCTCATGAGTAAAAACTTAAAGTAGGAGCACCAATGATGCTGCAATTTACAGCAGTAACAAATTTCATGTTACGAAACATGAGTGCCCCAAAAACTGTGCAATGGGACACGACTCTGAGTTCGTGCTCTACACAGATATGCCATAGAGGCGGACATAATGACTGGATGTGGTATTGGGGAGTCTCTGTGTATACCACGCATACCATTGATTCCGAGCCACTGTCTGTTTCCGTTCAAATGATTGCAAAGTCCCGTCAGAGTCTATTTCGCAATGACGTTAACTAAGTCGCAAAGGGAGTTTGCTAACGCAGGAATTCAAGTTAGCGAAACCAAGTTTTTCTCACATGGTCAAATGTAGTTTACTTGCTCAATAGTCAGAGGTTTCAACTCAGAACAAATCAGATTGTTCTTTCATGAACCTGAAGGACAGACAGCTAATGTAGTGTATACAGAGGCATTTGTTTAACACTGTACTAATAATGGTATTTTCTACTGTTCTATAATTTCTAATGACATTTTGGAATACCAAAAATGACGGAACTTCTGATTCCGTCAAAGACGGGTACGTTTGCTATGTATTATATATAACTGTAAACTTTTTTTCATTTAATATTTGTTTAATAAATACACTGGTAATAATGTAAGGTATGGGACCAAAGTAGCCCAGTGGCTTGCGTGATCGCCGATGACAGTAGTGCAAATGTATTATAAATAAATGTAACAAACAAATATTTTTTTGAATTTAAAATGTGGATAATATAAAAAATGGTAATAAAGTAAAGGGATCTAGCCAGGGTAGCCAGTAGCTTGCTTGCTCGCCGATGACAGCAGTGCAAATATATTATGCACTTAATAAATACAACAAAAATATATTTTTTAATTTAATATTTGCGTAATATAAACACTGGTAATAAAGTAAGGTATGGAACCAGAGTAGTTCAGTGGCTTGCGTGCTAGCTTTTGACTGGGAGCACGTTAATTAGAACTAACTCATTTCAAGTTTTCTTTACGTTTCATACTTCAGAGTAGCCACATGTACCCTTAGAAGAATTTCTGTCTGTTGGTTTGTCCACAAAATATTGCCACCATAAGACATATAAAGCTGAAACATTGATTGTAGATTTGTGTATGTCTAACTTAAAATCTAATCTTTGTATACAGAGGCATTTGTTTAGCACTGTACTAATAATGGTATTTTCTACTATTCTATAACTTCTAATTGTAGTATTAGTATAATACTATAATTGATATTTTTGAATACCAAGTATAATAGAATTTTTGATTCCGTCAAAGACGGGTACGTTTGCTAGTACTAAATAAAAAAGTTCATGCCTCTAGAATAATCACTAGAGTGAGGTAACCACATAACCAGAGTGGGGAAAAGCAGTACTTATATAAAATACGATAAAGTATCTTTCCTTGATGCAATATTGCCCTAAAACAACAGGGTACATTTCCACGCCATGGAACACATATCTGACAAATAGCATTCAAATTATATTGCCATATTGTACTACTTGATTTCAAAACAATGAATACATAAAACCAACCAACAAATATTATCAAAGAAAACTTCCAAAATGGATCAGGGAACTGAAGTTACATATACAAATCAGTAGGGTTATTTCTTTTCTCAAGTGTCATGTGTATGCATACTTTAGTTATTAATCTCACATGAATGTCTATTTTACATTGTTTTGATTTTTAAAAATAAAATAAAATAAACTGTTTACCCTTTGATAATTAATAGCATTAGGCCACAATTAACAGGCCTTTCTGCATTCTTGTTTGTGTGTATGTCTGTGTGTGTGTGTTTTATTTAATTTTTGTAAGATAAAAGTGAATTAAAAATTTGCATACTGTGATGTGTAAATGATGGAACACCTATATGATGGTGCAAATAAATCTAAAGCTTTATAAAAATGTAAAGAAAGCTCAGGGACTAAACTTGTATATGTTATTTATTGCAGGATTTAAATATCAAAACGACGAAAGACTCATACATAAAGAATAAACAAAGATAACAACAAAATAATCACTAATAATTCGTAGAAAAAAAAATTGAGTACAATATCAAACTCGTTCACAATTAATTGAGTTTTTGTTTTATTTTAATTTAACTATTGTTATGAAGTTATAATATACACTCTGGTAAAGTACTATAAAGTTATAAATAAATGATTTCATAAATTTATTTTTAGATTATATAGATTAGATAAATACAAATGATTTCATTTGTTCTATTGTAGCTATAAATATTTTGTCAGTTATAACAAATTTGATATCGTTGATCTAGAATAATCAGAAAATCTCCCAGTTCTATTGGATATAGGTATGGTTTGCCAAAAATCTTCATTCCTTTCAAGGCGATTAGCCAGCATTCATATGGAATGCGATCTAAGGTTTCCGCAAGTTCCATACAGAGTCTGCATTATTTGTATGATGTTAATTACATCTTGCATAAGTAGTAGCCTAGAACTCAAAGTGCAGTTTGATATTCTACATATATTTATAAACTTTCCATTGAAGATAAAGTATTTTCTTACAAAATTAAGTGCAGTTGGAATAAGTTTTATAAACTAAATTAGACACGGCTGTTGAACACACCTTTCATCTGCTTTCTTCTTCATCCATTTATCAATTGCTCCAATTTATTTTAAACGGTTCAGTGCCTCATTCACTTGTATTCCCTTGTTTCCAGGTACTCACATAAGAATAAACTTATTTTTACCTGCACTATTATTAATTTTTGATACTTAATTATACCAGACTTGGGCCAATTTTTTTAAATCAGGAAGCTTAAAATCTAGGTGATCATTTGTGATCACTTCAATGCCCCCCGAAAAAATCTACACTTACAATAATTATTCTTTGTGTATTAATTTATTCATAAGTTGCTGGATACATCTATGTGTTCCTGCTGATTCAATGGATATAGTATCAATGATATAGATCAATGGATGTGGTATGAAAAGCTCTTTTTATATCCAAGAGCTCAGGGTAATTCTCGGACCAAAGCTCAACCAAAATTACTGGACCTGATTCAGTTGTTTCCTTCTTGCAATAGTATGTTATCCCTTATGAAGATTCATATTTACCTAAAAGTTCTCATATTAATATAGATAGAATTTTTGTAATTTTTAATGTCATATTCTTCATCTAATATTGTAAGATCATGAACATTTGAGGTATGACAATATTCAATACAAAATTTGAAGTTAAAAAGAATCACCCGAGAAATTGCTTACAAATAGCAACTGTATGTTATAGAGAATGAAAAAGTACCTCCACTATTACCAACAAATAATGGATTTCCTAAACAAACAAAGAATATATGTCCAACAATTACATAAGTTGACGGGTACAATATGTAGATTTATTGAAACACATTCTAGACAAGCAGCCTTAGCACTGGAGAGCATCATAAAATATATGATTGCTCGGAGTTCACTTATATAGTGTGAAATATTTTTTTGTTCTTCCATATTATACAATTAAAATATCTGTTATGAAAGTTACATTTTTTCACAAAATGTCATTTTTCTACAGTTGGACGTTTACCGTAAAAAAACATTTTCTAAAGTCATAAAAAATTCCTTAACACCGTTTTTCATTTGTGTAATTATTAAAAAAAGTATTCAACTCATTTACTCAAAACGTGCTATTTTTGAGCTTACTTTCATTAGAATCTGTTATTCGGTGTGATTTCCATCGTGTTTTGGAATTAATCATAAGTAAAAATTTGACATTTCTAGCAAAAAATGCCTTTTCTATTGTTTTCAGTTTGTGTCAGTTTCATAATTCCGAAGTAACAATACTCTAAAAGTATCAGGTTAGGAGAAAAAAGAAGTTTAAAATTTCACTTTCACAAAAAAAGTGGCATTTCATGAAGCAATATTGCCAAAAGAAAAATATGAAATTCATTCAACAAACTGTGTGACCTGTAGCGTATAAGAAACTTTTGGATATGCACCAACTTATCCAGGGCATACACCAACATAATCGGAAAAGGTATGTATGATAAAAATCCTAAAAGAATGTTGAGGGCTCAAAACAAGTAAATCCGTCAAAATCTCTCGAGAATAAATTTCGTCATGATTACGATACTTATGGTAAAGTAAATAATAAAGAAAACGTAAAATAAAAATCTGGAGTGGCCTACACATAATTATAATATAAGTAAAGAAATATCAAAAAACATAATGATCATTGTCTTTTCAAAAGTTTTCACATTCAATCATAGGCCAAAATTTTTACATTTTATTGAAAAAAGTATCTTTTTTGTTGTTTAATAATTGGAAAATGTCTTTCATTTATTCTTTCTCTGATGAAATCATGAATGTGTACTTTATATTGCTCTCTTAAAGTTCTATCTGTTTATCCAATATAGTGGTATCCAATATAAAAGAGCTGTATATGAGCTTTATAAAGCGTATATGAGCACCGAGTATTAACAGGAAGAACGAGCCCTTAGGAAATTAATTTATAACAATGTTGAACCAACAAACGAAGGTGACGCACTGGTGATCACCATCTACTACAAGAGTAAAAGGACTCAAAACTTGCTAGTTTCAAACCGTCCGAGAGTTGACGTCTCAGACCTCAATCGCAGTCACCTAGTGTACCAATACACTTGCACCACAGGGAACTGTGCAGCCATGCCCTCTAGGTACATCGGGATGACTAGGACGAAACTGTCAAGACGTCTGACTCTCCATCTCACGACAGGAGCACCAAGAAACCATGCAGAAGAGGCACATGGTATTCCCCTGTCTAGGCAGAACCTGGTTAAGGGTACTACCATCCTACATGTTAATAGCGATTTCAATAGACTTAAAATCTTAGAAGCTCTGTACATTAAAGACTTGTTACCTAGTTTAAATGTACAAAGTAATGACTTCAATGTAATTCCTAGTTTTAAGAATATAGATAATTTTTTTAAATTAGTAAGAAAAGAGGGCGATGACCGAGTTAGGTTGAGTTGAAGGGCCATAAGTTTTTTTTTTGTTGACCTGCACTCACCCCTACTCCACCCCCACCACCAACTTTCACTTCGACAGAAAGCAGTTTTCAGTTGGCATTTAAACGCCAAAGTAGTCAGTAATATGTATATTTAGTTAATATAAGTAGTTTAAGAACCTGATGATGATCCATGGGGCCAAAAGCTTGTTATCTTAGTTTAATCTAGTGTAGTGTTTAATTAAATTTAGTTATCCCCAGTGAAGTGTTTATTTAGTGTTTCAGCCTTCTGAATGTCGCATGCTAGTTTGCTTTGGCAATTATCACCTTCTCAAAAGAAAATTGTAAGGAAAATAGAAGCTATAAGTAGGAAGATCGTGAATGCAGAAGCTGCTATCAAATTCAATAATACATGCTTGAATATATATCTTGTATCTCTGACACACTTTTTAACATTGTATCACAAATAATTTTGGTGGCGAATGAAGAGCGCAAATAAATCAATTAATATTGCTTTGATGTGAACTAAACAAATTATCTCTGGTTTATATTTGGGATAACTGGGTTATTATTTTTCATAGAAAGTTACCAATTTTGAATTACGTTTTACATTTTGATCTCTTATAAAATTATTATACTCGGAATTTTATCACATGCTAAGGTTTTTTTTTAAAACTCACTTTTCTTTCCTTTTGTCAAAAATCATAAAACAATTTACTCTGAACGAACAGTAACAGTTACTCTTTACAATAAAAGCACGCTTTTCCCTGCGTGCTGTACTCTCTTATAAGGTTGTAAATATATACTGAGCAAAAAATATATCCGTAATTAGCGAATATTCAAATCAAATCCACAGCCTGCTTTTCAGTATATTTTAAAACTTTTATAACTGGAAGTCCAACATTTTTAAAAAGAATGAATATGAACTATTAGAGTAGAATAGTGAAAAAACGGAATATATGTCAAAATCATAGCAGCTCTTCTATGGAACAAAAGAGTCCATTTCTCATACTTCAGATTACTCAAGGATAATATGATTCATAAACACAAGAAAATTTACATCTGAAAGCACGTTTTGCTTAAGGTTGCAATATATAGATTAGAGCATTTTGTTAAACAAATCCATCATTCCATGGAAAGCTTCAGAAATTATGTGTTTGATTGGCGTTGATTTTTATTTCAAAGAATTTAATTCGTCTTACATACTGTTTTAAGTCGTTAAATCGTTTCAATTTTTTTCAAATTTTATTGACCCACGCCAGGAAGTGTAGTCACTGGATTGCTTCTTCCCTCCTGTATTCCCTCCTACATCGGTGTTATCAGTGTCACTGGTAATATAATACTTACATTGTTGTGACTTTAAACAAATAAAATTAAAAAAAAATTATTCCAGTTGATTCTCGTAAAAAAATTCGAAGTTAAGATAAACAGTGTAAGTAAATGTAAACAAATCCGACAAGTGCGTGTAAGGGACTAATGTGGTCCATTAGTCCAGGATAAAAATTCAGTTTTTATAGCTTTACTGCTCTTTATAATAATTACAATTTTACGATTTTTTTTATAAATTGCTATTATCCGTTCAATTTTCTGAAAAAATTACAATATTTTTTAATCAGCCGTTTTGCACCAAAAAAAAAATTACTGAAAACAAAAAGTACTATAATGCCCCTTTGGTTAATGAAATTTGGAAAAAATACATTAACCCATAATCATCCCCACACATAATGCTCTATTTTTAGGTATAATTTAATTTTGATCCGTCAACTGAACGGCTTGTATCCTTCTTATAAGTTTTCAGATTTAATCATGCGTCAACATTTTTACATTTTATTAAAAAAACTTTTCCAGTTGCTTTAAAAAACTGAGGATTTTTTGGTTATTGCTTTTGTAGGTTCCAAGATAAGGACCAAAATTTCAAGACTCCAGAGTTAGCAGTTTAGGAGAAAAAAAATGTCAAAAAACATATTTTGGGGAAAAAAGTGACTTTCCTATCATAACAAATTGCTCCTAGACAATATGGCACATCTACAGTATGTGTCCTTTTTTCGTGCAAGATATTAATCTGAACCATCAAAAATTATGGATTGTTGCATGCACACAAACTTTTGGGTACACACCCACCTACCTACACTCACACATACACATACATAATAGAAAACACGTGATAAAACTCTCTTCGGGGACATCAAAACATTCAAATCCGCAAAATCTGGAGATCAATTTTTTTCACAGTCTCTATACTTTACTTATAGTAAAGCAAAAAAAATCTATAGTTAAGTGCAGAGAGTATAGTGGGATGATTTGAGACAAAAGTGCGCCTCTTTTGAGGATTTCGAAGTAACATTATTGTTTGAATAGGGGAACAGTCTAGTGATTTGCATACATAAACAGTAATTAAAGCAGAGTCAAACAGAATTAGCTAGGAAGGTTGGTGTGATGACCAACCGAATCTCTGTGACAACACACATGAATAATTCAAAATACAACAATGTAGGACTTAAAACAAAAAAAAACAACACAAACCAAATAAAACAAAACACTTACTCCGATTCATATTTCGAACAACTGATCGTCTACAGCGGAATACCAAAGTGAAGGGAGCGGGATGTTCTTAGCCAGGTGAATCAGAACTGAGTGAAATTTTGAAGAAAGCTCCAGTCAGGCACATGCGCACAAAACGAATTTCCGATAAAGTTAATGATTGACTAAATTAAAAAAAAACACTGCCGACAAGAAAAAGAAAACAAATTGAATTAATAAAATCACAATTATAGAAGATAATTAAAAATAAGAAATAACACAGACTGATTTCATTACTTACAGAGTGACATGTGTTTATTGTATTATTTCTGCATATATATTTGATCCACCTAACATTGGTGCAGATAATACTTGAAACAAATACCACTGAACTTAACATCAACCTTAACATACACGATCTTCTGTCTCATGCATTCTATATCAGTTTAGTATACTCAGTTATACTAATAGTCTCAGTATAATGAAAGTCTGTGACCGAATTCCTCTGGCCAGAACAGAATCATACTAAGATAAATACTTATTTTAGATCTCATCGCAGATCTCAGCATAAATTATCTTCTCACCTATTCACTCTACATCAAACACTATATTCAATCACACTCTCATTCCAGGATATATGATCTCCTGACTGATGCAGTCTACATAAGTAAAGTCATAATGACAATATAGGTAAATATGATCTACTGACTCATGACTCTACGTTAGCACAGTGTACTCAGTGATACTATCATTCTCAGCGTATATCATCTTTTCACTGATCTATTGTATCTACTGCTTTTTCTAAAAAAAGAAAAAGAAAGAGCCTTTTGTTTTAAAATACTCTAAAAAAATATTAGTCATTCAATGGAAATAAAATATGTTTTTTTCTAATTATGAAATCAATTAAAGAACTAGAAACATTAACTCAAATAAAGTGATATCATGATTTTATTTATTTCAATATTAAAAGAAACAAAAATACGGAATGTATGTTAGTAGTTGACACACATCTGTGAAAGTCATTTTCAGATAATTCGTAATTATGAAATAGTTATGAAGTAAGTTTTATTTAAACTAAATTAATTTACTCCTGTCCAATGTATTGTGTCCTAGACTTTCCAAAAATGTGATATTGTTATACGAAACGGTTAAATGGATTACATTATTAGGTATGTTGTGCAATTTACTGTAACTTGCCAGTTATCCATGAAACGATTAAAAGTTTTTAATATAATAACAAATAAGCAACACCTTACAATTACAAACGTAAAATCTTCCAGGTTACAAATCTAATAAAAACACATTACAATTTACCACAGTATCTAAGATACTGTGTTTATCATTTAAAATGTGGTGTTATTGCAAGATTAACGAGTTGGAGATTTTTTGTTACATCTCCAACATTAGGGTTTTAGTTTAAAATATTTAAGCTAAAGCTAATTATTTACATGGAAAATAAATTACTAAAACTTTACAATCACTTGTTAACTATAAAAGGTTAACTATTGGCATTAGTTGGAACACACGCCAGAGCCAGAGCACATAAATAAATGCCAGTGCTGACATTTTTCACTGGTTCCGAAAACCTGGCTTTTAACCGATTACACCATAAAGTCAAGTTCATTATTGAAGTACATAGAAGCTTTTAATAAATTTGTATCTTGATGGTACAGGCGATCAAGCCTGATGATCCATAAGTAACTGTACTAATAATAAAATTAGTATGTTAATGTATCATATTATAACTAGTAACTTGCGAACAACAAACGCCAAATTTTACTTTTTTCAGTATTTTAAGGTTTCAAGGGCTTCAATGATATCACAAAAAAATTGTTTCATATAAAAGTTGTAGATGATAAACTTTGTAATCAATGATGTACTTTCAGATTTCCATAAAGTAAGTTATGTTTCCAAAATATTTTAATATGAATAGTTTTCTAACAATTTTTTATATATTTTATTAATTATTTCCTTTACAGATGTAGATTTGAGCAAAATCCGAAAGATAATCCACGTAGAACTCGTCAATAAGTAATTAACGATACCTATTTAGTATTAACTGATATCCTTGTAGACAGAGCACGGCCTGCTAAAATCATCGACAACAGGTATCATCGAAAAACGCAAAATGTGAAAAACTGTGCTATGAAGTCATTACGCAATGAAGATACACATAATAGAAAATAAAACATACATTTCCACGTAGCTTAGTTCATATAGTTTCAAAATACACTGGAACCCTGGCTTACGAGGAAAACCTTGGCCAACGAAAAATCATCACACGAAAAAATGATCGGCTTACAAAAACTAAATTTTTCTAAAATTAAAAAATAAAATTGAAAATTTTAAATGTATTGCATGTATTTTTTATGTTATATATAAATACATACATGTACTTTGTAAGACAGCGTGTGGAACGGAGTCTTGGTTCTGCCTGCAAAAGCCCTTCTGGAACGGATTGTTTTAATAAGCCAGGGTGGGTTTTACTGTAACATATATATGCTTCTGGAGGTCTATCCCTAAACTTTAGGAGAAAATTGATAACAAATAAACATATGCTACAATTTTATCATACTAGATAATGGCTTTATTATTAGTATGGTATTTGTGTTATATTATTTTGAATCTAATAATTAATTAAATTCAAATAAGATACAAAGATACAAGATAATATTTAATATTTACTTCAATATTATCTTATATATTTTTACATAATTTAGACAATGTATAAAGGACGTAATGGACATTTGAAGAATGAAGTGGGTTTTACAAGAGTAGTTGATGTTTCAAAATTATAATAGCCTCAGAAAAAATCTATTTTGAATACGCCACACAACTTTAATAAATTATATAAATCATAGTTGAACTTGTATGTACCGTTTTTAAAATATAAAGATACAATATTATTATATATTTTTTTACTGCCATTCACTTCAAAAACAATCAACCTTCATTTATGAAGTATCCTATTAATTGATTATCATATTAAGTATTTAGAGATGCATTAATCATATCAAATTTAATATATATTGTCTAAACTTTACTGAATTTCGTTTAATATTTGCATCAACCTAATCAGAATCCTTTAAAAGTTAGTTTACCCTTATTCCAGAACAGTTTTCTAAACTTTTGAACCTGACGGATAATTTTTAAATTTGGTTGCACTCTTTATCTATGAAATGTCAACTAAAAAGCCAAAGCTACAGTGATTTCAATCAAAATCCTGTAGTCAGATATCCATTACATAGCAAAAAATAGGATTTTTTTAAAATTAAGCGCCTCTTAGGTAAGTGTATTTCATGCCTAGCTTACTGTTCCTTTTTAGGGTTAACGCTAAGTTATAAATGAAACCTGGTAATTAAACCCTTTTGTATAAGACATCCTGCTATCTCTCTCACACACAGCCAAACTAATTTTTGAAACATATTTTATTACATTCATTGATTCGATCCAACACAACACCATCAGACTTCTGGTACTCAAGTTCCATCGAGATCAAACATTAACCGTGTTCTTGATAAATTTAACATTACTGGCCTTTCCTAAAACATTTTGCACATTTAATAATGGGTAATAGGTTTCTGAAGTAAATAGGTCAAAGAAAAACAGCTGGATAAATACAATTTAAAAAAAGTAATTAATTTACTATAAATTACAATTTAAATTGTATATTTAATTTTAAAAATAAAGAACTAAATATTATCAATTACTCTATACTACTCTACACATTCCTGGTTGTGCATACTTGTTTTAAACCAATATATTTTACAAACAAAAAGTTGAATGCTAAATAGGAAGTGAAAGCTTGCGGGATATCACTAAAACGATATTGTAAGATAATATAAGCACCGATATCCAACATTGGCCTGAACTGCAGCGGTTCTCACAACCTGTATACAATACATTTCTTTATCTTACATCTACTCTTATTGGCTTGATAATTTTGTTCTTGTCAACAGAAGAACGTGTGACTCATCACGATTTGGACTATTAACCATTGACGATGAAAAATGGAGGGTACATGATGTCACCCATCCAAGAACTAACCACGCCCAATATTGCTTAACGTTGATTATCCAGTGGTAGCCTTTGCGACAATATTTCATATGTTAAGAATTCCCTGTTATGTCCTTAAATTTTAAGCCAGAAAATGCCTTTTACGAAACCAACATCATTAAAATACAGTATTTTCTCACAAACTGTACATAATAACTGTCGTGAATGCCCGGGAACAAATAGTAATGGAGATGCATTTATTTTAAAATCCTCTTATTTTATCTTCATTGTACAGCATAGATAATTGCCATTTATCTATCTCTATTGTCAATTAATAATCATTTTATGTTCTTTTGGTTTCTAATTTTAATAATTTGTTAACTTATAGCTTTACTATATAATTTCTCTTTACTTGTTATATATTTCTATTATTTCATACTTTCTGAATTTTTTATTTAATTTTTGTATTTTTTTTTATTAAATTTAACTAATTTAATTTAAATTTACTTATTTTATTAGTTTTTACTTATAATTGTACATTTTATTTTCCCTTGATTTTTTTATTTATTTTATTTTTCCTCTTTCCGTTTCTGAGTATGTTCGTAGCACTGCTGCTTATAACCCCTGTTTCCTTCAGTGTGTGTTCGCTTCTCAAGCGCTCTCCACATGAAGACGATATATTGAAATATCGAAGTGACTTCTTATAATGTGTTTCTCTCTCTCTCTCTCTCTCTCTCTCTCTCTCTTATTATATATATATATATATATATATATATATATATATATATATATATACATGATCAAACCATAAAATGAAAAAGAAAAAAAGACTAAAATATCTCAACTAATTTTTCTTCTGACAAAGACCGCTTGTTACGGTTAAAAGATCTTAGTCTTTTTTCGCTTCTTATTTTGTGGTTTGATCATTGATTCTTATTTCACGTGTTTATGTGAGATCTTGTTATATATATATATATATATATATATATATATAACCAGTGCTGGTTCAGGGCACTGCCATCATACAGGCGGAAGAGAACGCGGAGAAACTAAAAATATTGGAAGCCCTGTACATAAAGGAAAGGAAACCCTCTATAAACCTCCAGGTTAAGGACATGTTCGTAATACCGACGAGTAGGAGCCTGGAGCCAAGCATGAGGTCCAATAAGAGTAGCAGCCTTAACCCTGTGCTCTGATTGGTCCGAATAAGTCAGAACTTTAGACCAACCAGGAGCAAGATCTGCTCAGATAGCTATTTAAGCTCTTGACTACAAGGCATGCTCTACTGAGGGTGTTGAGAGGGACCAAACGGACGACGGTGGCCCTCAAGCGCAAAGACCGTCTCTGCATTGCTCCTCAGGACATTGCCGAGGCATTCGCCGAGTCTCTCGGTGACATATACAAGGAGAATGGCCCTATACTCTCTTCTTGTGTATCTCCTCCGGAGGAGTCAATCTCTCTCAGTATAGAAGAAATTAAGGCCATAGTGAAAGAGCTCCCGAGACGCAAAGCACCGGGTGCTGACAACGTAAATAATTACGTTCTGAAGCAGCTCCCTGACCTGACACTGAAATGGCTAACCACCATATTTAATGCATGCATTAAAATTGGTTATTTTCTGTTAGCTTGGAAACAGGCACGGATAGTTCTTATTTCGAAGTCGGGTAAGGACCCAACAATACCAAACAACTATAGGCCAATAAGCCTGCTCAGTTCTTTAAGCAAGGTATTTGAAAAGGCCTTACTGAAACACGTATCCGAGTTCCTCAGATTTACAGACATCCAGTTTGGATACAGAAAAGAACACGGGTGTGTTCAGTTACTGCGCCGCACCCTCAACTTTCTACACTTTGCTAAGCAAAGGAAGCTTAGAACATACACCCTAGCCAACGACCTTAACAAGGCCTTTGATTGCGTTTGACATGTAGGCATTGTTAAGAAACTAGGAGACGCTGGGCTACCTGTATGGTTCCAAAGGATCGTTCACTCCTATTTCAATGAAAGATCCTTTAGAGTTAACGCCCGAAACACTCTATCCTCTGAGTACAAGATTGAGAGGGGTGTACCACAAGGTTCTTGTCTTGGCCCCATTCTTTTCAACTTTTACTTACAGGACTTTCCCAAGTGGAATAAAAACAATTGACACATACAAACACTAGAGGGGATCTATGCAGACGACATTTTGGTTTCGTGCAGGTCCTTCTTCATAGAAACCCCTCTAAAACAGTTCCAACAACACGTTGACAGGATAGTGGAATAGACTAAGGTATGGAGGATGGATATTAATCCATCCAAATGCACTTTCACTGTCAACTTGCGCAAGAGGCTCGGATACACACCTACACTGCGCATACACAAACGGAGCATACCTGTAACAACAACCTTCAGGTATCTTGGTGTTAACATAGATGCAAAAATATCACTTAAGGGCCATATCTCTCGCACTCTTGGCAAGGCTTACAGTGCCAGGAGTAGCATCTATCACCTGTTAAAACCTACTTCTGGCCTCTCACTTCGGACCAGGGTAAACTTGTACAAGACACTGTTGAGGCCGATCATCACGTACGGGGTGACTGCCTGGGCTAAACCGGCTGGTAGGTTAATGGGGCGTATTTACGCATTTCAGCACAAAACCCTCCGGTTTATCCTGGATGCACCCCAATACGCTCCGAACGAGTTTCTCCACCGAGAAGTCAAACTGGAGCGCCTCTCCAGGTTTGTTCGAAGGTTGGGAAGGAAGGAGGATCGAAGGATGCGAATTCCTCTAATCCTCTGGTCATGGAAATATAGGAACTCCTTACTCAGGATGTCCAGGAAGAAAAAGATCTCCAGATGAGGGGAGCAAAGGCTTCGACTGCAACGGAGGAAGCACAAGGCTTAGCTTCCGCCACTGCAGTCTTGACAGAGAGTCTACAGACATAAGAATACCCAGAGCCGCAATATCATGAAGGATAAAGAGAATATCTACTACAACAGAAGAACCTCTGTTCGGTTTTTATTACTGTTATTAGTAGTAGTATTAGTGTTATATTAATATTATTATTGCTGTTATTATAACTATTATTGGTAGTATTATTAATATTATTATTATTACTATTATCACTATTATTATAATTATTATTATTATTATTACTATTCTTATTATTAATATTATTATTATTATAAATGCTATTCAATATTATTATTATTATTATTATTATTATTATTATACTATTTTACTATTTATTATATTATAATTTTGTTAGCATTAAGACTTAGGATTAAGTTATTAGAATATAAAACACATTGCTCTATAGGGGGAAAAGCTCGGTGGGGGACACTTAGTGTCCCCCGTACGGCTACCCCTGAATTATGTACCATGGGAGCAATCTCTCAATAAAGAAATTTTCATTCATTCATTAATTCAGGAATGCTCTACCTGATGATGACCAACGTTTCTATGGTCGAAAGCTCGGAAAATATCAACGATGTCTCTAGGACAGATGTTATGGCAACTGCAGCCAGAGGAAAGAAGAATCGCCCGAAGGATCGAGGCCACCAGCGCAAAGCTAGTGAGTGCAGAAGCTGCTGCAAATTTCAACCATATATATATATATATGTATATATATATATATATAAATGGATAGAGAGAGCAAGTGTGAGTGAGAGTCACTTTTACGGTCCATAATCACGATTCACTAGACAATTACCTGAGTCACACATTATATATCTAAAAATAATCATTCATATAATATGAGGCATTAAATCTAAAAATGGTTGGGATATTATTTCAGTATTTAATCTTGTTTTACTAAAACAATACGACACGATACCAGGATTCCTAATTATATCGGGAGTTGTACAATAAACCAGTGTTGGTCATACATTTTTTTTTAAACAGACAGTGAAGTAGTGTCGAGTAAAATTAATCTAAATATTTTTCCGATTTTCTAATGAATATTTCAAGTTATTAAAGATGTTAAATAATATCTTGAATATTAAAATGTAAACAAAATGGCAACATTTATTATATCTAAAAAAAATGGTAATAAAAATAAGGAAAAAAAGCTTTACGAATGTTAAAGGAAATTAAAAAAATCTGCTCTGAATCGATAAAAAGCTCATTGTAAAATTCGGTTATAGGAATGTATGACAAGCATTTTAGAACTTTAGGTGTATCGTTCGTAAAAATAAGATAAATGATCTCGATAATCACTTTTATTACCAATAAAATTTGTTTAGTTGAGTTATATATTTTCAGTAGGTGATGAAGAGAGGTAAACGTTAATTCTGTTGCTCGATCGCACAGGCTTGCTGGTTAGCTCTCTCTTTTAAAGCAAATTATATATAAAAAGATAATTTTACTTATGATCAGATAAGAACTGAATTAATTAATGACATTAGCATGGTAAATATGTATTACGTATAAATGACAAATTTAATATACCAAACTAATATTTGTACTAACAATTTGCATTTTGAAATATATCAGAATTACCATAGATAGGCTCTTATGACGGATTATCTTTTAATCAGCAATTTTTTATTCAGACTTTATTACAATTTGTTTATTTATACCCTTCAGACTTTTTGTTGACTACATTTAAATAATAATACAAATAGAAGAAAGGTTGATCTCAAGTTCAATTTCAATAAAAAGTTTAATGATAAAAAATTAAACTTTTTATATCTATAAAACCCCTTTTTCTTTACTATAAGTAAAGTATAGTTATTGTGAAAAAATGTGATCTTTGGTTCCCAAAGTTGTTTTTTCGATGGTGTCTGTATGGTGTATCCAAAAGCTTTTATACACACAACAGTCCACAACTTTAGTTGGTTCAAATTAATATTTTACATAAATATGGCCTCATAGTGAAGATGAACGTTATTGTTTGGGAGCAATTATGCATGATGGAAAAGTCACTTTTTTAGCCAAAATGTTTTTTAGACAACATTTTTTTTCTCCTAAACTACTAAATCTAGAGCCTTGAAATTCTGGCATTATCATGAAAGCAAAAAAGTTAATAACTGAAAAAAAACTCAAATTTTTAAAACAACTGCAAATTTCTTTCTTCAATAAAATGTAAAAAAATTGACTTATCATTCAATCTGAAATCTTATGAGGAGGATGCAAGCCATACCGTTTGACGGATCAGAATGAAATTATGCCCAAAAATAAAACATTATGTGGGAGATAAGTTGGGGAAATGTTTGCTACATTACATTAACTCTAATGTAATTGACCATTTTCTGTTTTCAGAAAATATTTTTGTTTGACGCTAAACGACTCATTAAAGAACAATGATATTTTGAGTAAAAAAATTGAACAAAAAATTAGCAGTCTATAAAAACAAATTAGAGAAATTTTAATTACCATAAGGAGCAATAAAAACTAAACATTCATTCTTGGATTAATAGATCACCTGATATACTTGTCGGATATGTTTACATTTAGCTATATCGCCTACATTGATTTAGACATTCTTTAAGAATTTCGACTAAAATAAAATTGATGTTTAGAGGTTTAATTAAAAAATGTGAAATTATTTAATGACTTAATATGAGAGGTAGGAGAATAAAATTCTTATATATGAAAAATCTACGCTACTTAAACCTATAATTTCTATGCTTTCCATGTTATGGTAGATTTGTCTAATGAAATGCTCTAATCAATCTGCATGTTGCACCCTTGAACAAAACTTAATATCAGATCTAGATTTTCTTTTATTTATTAATAATATTATTTTTGGTTAATACTGAAGCAAGAGAAATGGACTCTTTCATTCTATATAACAAAACTGACACTAATTTTAAGCTGATTCTTCGGTGATTTGATGACACCGACATTTTTTGTTAGATGTTTCTGACGTTTCTCAGACAAAATGGGAGACTTTTGAAAACTTCAACGAAAAATGTTGGCTTAAATCTTCAATGTAGAAAGAGGTCAGATAATCGACTCAAATGTAACAGATCCACTGGCCATGCAATGCTACAGATGGCCATGTAGGAGATACTCTAGCTATAGGAACAAACCCCATGCTCTTCAGTAAGGGATTTTTGTTTTAACACAAAATCTTCGCTTTGGTTTTAGAAAAATATTATTACTGTTGTGGACATGATATATAAATCAGTTGTGTGATAAAACAAACAAAGATGTATACAGATAACTGAATCAATCATTGCGTAGGCTATATCTAGAATTAAAAATCTGGAGTGGCCTACACTCTACTTTACTATAAGTAACTTAATGTCAAATTTCTTGAGTATATAAAACATAACGTCTCATTTAAGCATAACGTAAACATCTAAATGGGATATAATTATTAGCCTTTCATTCCTGAGGTAGTACAGATAGTGATTGAAGGAAGGACATATCAATTTATAAGCTTATTTTTGTACATCACAAATAATTTATTATTTGCAAATAATTTCATTAGTATAATTACAGCAGTAATAATATTTTTGAAAAACCAAAGTGAACATTTCTTGAAACGATTTATTCTCCTACAAGAGAATGGCTTTCGTTCAAACAGCCAGTGGATTTATTACATCGTTTACTTGACATCCTCCTACATTGAATATTAAAGTAAAATTTTAAAATTTAAAACAGGAAAATACCCTTTTTTCTCTGAAAAACATCTTAAACAGCGAAGAATATGTTTTAACGTGATTTATAATTAATGATGTACGATAATTACATTTATTAATCTCTAAGCGAAAGATTCCAATTATGAATTATCATTTACATTTTTAGTCTTTTATAGAATTATTATACTGGGAATTTTAATCTTTAAAATAATAATAATAATAAGCTTCTTAGTATTTAATAAGATCATTTTCCTTCCCCTTTGTCAAATAACATATATACGAATTTTTTCTGAGTGAGTGTTATTATTTTCCTGCACAATATTATTCCTCTTACATCTCATATAAGTGAATAAACAATTTAAATTATCCCTTTATAAATATCAATTTTATCTCAGTGGATTTGCTCAAAAAATTTCTAAGTCAATGTAAACAATGTAAAAAAATATAAAAAATTCGACAAGTATAGCAGGTGATCTCTTAGTCAAGGATAAACAAACAGTTTTTATAGCGTTATTGCTCTTTTCCGTAATTGAAACTTCATGAATTTTTTTTTATGAATTCCTAATTTTTTGTTCCATTTTTGGTCAAATTTTCATTATTTTTTAATGAGCCGTTTAGCGTCAAAAAAACATTTTCTAAAAACAGAAATCGTACTGTAACGCCCCATTAGCGAATGTAATTTTGAAAAAAAATATCTCAACTCATTCTACACATAAGGTTCTATTTATAGGCATAGTTTCATTCTTGTCCGTCAAACAGTATAGCTTGTATCGCTCTCACAAGGTTTGAGATTGAATTATAAGTCAAATTTTTTTTATTTTATTCAAAAAAAATATTTCTTGTTGATATAAAATTCTGAATATATTTTTCGTTTGTTCCATTTGTAACCTTAAAAATAATGTCAAAATTTCAAAACTCTAGGGTTATCAGTTTAGGAGAAATAAATGTTTTAAAAAAAACGGTTTTTGGCAAAAAAAGTGACTTTCCCATCATGCATAATTCTTCCCAAACAATACTGATCTTTGTCTTTATGGGTCCCATTTTTGTGTAAAATATCAACTTGATCCATCAAAGATTCTGGACCGTAGCGTGGTAACAAGCAATGCTAACACACTCACCCACCCACCCACCCACCCACACACACACAGACATCATCGTAAAAACGTCATAAAACGACTTCTGGGACCTCAAAACATGTAATTTCGTCAAAATCTCGAGATCAAATTTTTTCACGATCACTATACTTTACTTATAGTAAAGTAATAATAAACCAAAAAAAAGTCACTTTTTTTGCCAAAAATCGTTTTTTAGAAATCATTTATTTCTCCTAAACTGATAACCCTAGAGTTTTGAAATTTTGACATTATCTTTGAGGTTACAAATGCAACAAATTAAAAATATATTCAGAATTTTAAAACAACGGGAAATATTTTTTTTTCAATAAAATCTAAAAATTTTGACTTATAATTCAATCTCAAACCTTGTGAAAGGGATACAAGCCATACTATTTGACGGATCAAAATGAAACTATGCCTAAAAATAGAACATTATGTGGAGAATGAGTTGAGATATTTTTTTTCAAAATTACATTCGCTAAAGGGGCGTTACAGTACGATTTCTGTTTTTAGAAATTGTTTTTTTTGACTCTAAACGGCTCATTAAAAAATAATGAAAATTTGACAAAAAATGGAACGAAAAATTCGCAATTCATAAAAAAAAAATTATGAAGTTTCAATTACGGGAAAGAGCAATAACGATATAAAAACCCTTTGTTTATCCTAGACTAAGAGATGACCTGCTATACTTGTCGAATTTTTTATATTTTTTTACATTGTTTACATTGACTTAGAAATTTTTTGAGCGAATCCACTGAGATAAAATTGATATTTATAAAGGAACAATTTGAATAGTGTATCGACTTATTTGAGATGTAAGAGGAATAATATTGTGCAGGAAAATGATGACACTCACACAGAAAAAAATTGTATATATGTTATTTGACAAAGGGGAAGGAAAATGATCTTATTAAATACTAAGAAACCATAAAATTTCCAGTATAATAATTCTATAAAAAACCAAAAATGTAAAATATAATTCAAAATTGAATTCTTTCGTTTAGAGATTAATAAATGTAATTATCGTACATCTTTAATTACAAATCACCTTAAAACAACATTTTCTTCGCTGTTTATGATGTTTTTCAGAGAAAAAAAGGGTATTTTCCTGTTTTAAATTTGAAAATTTTACTTTAATAATCAATGTAGAAGGATGTCAAGTAAACGATGTAAGAAATCCACTGGCTATTTGAAGAAAAGCCATGTTCTCTTGTAGGGGAATATTTCGTATCAAAAAATTTTCACTTTGGTTTTTCAAAAATGATATTACTGCTGTAGTTATACTAATGAAATTATTTGTATCAGCTGTGTGATGTACAAAAATAAGCTTATATATTGGTATGTCTTACAATCACAATCTGTACTACCTCAGGAATGCAAGACTAATAATCATATCCCATTTAGATATTTACGTTATGCTTAAATTACGTTATACTAATGAAATTATTTGTGATGTACAAAAATAAGCTTATAAATTGATATGTCCTTCAATCACTATCTGTAGCACCTCACGAATGAAATGGTAATAATTATATCCCATTTAGATATTTATGTTATGCTTAAATGAAAATATATACAAACTATCAAGGAGTAAAACTACACTTCGCAAGACCTTAGTCTTGCCAAACATGTTAAACATGTTTTGAAAAAAATTTAATATGTGAAAGCCACTCATCAATAATTGTCAAAAAAAATATTTTTATACATAGATTACATAATGAGGACTCTATTTAGATAATGTAGTAAAGATGCCGTCCAGTCTAGGCCACTGTTTTGTTATGAAAATAATCAAACGTATGCCTCCTCATATCTCTTTCATATTTTCTCTTCAATCACGGGTGACGAATGATGGTTAATTATTTTAATACCGACTAACAAACGAATATTTTCGGCTACTATGGAGTAAGTGCTAATTAGCAGTTCTAGACCAGACCAGTCACCTCGGCTCAATAATTATACTACCATGTTTTTTCACGCAGTAAAGTATGATAAAATCATTTTGGCGGTTACATGGACTTGTAAGTAACGATCTGTCATGTAAGGTGAGGGAGTGATAAGACTTTACAAGGGCTTAGTGGAGTTGGGAAAGGTTGACGCCCAAGGTGGTTTGGATTGATTGGCAGGTTTTTATTTTCATTAGTTGATATCAAATGGTTTAGCATTCCATAAACTTCCATCTGTAATGCTACAGATGTAATGCTACATTTATTCATACCAATAAATGAATAAGAATCTTTTATTCATTTCATTCATTCATTCAAGTTAGAATTCTATATTGAGGTCTTGCTTGCGTCTTAAACAGGAGTCTACAATGAGACCCATATTTAACATAAGTTTGGCAGGGGATGACGAAAGATGAAGACAGGAAGTATTATTACGATCAAACCACGTTAGATATTCACATAGCTCGTTTATATCAGAGCCTTGCTATAAATCGATCACATTTATTCTGGACAATTTGAATGTAGATTTTTTTTGCAGACGCAAAACAGACAACCAGACTAAGCATCTCATAGGTCATACTTGAAGCAATGACCACTTGAAGGATAATTCAATCTGCAAGTAGTCCTAAATGAAATAAAATACACTCCGGCTTTAAGTTACAAACTCCTCACTCCACGACTAGTCTAAGGCTGATATTACTATTTACAATAAGAGTTAACCATTAATAAACACATAGTATGAATGTTGTTATAATAATTATAATTATTATTATTATCTATTACTACTAGTATTATTATTATTATAAAAAAGAGGCACTTAGAAGGGAATGACTTATTCTAAATTCAAGGATGCCTTTCGTAACGTAATGGCCTAGCCTGAGGTAATGTGTGAAACAGTTCCAGGCCAGTTAGTGTCCAAGAAGAAAAGGGGGTGTTTCAGTTGGTAGTCTGGTTTACTGGGAGCCCAGCACAATGTGCGTAAATGCATTTCACCTCCTTACCCAAAAAACAAAAAAAATATTATTATTATTGTTATTATTACTATTATTAGCATTATTGCGATAATAATATTATTATAATCACCATTATTATAATTTTGCCTAACTCAAGTTCATTTCGAGTAGGGATCTTTAACGAGTACCTGATATCGTACAGGTTCAGAACCGACGGATAAATGTCCTCTCCGAGGGACGATGTACTTAGATTTATTCATCTCTAGCATGAATAAATCGAGGTCCAGGTTGGGATCGAACCCCGGACTACCAGCCCAGAGGCGAGTATGTTAACCACTGAGCTAATCATGCCCCCCTTGCTGTTTGTTTATTAGTCATTTAATTTTTTTTTGTGCTTAATTAAAACCCTTATAAGGAAGCAGTACACATTTTATTTATTATTATCATATAATTTGGCAAACTTATTATTTTTTCGTTCAACCAGTTATACTGATTGTTTAATAAATTCAACTGGTATAACTACCATGAAAGTAGCTAAGCTAAAAAAGTATGTATACATATTTTATTACGGACATTTTCCTTCAAAATAAGTTTTAAAAATTACCGGATATTAAAAAGACAGAGAAACATTACACAAAAAGGGTGAAAGGAAATTGGATGTTCAATAATATTCATTATTAAAGTTGTTTGATTAAAGAGATCATTATTTTGTTATACACATCAGTATTTTGGAAAATCAGTTTGGATTATTAGGGTAAGAAATGTAAAGAAATAATGAAAACATTAACCGAGGCACAGTGGCTTCATCAAAAAACACAGGATCGTTAATAGAGATACTGAAAACTGTTTTATCCTACGTCGCAAGTAATAGTTTATTATTAAGTAAATTTCATTATCAAAGCCCTATCTATACTTCTTTCATTAGGTTAAAGATTTTCTAAAAAAAAAATACTTACAAAATGATTCAGTGTTAACTTTGATAATTGCTTATTTAACAAAGCAAACGGGCGTGGACCCGAATTCTCTGTGACAAAGTGTTCTTTGCACGATTCCAGAACCTTTCTTTACGAGTGGTTCTTTCGGCCATAATAATCTGAAATCAGGAAAAACAGTTTGCTTAGGCAAAATTTTGTACCAGCATTACAATTTCTTAATAACAGGATTATGTCAACTTATATAAAGTTTAAACTTAAACAGAGTGCTAAGATTAATTATCAATAAGTATTAGTTTTACTGAATACAATCATTAGAGAGTTCTGAAGAGTGTAGTCCATTTATTGTGCAACTCTCTCCAAACAGGGAAAGAAACTTTTCAATACTGTTCCGCTTCGAGTCTTCTGCTTAAACAGGGCGCGGAATTGGTGCTGCGCGGAATTGATAGTAGTGACGCGGGAATAACATGAGACGATCAACTGGCATTATCACCTTCATCAAGTCACCAATGCTCACCTCATTCAACTCAACCAAGACATAAATTGAGTAACAATTGAAGCAGTAGACCACCACAGCCATTGCCATGCAAAAGAGGAAAGACGTCAGCAATTTTCGTATGAAGGTTCTTAAAAATTGCCTTCTTTCAAGAATTATCAGTGTTGAGGTTTTCCGGAGAGCCATTAATCACGGCTACCTACTCTTACATCTGGCGAAGACAGGAATATCACTATTATCTCAGTGTCCACTCTGAGAAGGAGTTAGGTTAGGTTGCAGTGGCGATGACGAGATGACACAGATAGGCCGAACGTTGGCCTTTCTGATACCATACATTTGAAGATTTTTCATTGACAGTCCTAAATTTTACCTACCTAAAGTGTATTTAGAGTAGGCATCTGACATCGAACAGACTCAAGACCGACGGCTTGACGTCCTCTCTCAGGGACGACATGCTCAGATTTATTCACCTCTCGCGCCAATAAATCGAGGGCCAGAGTGGTTACTGACCACAGGTCTACCAGTCTAGAGGCGAGCATTCTGACAAGAGGACGAAATAAACGTTGAAATATTTACAACCGCTTAGCCTTAGAAAATCTCGATAACTGAAACACCGCATTGTACTTGAAGCAGGTCAAAACGTCAAGAGTAGGACTTTGGTAAAAACAAATATAGATTTATGTCTATGAAACACAAACTGGGCGTGTATTTTGAGTTCTGAAACCGTATTTAAAAAAAGTTCCTTCTTTTTTATAAATTGAATAAGATCCCATTAAAATAATTCATAATTTATATTTCACTTTGCCAGATAATAGATTAATGAAATAATTTTTCTTTAAAGTTTTTTAAATCAAGTTACTAACGTATAATACCATTACTGTGTGAGAAATATAGAAGAATAAGATTTTACCAATTGATGGTTCATTAAAGAATTAATTGGTTACTAAATCAGCAATATTGCAGTTTTCCATGGACCCATCTGTAAATATGGTGAAGTGATTATCAGAATTCTCTTCATACTCGGAAGCTTGAAACCAACTTTTAGGTGGGAAACGTAAATCTATGTTTCCACAGAATCAGCATCGAGACAGTAACAATTTATGGAAATACTCGTAATAATGCAGAGATCTTTTTTATTTTCAAAAATATATCTGAATTTGCAGATACATTTACTGCATATATGCTTATTCACTGTTTATTATCCCTGTTATCATCGCTTGAGTCTTGTCTGCCTCTTGGCCTTTTTCCTAATACCAGTATGTTGGTTAGTAGTATAATTAAGTCATCATTATTCAAAATATAACATAATGAATAGGTGATCAAATCGAAATGAAAATTCTGTAAAAGTATGTCGAATATGTTATCGAAAAAAAAAATCAATAAGCAGGAATGACATTAATAGGTGTATGTGACATCTGTGAGGATAGAAGTAATTCCGAAGACAGTTGACTTAACAGAAGATTTACGATGTAAGATTGTACATTCTTTCTTACTTTTACTAAAACATCTGCGGTATTAACAATAATAATATTGCACTCTATTATATTTATTCTGCTTTCTAAAGAAGAAGAAACACTCACTCATAGGCTTTTACAATTATGACAGTAAAGTGGCTCATTTATTAATTGGCATCTGTTTCAGACAAGTTTCATTATTGTTTTGATGTCTATATCGGGAATCCCTAAGATTTTAGCTTACTCATATTATTACAGGGTACTTAGTAAATCCAGAGGATTCGCACAATCTTTTCCGATGGGTGATGTAAAATGTTTTCAATCTCCTATATAATATATCTAAAGCCATGACCATATTATACGCCACCAGTATTAACGATAAGAAAACATTAGATCACACAGACTGACCTTAATAAAACCTAATCTACAGCAAGAGGAAAACAATTGAGGGAAACGAACTCTTCTGTATTCGAAACATACCATGAAAAAAAGGTATATACTTTCAAGAAGACATGATGGTACACAAACGAAGGGCTTTTCTTTCCAACAGGCTTAATTAAGGAAATTCCGTCATCCAATTTTTGACTGCCTTAATATAATGAAGTTCATTTACATTTTTTATACAGCCTAGCGAATATCAATAAATTATTAACATTAACATTTACAGCAATAGAAGCCTTCCTTGTTGTCAATTATTTATCCAATGTTATATAACTCAAACAAAATAAATAATGTTGATTTACATATATGAAGGAATTATTACAACTCAAGTAAACTAAGTGAAAAGTAAGAGTCGATGGAAACAGTTCATTTCCTAAAATACAACTTAAATATCCTTAAATTAAAAGAAAAGTTTACGGTTTCTTCTAAGTATGAAAAATTTAATATCCGTAGTAAGAATTTTCTCCATTAAATTTATTAATTGAAGTAACATGCAGTTTTATACACATTTATAAAATATACATAAATATACACATTTATATACACATTATATACACATTTATATACACATTTATATACACATTTATATACACATTTTGTTTATATATGATAAAATGTCGTTCTTTGTTCACATTTCTGTCTGAAAGCGATATAATCTATTATGATTTCGAGTTAACAAAGGTTACATTAAGTAGGATCGTAAGAAACAACTTTTGTTGCTTCATAAGTCAAAAAATGGTCAATACATTTCAATCATAAGAGTATCTTATTTAGTTGTTAGGTGCCAGAAATGCCACATTTTTAATTATTTTGTAATTATTATTATGTTTAAAATATTTTTCCACCTTAGTAAATATATATTTACTTTACCATAAGCAAAGTATAGTAATCATGAAAAAATTCGATCTCGAGGTTTTGACGGAATTACATGTTTAGGTCTTCAAAGTCGTTTTATGGAGTTTCTTCGATGATATCTGTGTGCATTTGGGTGGGTGAATAACCAAAAGATTGTGTACACGCTACAGTCCTCAACCTTTGATGGATCAAATAAATTTTTACATCAAAATGGGTCTCATAGTGTAGATGAACTCTAATATTTGGGAGCAATTATACATGATGAGAAAGTCACTTTTTTGGCAAAAATGTGTTTAGGCAACATTTGATTCCTCCTAAATTGCTAATTCTAGAGCCTTGAAATTTTAGCATTATTTTTGAGGTCATTAAAAGAAATTACTGAAATAATCCTCAGATTTTGAAAACGACAGGAAATATTTTTTTTTCAATGAAATCTAACATTTTTGACTTAATCATTCAATCTGAGAGCTTTTGAGGACCATATAAAGCATACCGTTTGCCGAATCAAAATAAAATTATACCTAAAAATAGGACATTACATGGGAGATGAGTTGAGGCAAATCTTTTCAAAATTATATGAACCAAAAGGGCGTTAAGGCCAAGTATTATGTTTTCAGAAAAGGTTTTTTACGCTAAACGGCTTATTAAAAAAACAATGCTAGAAAATTTGCAAAGTATAAAAAAAAATTCGTGAAATTTCAATTACCTCAAAGAGTAATAAATGACTATAACGATTGAATATTCATCCTGGACAAATGGATTACCTGCTATACTTGTCGGATTTGTTCACATTTATTTACATTGTTTATATTGACTTGGAAATTTTTTAACTGAATCGACTGAAATAAAATTATGTTTAGAAGTTTACTGAAAAAATTTCAAGTGATATAAAGACTTAATATGAGATGTAGGAAGAATAAAATTCTTACATGTAAAAATCAACGCCAATCAAATATATAATGTCTGATGCTTTCCATGGTAAAATGGATTTGTCTAACAAAATGCTCTAATCAATCTATATATTGAACCCTTGAAGTGAACTTAATATCAGGTGTAAATTTTCTTCTGTTTTCGAATCATATTATCTTTGGGATAATATCGTACTTAGTCCTGAAGTACGAGGAATGGACTCATTCGTTCTATTGCAGAGCTTGTTATTCTTCAGGATATTTTTTAATATTATTTTTTTTCTTTTCTTCTGGAGTATTTATTTATTTTTCACAGCATCATATTGTTTATTACTATTATTTCTCCATTTTTTTCCTTATTCTTCACTTATTTGTTGTTTATTTTTCTTACTTCTCTTGAACTGGGCAAGCGTGAAAGTCCTTAACCGCAGCTTTGCAAGTGCGCTTGGTGTCCCTAACTCTTCGTTCTTGATGACGGTCAAACCGAAAAATTAGAGGCCTACAGAATTATAGATGGAGTAGCAATGGGTAGCCCATGTGCCCCCATCTTGGCAGATTTAGTGATGGATTACCTTCTTGATACAGTAATTAATGTAATACCTTTTCCAATGCCTTTCATTTATAAATATGTAGATGACCTGTTTTTAACAATTCCTTAAGAGTCGGTTGATACAGTACTGGACCATTTCAATTCGTTCCATTCAAAATTAATGTTTGTAATAGAATTAGAAAAAGATCGTAGCCTCCCATTTCTAGATACAATAGTATACAGAAATCCGGAGGGTAGCCTAGTTGTTGATTGGTGGCGTAAACCACAAAAATCTGATAGATAGCTAAATTTTTTATCCCACCACCCTCTAAAACACAAAATTAACACTGCATTAGCATTGAAATATAGAGCCATACATTTATGTGATAATCTATTTATAAAGAAAAATTTAAATATAGTAAAAAACATAATGAAACAAAACAATTACCCGCACCATTTAATAAATAAAATAATGTGATCAACAGTTAGTAACCATAATGAAATCACTCCACAGGTAGACACTAATAGGAATATAAGACCGGACTTAAACACTGAAGAAGGTAATGAAATAAATCAGCACTCCAGTAATAATGGCCTCACTAACTCACCACAGTATAGATCAGTGACATATGTAAAAGGACTGACAGAACAGATTGGAAAAAAACTTAAGGAAACTAACTTTAAAATAACATATAAAGTAAAGAAAAAATTAAATACATGCATTTTTACGAACACCAAATCACCTATCAACAAACTAATTAAAAGCAATATAATATATTCTATTCCTTGCAATAATTGTAATAATGTATACATAGGTCAAACCAAACAATATCTAAAGGATAGATTAGCATTACACAAATCAAATTTTAAAAATAAAAAAATGTTTTGTACCTTAGCCTCTCACGCAATTAAAAATCAACACACATTTCAATTTGAGAATGCATCAATTTTAGATTTTGAAACTTCATACAATAAAAGATTGATCAAAGAAATGATACATATCAAAAATACTAATAATACTTGCAATAGAAAAACAGATACAGACAATTTAAGTAGGATTTATAGTTCCATCATAAATAGTTAAAGATGCAATGTTATCTAGTTTATATTTTTATGGATTTTTAAAATAATAATGTATTATAGATATATAAAAAGATTTCACATAAACACGTGAAACAACAATCAATAATCAAACCACAATAAGAAATGGGAAAACAAGACTAAGATCTTTCAAACGTAACAAGCGGTCTTCGTCAGAGTCAAAAACCCAACTGAAGTACCCAACTGTAGTTGGGTTTTTGACTCTGACGAAGACCGCTTGTTACGGTTGAAAGATCTTAGTCTTGTTTTCCCATTTCTTATTGTGGTTTGATCATTGATTATAGATATATATTATAGCGGATACATATTATAATAGATATATATTATAATATATATATATATATATATATATATATTCAATAAAATAAAAAACGAAGGAAACACACAGAAAGACACAGACATAACTCACATCGATTTCGACAATCGTCGTCATCAGGAGGTGCGAAGAGCGAAGAGCGAAGAGTCCCGCAGGAAGACAGGGCGGTACTGAACTCGGAAACCGCAGCCGCTGCGGTTTCGAGTTCAGTACCGCCCTGTCTTCCTGCGGGACTTTCGCTCTTCGCTCTTCGCACCTCCTGATGACGACGATTGTCGAAATATCGATGTGAGTTATGTCTGTGTCTTTCTGTGTGTTTCCTTCGTTTTTTATTTTATTGTAATAAAGTCCGCTGGACCGTTTCTTTTAATTGTGGTATATATATATATATATATATATAAAATACAATATAATTTACATAGCCTAATTATATTAATTAGGCTAATTCATTAAATTGTATCTTATTTATAAATCTAAAGAAGTCATTGGTATACTTACTGATTATATTTTCATTCTTATTCGGCCACGTTCCACCTTGCAGGATAATATTTGTTTCAGTTGTTGTCTTAGATTATCTACATATGAGAAGTTAAATCAATAGTTTGAAGTGTATATACATTTTTTGGTATATACCAAAAAATAACTTTTTAGTTATTTAAAAAATAACTGTGTAAAACTTTTTTATTTCATTATAATTTTTCAAAAGGGCCGACTCAGAAAAACACCCGCCTACACACAAGTGGACATACTAAAATGAGTTAGGGGACCTCAAAACCAGTATTCGTCTCATCTCAGTAAAGGAAAAAAAAAATAATTATAAAAGCACTGTCAATAGTACCACCAAATTTAAAATGTACATAATTATGAAAATCTCCAATGCCAAGGCCTCTACTATTAAGATAAACACTAAGATAACAAGTGGGGGGTCAGGTTAGCTCAGTGATTAACGTACTCGCCTCTGAACTAATAGGACTGGGGTTCGATCCCCACCTGGCCCTCAATTTATTCACGCAGGAGGTGAATAAATTTGAGCACGTCGTCCCTCGGAGAAGGACGTTGAACCGTCGGTCCCGAGCCTGTATGATGTCAGGTACCCGTTAATGATCCTTACTCTAAACACACTAGAGTTAGGTGTTAATATTATATTATATTGGTATATATATATATATATATTATATTGGTATATATATATATATATATATATATACACTTTAACACATAGAAAAGAACACAGAAAGACACTACAGAACTCACTTCGATATTTCGACATCCGTCGTCATCGGGAAGAAGTGCGAAGTACTCGCGTTGAGAAGCAAACTGCTACTGGCCACCAGAGTAACTCGTGGAACCACCACCACGATATATATATATATATATATATATATATGAAGAGTTTAAGTCGATATCAGCAAATGAAAGTACACTGAAGGGACCGATGTGACCTACTTCAGAAGCTATTAATGTTATGTATCTATTGGGAAGAATGACCTATTTAAAATTGCTACTTTGAAGCAATCAATAAAGCTAAATATGTCACTCCAGTTACTACAACTTAGCAGGCAACTTTTTCTCTTAATTGCGACGGGTGTCCAAATATACAAGTGATTTGGGTCAGTTCTTTTTGTCTTCTTCTCTGTAATATGGTGTGATGGATAGTTTTATTTTTCGAAAAATAAAACAGCCAGTCAACTTATCAAATAATTGAAAGAAAAAAAACACGGAGAAACAACATCAAAACTTACTTCAATATTTCGACTTCGTCGTTATCGCGAGAAGAAGAAGAGTTATCCTCCGCTGAATAACAACTAATCACACAGTACGTAGGGGCATATGATATGTAGTACATATTGCTAACTCACTTTGTGTACGCACTGCGTGGTTGTTGCTGCTTGCCAGCCGAGATAACTTCTTCTCCTTATGACGAAGAGGATGAAATGTTCATGTGAATGTGATGTTGTTTCTTCGCGTTATATTATTTCAAATGTTTGATATATATATATATATATATAATAATAATAATAAAAATTATCAAGCTCGGTCAGTTCTTCAGGTTTAAATTAAATTCCTATTGCCAACATTTAGGTTAAAGTTAATTAACTTATTTTTTTCTGTTTCAAAAATTTATACTTCTGCCTATGAAAAAGGTAATAAATAAAAACCGAAACGTTGGCAATGAGAGTTTAATTTGAACCATAAGAACTGACCAAGTCCTGATAAACTTTTCTGTTGTTTCTACTCCAACTCAGTTGGGTTTTTGACTCTGACGAAGACCGCTTGTTACGGTTGAAAGATCTTAGTCTTGTTTTCCCATTTCTTCTTGTGGTTTGATCATTGATAGTTATTTCACGTGTTTATGTGAAATCATTATATATGTAAACTACATTGACATAAAGTACACACAGAAAAGAAACAGACACTCACAACTATATTTCGATGTCCTCGTAATCAGGAAGATAGAAACGAGTCGCTCCGCAGACAGACCACGACAGACTCGTATGAGTCGTAGTTTGTCTGCGGAGCGACTAGTTTCTATCTTCCTGATTACGAGGACATCGAAATTTAGTTGTGAGTGTCTGTTTCTTTTCTGTGTGTACTTTATGTCAATGTAGTTTATTTAGTTCGTGGAATTGTTTCATTTAATTGGTATATATATATATATATATATATATACTATAAAAAAAAAAAAATAATATCAATTATATCCTGTCACTTGTGATCTACAACTAAGGGTACTTGCTGTTTTGCTGTTACTACACTATTCCGATCAATTATTAATTTTATGATAGATTTTTTCATCAGGGAGATATAGAACATTGTACACCAAGATCCTCATAAAGGGTAAAAGTCACTGGTGTCTTTACTTGATGTTTATGTGACATCATGTATTCTTCCAAAGCCGCTATAAACATTTTTTGTCTTTGGATAAAATTAATGAAGATTCTTCATGTAGAACCCAGTAATGAAATACTAAATTGAAACCATAACTGAAATACCAAATAACAAATGAGCTACAATTTCCATTATTAGAGTATCAAGAAGGCAAAATCTGTTATAGTGAGCGTACGAAAAAAATTAATGGATCATCTATTTTTTCATTAAATAACAACTAAAATCATTTGTTCTTTTTACCTCTTCAAAAGAAGTTCTTTAAAAGAAATGCTAAACAACGACAATCAATTCATTAAGTGTAATTATATTGCTTTGAGCTGTATGAAATATGAAAATTAAAACGATATTTTTTGGAGATTTTATGCTACGTAGCAAGGGTTGATAAGCAAATAGATAAGCAATTAGATCTTTATCAGATGGAACAAATACTGAAGATTAATGGAAGCTAAATTCAATATTTGCGAAGCTTTTGAGAAGGACAAGACAGTTTGGTTAGGTTTCTAAGACAAATATGCAATCCACCCCATAACTAAGAGGAATATCAGACTTAATAGAATTTTAACTAATGTTAAGGCTTTTCATGGATATTATTACCTAGGCAGAGCCTTTGTCGTAAATGTATTTGACTCAACATTCTAAGAGAAATTCAGTTTGGAATGTGATCCCTGAAAGGGAATGAAAGGAAATCATAAAAGCCCATTCATACATTTTGAACTGGTCTGCCTCTGGTATACCTCTGGTATAATTCAAGCAGTTATAAATAAGCAACAATAACAAATAAGTTAGATTAGTACCGATTATAGACATATATTATTAATCAAAATATATTATTAATTAAATTGGGAGAAAGGGATAAGTGATAAAATTTCATGCGTTATCAATTAGGTGTGGTATAGTTTCCGTAATTAATTATATCGTCAATTTGTTTTAGCGTTATAAGAACACAAAAAATTAATAAAAGAATTATTTATTAGACAATAAAATAATTCATATTCTTAAAATCCTGTAGCGTATCCACAAAATTTTCGTTTCATATCCATCATCACACATATAGACATCCTGTAGCGTGTCCATAAAGTTTTCGTTTTATATCCACCCTCATACATAAGGCAACCTGTCACGTGTCCATAAACGTTTGGTTTCGTATACATCTTCAAATATACAGACATCCTGAAGTGTTCATAAACTTTTCGTTTCATATCCACTCTCACACATATAGAAATCCTGTAGTGTGTCTAAAAACTTTTTTATAACCCATAACACATACATACATCATCAAAAAACTTTAAAAATGGACTCCGGGGAACTTTAAAACTTTTCAGTGGGTTAAAATCTGGAAATATAATTTTTTGTTACTATTTTACTTTAATTATAGCAAAGGAAAACCTAAAAACTTACACGATTGGATAATTAAATCAAATTCAAACAAATTTTCAACAGAAATATAAATCCTGTAAATATGAAACAAATTTGCCACCATACACTACATAAATGGAGATGTGGGTGAGTGTCCTGGACTCCGTCGGTCGCGTTTATTTGTAACTAGCTAACGTCACATGCCAGAACAACAAATAATAATTAATTCGGTAATTTTTCCATTTAAATTACTAACACAATTGATTAGTCATGTCTGCATTGTAACGTATAAACGCTAAATTTCAAGAAGATTGGAATTTGTTACAATTAATTTAGCAGATAAAACGAATATAATTCATATTAATATATAGTATTATCTCTAATTTAAGGTTATAGGCACGACTTTAAAGAAGAATAATTCTTAAGAATTTCCATTAATTTACGTACATGTCTTAATTTCATAAATGTAACTCTCAATGATCAAACCACAATTTGAAATGGGAAAAAAAAAGAAGAAATCTTGAAATCTTTTGAAATCTTATTATAAATGTAACTCTGCACAAACAAATTAACATTAGAACATAAAGTGAATGAAATACCTCATATATTTACCAATGTAAATACAAATTTACCATAATATAAATAGATTATAAAATACCAAGTATATTTTTAGCACCACAGAGGTTAGTATAATTTATAATAAATAATGACATAATTACCTTACCTAGCATGTTGATCTGGGAGGTTTTAAACCGGTTTAGAAAACTATCCACTATATGGAATGGCGCTTGAATATAATAATGCCTAGATTTTGTTTCGTGATATTAGTTTTATTTTATTTTTTTATCAATTTTATAATTTCAATCTTTTAATACTTTCTTTCGATGTTAGTTTATTAAAGTTATCTGTATTTGTATAGTTACATATTTCTAATCCTTCTATTATATCAAGCCTATGTAATTTTTTTCCTGTCTTTAGTAATTTTTTGAATTTTTCACGGTGTTGATATTTAATTCAGTGGTTTGATTCGTGTAGTTTCATAATATATATGGTTACTGGGAGTTTAATGTAAAACCCTATTAGGTGTTTGATAACAAAAAATAGACATAATAAAACTCAAAAGTCTAAGGTAAACCTTATTCAATAAATTATTATGACTGGTTGTCCAGATGAGTTTTTTAAAAATGCTGTACACATTCTAGAAGATTTAAGAAAATAAGTGAGAAAACTAGAAATAATACAGTGGAAAATACTAAAACTTAGAGTATTATTCTATTTAATAAAGCATGTGTTCAAAATGTTTACGAATGGACATGTAACACATTTCATAGTAAATACATGAGATAAAAATCAACATTAAAACTACAGTAAGAAATAAGACTAAGATCTTTCAAGCAAAATTCGAACACAGTCAGAGTCACACTAGAACTGAAACAAGTGAAATAGGATATCTTGTGTGGTATTGACAAGGGAGGAATGCAAGAGAATTATTTTTAAAAAAAACGTTAAAGGTAAGTAAAAGTTTAATTAATTAAATTAAATATTATAAAAATTAGTAATGGTTTATTTAAATTAGACTGAATATTAAGGACAGCAGTAGCTTTGTCTTCCAAGGTTGCCAGCTAGGACATCAGTCTTTACACCCCTCTTCTTCTTCAACTCCTTTCTTTACCCTAATTTCCCCAGCCTGTTGTTTTAATGCGGATTCACTTCAGCTTTAGTCCAGTATTATGCATTTTTGTACGTTCTTCAGGGAACATAATGTAAATTTAATGCTGTTTATGTTTAATTTTCGGTTTTATGCCTGTATTCTTCGATTTTTAGTAAGAAATTATCGCAGTGTTAGTTCCTATTTTTGTTAGGGTTTATTAAGGTTTAAGAGCGTTTTGTTTTCAGTTTTCTGTGTAAACATACGGTTTAGTGCGGCTTTACTGCATTTTATGTATTATTTATCAAGGTTATGGGTGGGCGTTCTTAAGATTTTTACGCTGATATAACACGGTGCGATTTTTAACTCTCAATGTATTTGTGGTTTTGGTGCTCATTTAATGTGAGTTAATGCTTGAATTTTGGCGGTTTGAATGCAAATTTATTTTTTGTTCCGGTCCCAGTGAACAAAATTTAGTTTGAGCAGATTTAGTGAAGGTTTAGTACTATTTACGTAGTTAAAGCGTAAATATATATTTTTATATACGTTATTGCCGTTTTCTGCTTTTTGTTTAAGTCCTTACAGTTTTACTGCAAATATAGTGCGGTTGAAATCGATTTATGTTTTATTTGAAGTTTATTTATTTTTGTATGGATTAAATATATGTTTATTCCAATTAATAGATACCAAATTATCATACTAAAGACAACTTTTATAAACGCGTCCATCCTCCTAATTTATCAAGAACATGTTGTAAAAACTTGTCAGAATGCACTCAGAGTTATCTTGTCATCTTTGGACTTCCAAAAACTTGCATATGAATCGACACGTTCCCTATCATCCTGAAGTTATAATTGTTTTTCAATAATCCGTTTTTAGATCTTCTTTTGCATCATAATGAAGATAAACTTAACTTAAACTAGCCATGTTCAATCCAACAAGTCATTTGTTTTTTGCCATTTTAATCTTTGTCTCCATCAGTATTTTGACTATTCCATTGAATCAAAGCAGATTTTTGGCCTTGACTAAAATCATTCTTACTGATTACCTTCATAAGGTAGCAAGTGGTATCCTCTCATAGTAGATCTGTATTTAATATGGTTTGAAAAAAATTTACAAATAACAGAAGCATAATCACCCTCATTAACAGAAAACATCCGTAAACAGAAACTAATAGTTGCTTGGAATCAATGGTATAAACACAGACTCCTTGTACCACAACCAGTCATGATGTCCGCCTATATGTCTTATCTGTGCAGTGCACGAATTCGGAGTCGTGTCCCGTTGAACATTTTTGGAACACTCAAGTTTCGTAACAGCATGATTGGTTCCCCTACTTTCAGTTTTAAGTCATGGCAGGCAGTCCAGGCGCAGTTATAGAGTCAAAAAGTTCAGTTGGATAGTGAACTGCTTCCTCATAACTAATCACTCTGTTTACTGATTTGTAAGTTCTTTTTTCAGCTTAATATAGTAAAAGAACTTGTTTATTGATTTTCTCTGCCTGCTCATTTTTGGGAGTGAGAATTGCTCGTTCACAAAGTCAGTTACTCTGAATAGATGGTAGATCTTGAGCTTCGGGAAACACCTTGTCAATTATCTCTTGTTGGGAGCTTAAAGGCACACGAAATTAAAATGAACTAACAATACCTACTTGCTGCTGTATCAGGAACCGAAAAAGAACTATATTTTATATTCTTAAAATAAAAATATCTGTGTAGCTAGCCAAACACATCGCTTCTACGTTAAATTTCCAATCAATTCAAATCTTACCATTTAATTTAGAAACATACAATCTACCGTGAAAGTTTCAGCTCGCTATAACTTTGGTGGCTGAGTTTACTTGTGACAAAATTTTAGGGAAAGACAAACAAGTAAATAAACAGACAGAAATTTTCAAGATAACTTGAAATTAATCAGTTCTAAGCAATGTACGTACAAAACCTTTTTTTTATTTATATAGATATATTTGCATACAAGACACTTTTCCTTGTGTGTGAATGTCTCTTGACATTGTTTTAGACAGAAAAAACAGTAATTATTTAATTATAGCAGTATGAAAATGTTAAAATTCCTAATTCAGTCATATATTTTACAAATTACTGAAATTATCTTCTAATAATTTTTTAAAGGATAATTTTTGTAAACAAATTTCTTGTTTTTTTTAACAGTTCATTCTAAGAAATTACAGCTATTCAAAGGGCTGTGATTATATTGATTTGCCCACATTCATAAAGTCCATATTTTCTAGCGTGGAAGCCATGATAAATCATAATTAATCTGTTGTCGATACCACAGGAATCCTCCGCTTGTAATTAGAGCATTGCATGTATCGATTCACTTTGTGACATTTCTTTTAAGGTCAATTGTTTTATTTTTAATTTTCAAAACACCCATATATACTAGTTCTTATAGCTGCTTACAAAATAATATTGATTAATTTTACTGAGAATTTAATAATTGAATCAATATTTAAAATCATTACTTAATTTATTTCAGTTAAACGAACAGTTAAGTTCAGTTAAATAGGAAGCCTTTTTGTTATTAAATGATTTCTGGGTACACCATATATTTTTACTCCCATGCTAAAATCAGCGAATTTAATATGTTCATACATACAGTTCAACTGTATTTATACATACATATGTGTAATTAAAACAAATATTCGATATTCTTTTAAAACCTTCATGAAATTACAAAACAGAATAGCGTGTGTATTGATTAAAACTTTGTATATATGTACCGGTCGAAAGTGTCCAACAGCAATTCTCCAGGAATGAAGGATTTGTACATTCTACATATGTATATATACTATACTCAATATATATCTCCTTCTCTACCTTACATGTATGGCTTGATTAAAACACACAAAGATGGTTATCCTGCTAGACAGATTGTTAGCTCCATTGGGTCAGTAGGCTACAAGCTATCAAAATGGTTGGTCCATGTTTTATCGCCATTGGTAGGTACTATTTCCCAAAGTCATATCAAGAACAACATTGAACTGGTTTCAAAGCTAAATTCATATTCCTTTCAGAATAGTATGCTGTTAAGCTTTGATGTTAAAGCACTTTTTACAAATGTGCCAGTTGAAGATTTATTAGTTTTTCTAGAAACAGAACTTAAGAAACGTACACAAACATTACCTGTTTCTGTAAGAGTGTTAATAGACTTAATTCGTTTGTGTACATTAGATTGTTGTTTTTCATTTGAAGGAAAATTTTACAAGCAAAAGTTTGGTTTGGCGATGGGAAATTGTCTCTCTCCTGTTTTAAGCAATATTTATATGGAATATTTTGAGATTACATACCTACCTAAAATTTTACCTAGCAATGCTAAATGGCTTCGCTATGTTGACGATGTTTTATGTATTTGGCTAGATGATAAAAATGTTAGCACTTTTTTGGATACCCTCAATATGTTTGTTCCGTCTATTCAATTTACAATAGAATTAGAAAATAATAAACTCCCTTTCCTGGATGTGCTTTTGCACCGAAGTGGTAACAAATTGAATTATAGTATTTACAGAAAACGTACAAATGTTTCCTCTTATGTTCATTTCTTCTCGGCACACCCCCTCAGTGTCAAAAAATCCGTTTTTAATAGCATGTTTTTGAGAGCTTTCAAAATTTGCAGTGAACCATTTTTAGAAGAAGAAATTAAATATATTTACAAAGTTTCAACCTCTCTAATGTATCCAAAAAAGTTAATTAATAACGTGATGAAAAAAGCCAAACAATCTTTGATGTCATCTGTAAGTGAGGAACGTTTTTCAAGAAGGAATTTGCTGGTGGTTCCCTACAGCCCATGTTTAAAAGACATTCCATATTTGTTGAAGAAGCTAGATATCTCAGTTACATTTAGCAGTGGTGGTAATTTGTCAAATAGAGTTGTCCATAACTCTAAAAGAAGCCGAAAAAACCGTTGTGTATACAGAATTCCTTGCAAGGATTGCGAGTTGGCTTATATTGGACAGACGGGAAAAGGAATGGATACAAGGATTAAGCAACATCAGTATTCAGTTAGAAGACAAGATGATAAAAGTGCCTTGTTCCTACACATTAGAGACAAAAATCACATAATTAACTGGGAAGAAGCAAAGGAGTTGGTTTTTATGTCATGTGAAAGAAGAAGAAACATTGTTGAAAGCGCCCTCATAAAAGACTTTTCTAAGAACTTGGTCAACACTAGTCCAGGCCTTTTTAAATTAGATGAATTTCTAATTGAAGGAATTATCAAACAAATCAAGACTATTTCAACAGTTATAGGGAAAAATACTGTCAATGATGCCACTCTTACTCCTTCTTTAAATCAAAATTCATAACCTGCTTACAACTTACTGCTTACAACACTTGCTCTCTGACGTGTGAAAGCGAAAGGCCTTAGAGCGACTATCTTCTTTAATTTGTGGTGAGTTACCTGAATATTTACATCACGTGTTATTGTGACAATTTTCTATATATATATATATATATATATATATATATATATATACATGATTGGTTATATACGACCGAATATTGTCGGTCGATGATCTTCTTCTCCAACTTTTCAAGTTTGCGAAAAATTAATTTTTCGTTGTGAGAACAACGGTTCAGGGAGTGAATTCTTCTTGTCGACGCGTTTCGACTGTCTGCTGCAGTCATTCACTCCCTGAACCGTTGTTCTCACAAAGAAAAATTAATTTTTCGCAAACTTGAAAAGTTGGAGAAGAATATCATCGACCGACAATATTCAGTCATGTATAAAAGAAGGACTGCTACCAAAGTACACTAATATATATATATATATATATATATATATATATATATATATATAATATATATATATATATGATCAAACCACAATAAAAAATGGGAAAGCAAGACTAAGATCTTTCAACCGTAACAAGCGGTCTTCGTCAGAGTCAAAAACCCAACTGAGGTTAGTCGAGTCAGTTGGGTTTTTGACTCTGACGAAGACCGCTTGTTACGGTTGAAAGATCTTAGTCTTGCTTTCCCATTTTCTTATTGTGGTTTGATCATTGATTGTTATTCCACGTGTTTATGTGAAATCATTATATATATATATATATATATATATATATATAAAGATTTCACATAAACACGTGAAACAACAATCAATGATCAAACCACAATAAGAAATGGGAAAACAAGACTTGAGTCTTGTTTTCCCATTTCTTATTGTGGTTTGATCATATATATATATATTATATATATATATATATATATATATATATATAATATATATATTAGTGAAGGTTGGTGGCAATCCTTCTTGCAAAACAAGTTTCTAAACATTTTATGCCAATTTGGGAAAATGATTTTTGGGAGAACCCAGCCTTCATTTATATCCCTGAGGATGTCTTGAAATAAAGACGAAACGTTGGCAAAAATCGTTCAATTAAGTTCTTAGGATAACAATTTTTCTGTAACAATAATTTCACCCTTTTCTTATTTTCATTTAGAAAACATGGACTACTTATTTCAATAACTTTTTTAACCAAATTTTGGACGCAATTTAATTTTTGGTTTATAGCATGAGAAGAATGGTAGTTCAGGATTCTTCCAGCACTGGTAGGTTTTTTAAACCAATCCGTTAAGATATTGCCATTTTCACCTCTTATAACTTTCACATCTAAAAATGGCAGATTTCCATCTTTCTCTACTTCACAAGTGAATTGTAGACGATGATGAAAAGAATTAAATATATTTAATACATTCTGTTCTTCTCCCTTTTCAATAATTAAAAACGAATCGTCCACATACAATTTAATGAATTTCACCTTCGTACCTAATTTATTGATACTGTTTTCCAATAATTCAATCATAACTATATTTGCGAGAACTGGTGAAATTGGTAATCCATATTTTTGGTTATAAATAGTATCATCAAAGGTGAAATATCTTGCTTCTAATATAATATCTAATATGGAAAGAAAAACCTTCTTTGACATTCCAACATTTGATCTAATTTTATTCCATTGTTTATATACTAAATTAAATGCTAGATCTAAAGGTATGTTAGTAAATAAGGACTGAACATCTAGTGAAATCATAATTACGTCATCACTTAGTATTTGATTCGATAGGGCTTGTTTGAATTCTAATGAATTTTTTACATGAAATTCACTCTTGTTAGTAACGGAACTAAGATATTTCTCCATATATTTAGACAGTTCATAAGTTGGACTACCTATGAATGACAGGATAGGACGGAGAGGAAAACCTGGCTTGTGTAGATTCAATAAACCATATATTCTTGGTGCTATTCCATTGTAAGAAAATTAATTTTGAAGCTTGACGTAGATCTATACATAGTGTCTTTTTGAGTTCATCAACTATCTTATTTACTTTATTTCGTAATGTTGATGAAGGATCTCTTCTTGTGATTGAATATGTTTCACTATCTTCTAAGAGAGTTTTCATTTTTGCTTTATAATCTTCTTTTTTGATTATCACAGTATTACCAGATTTGTCACTTTTACAAACCACAATTTCTCTATGTTGTCTTAAAAACTTATAAGTTTTCTTATAGCAACGTTGTATACATGCATTTTGCCTTTTTAATCGATTTGAAAAATTATTTAATCGGTTTCCGTGGTTTGTAATTATATTTACACATTGGCTTCTAATTGTATCACTTTTTTTCCACATTTAGGGAGGAAAAAATCTTTTCTAAATCTCCTATAATATCAAATCTTATTAATATCCATCTTATTAGTGGATGTTTAGAATTTGCTCGAAGTAAATTACCAGAAATGATTTTAGAAAACTATATTATTTCAATGAATAGTCTTAAAGAGTTTATATTTAATAAAAGTAAATATAATTTACAAAAGAAGATGCATAACATTCATCTAAAACCAGGTAAAGGTTTCTTTGACTATTCTGGAGATTTGGCTGTAACGAATTTAACCGATGTTGGAATTCCTAGAGATAGCCTTCATTTACTCTCATTAGGAGATAAATTTGCAATTGAAGTTGGTAAAAAAGAAGATATTCCTACATTTGATTCCTACTATGACAGTGTCACAGTTCATAGTGTCACGTGTTCATTCAAACTACAGTTGTTGTTGAAATCCACAGACTATTTTTCTTTGTAAAATAATTTGTAATGTAATACTTAGTTTTTCTGTTTCAAAATGTATACTTCTCTAACTTTTCTCACTAACCTATTGTCAAAATTTCTATTGTCATTTCATAATTGTAACTAATTGCACTTTTATGTATGTTTGATTTTTGAATGATTGAATTATTTCTTATATTTCCTCTGTTTTGTAGGCCTATAAAAAAGGTTTTAAATAAAGACCGAAACGTTGGCAATGAGAGTTTAATTTGAACATGAAGAACTGACCGAGTTCCAATAAACTTTAGTTTTGTTATATATTTATATATATATCAGCCGCTGCTGCTCAAGGTGAGTACTTTTACCTGATGACGACGCCTGTCGAAGTATAATAGTATAATGTACTCGTATAGTAGTATATAACGAAATAACGAAAGCAATTAACAAAATATAGTCTAGAATGCCTTTGTTTATGTTTTTCCCTTTTCATTATTTATAGTAGATCCTGTGTCCACCTTTTTTACTCCTTGCTACTATTTTTCTCACGATCTCCTTTGTGAAGGTGATAATTACCAAAGTAAGCTAGCAAACGACATTCAGCGAGGCACGTAACAATAACGGGTTGCAGTTAAAACACTAAAAACTCTTGACCGTAAATATCTGTATCTAATTAACTATTAAATTAAACTAATTACTAATATAACAAGCTTTCAGCCCCGTGTGTCATCATCAGGTTCCAATATATATATATATATATGTATATAGTTGATCCAAAGATACGAATTATTTTTAAAAATTATAACACATGATGAAAGTTCATAGTGCCAATTATAAATTTTAATTTTCTAATACCGATACAAAAAGAAAGAAAAGATTAAAAAAAAATACACTGCTTCTGGTCTAAGATTAAAGTTGTATTTGTTGCCTAAATTCGAAGGGAAAATTAAAGTACGATATTCTGCATAAAATCATTTAATAAGTTTCAATGTGCTTTCGCTTAAAGCAGGTTTAATATTACATTGTTAGAGAGGGCTCTTCAAAAATCAATATAATTCTGTTGTCGCAAGTTACATAATCTCTTTGAAGCACTTTCTTATATATGCTGTTATTTGATTCAGAGAACAATACCATAATTTATTGAATACTCGTCTTTCTCTTGGTAAATAAAAGAAATAAAATACACTTTGTTATTTTTTTATAAAAATGTAAATAGAAATGTAAACCAATATAATAGTCGATTTCTTATTCCTTACAGATTCAATCTGTTTTTCTTACATATGTTTACTCTGTTTCAAACTCTAGACAATGATCCTTGCAAATCAAAATACACATAGAAATTGGATGTGGGCTAACATCTCAAGTTGATAACATCTCCTGTCATGATAACGTTCATAGAAATAAACTAAGTATTGTAGAGTTTCTTTTATGTGATATATTTATACAACACGAAGAACTAAATAATCAAACACAAGATAAAATCAGCTAGGCACTCACTTCAAGACATCGGCATTATCAGGAAAAGAAGCTCATTGCTCTAGTCTTGGTAAACCATTCAAGCCATGAACTTCTTCTGATAAAGATACATGTTTACGTGCTCCCTTTTCTATTGTTGTTTGTTATCTATATATATAAATATTGATAAAAGTATCGACCGTGGAATAGAAACAAAACTAAAATTTAAACTCTGACGGGACTTTTCACTCGTTTCAACGGAAACGGATAGTGGCTCAGAATCAATGGTATGCGTGGTATACACACAAACTCCCCAATACCACACCCAGTGGTATTGCAATGTCCGCCTCTATGGCATATCTGTGCAGAGCACAAACTCAGAGTTGTGTCTCGTTGCACAGTTTTGGGCAACGAAGTTTTGGGGCACACGTTTCGTAACATGAAATTTGTTACTGCTACTAAATTGCAGCATGAATGGTGCACCTACTTTAAGTTTTTACTCATGAGGATGAGGGAAAAATCTTCTTTTTGTCCCCTTTTCATATTGTGGTTTGATCATTCATTGTTTTTCACGTGTTTATGTGAAATCTTGTTATATATATATATATACTTTAACACATAGAAAAGAACACAGAAAGGCACTACAGAACTCACTTCGATATTTCGACATCCGTCGTTCCTGCTGAGAGTATTCACCGCCCTACAGCTAGAAGGGATCGTAGAATTACTACTCCCTTCATTTCTACTTTTTTCCCAGGCTCCCACAGGCTCGGCGCTGTTATTAGGGAGTTCTTTCCTATACTTTCTTCTTCTTCGTCTACTTTTCCTATTTTCAGTCAGTCCCCTACTTTCTCCTACCGTAGACCTTCCAACCTTAAATCCATTTTTACCCATATTTCCAACAGCCCCTGTGCTAGCAGAGGGATGAAGCGATGTGAACGCCGTAACTGCCAAACCTGTCCCCTAATTAACTCCAGTCCTTACTTTACTTCCCCTCTCAGTAACAACTCCTATCCTGTTCCTTCTGATACATCTTGCACTTCCTGTAACTGCGTTTACCGTTTGGCGTGTACTCGATGTGATGCTTTTTACGATGGCTTGGCTTCAACCAAGCTGAGCCTGCGTATGAACAATCACAGGGCGTCCGTTGGTCAGCGCAGAGACCTACCCATAGCTATCCATGCTAATTCCCATGACCTCCCTTTCAATGATTGTTTCAGGGTACAAATCCTCAAACAAACCCCCGAGTCTAATTCCCATGTCACCCTTAGAGCTTCCGAAGAGGCATTCATATGCCTCCTTGGGGCTCGGTCTCCTCCTGGTCTCAACCTGTACCGTTAATTATTTCTTATTTTATTATTATTATTATTATTTTATTATTATAATTTTTTTATTATTATTATTTATTTTTTATTATTATTATTTCGTATTTTATATATTTTTTATCTTGTTTTCTAAATAAATATTGGAGGGATTTCTATTTTTCCTCTCCTCCGCTGGGGAGCAGCATTGCAGTGGTTCCACGAGTTACTCTGGAGGCCAGTAGCAGTTTGCTTCTCAACGCGAGTACTTCGCACTTCTTCCCGATGACGACGGATGTCGAAATATCGAAGTGAGTTCTGTAGTGTCTTACTGTGTTCTTTTCTATGTGTTAAAGTGTTTATTGTCCACACGGACCTTTCATTTTATTCGAAGTATATATATATCATTAAAATTAACTGCAGTCTCGGCATTCACGATCTTAAGACTGAGAGATTCGATCCTACGAACTAACCTCCTGCTAACAGGGTTCAACTGGAAAAGGAGTTGGCCAAGTGACATGTTAAATTAAAATCGATGACTCATGCTTAGTCATTGCTATAAATAGATTAAAATGATAGTACAGGTAAAAATAAAGAGAAGGTTAAAGGTCAATAATGAACAAGAAACAAGCGGTTAGAATAAAAGAGTTGAAAGTCCAAGAAATTCAAGAAAGGCCAAGTGACATGTTAAATTAAAATCGATGACTCATGCTTAGTCATTGCTATAAATAGATTAAAATCGATGACTCATGCTTAGTCATTGCTATAAATAGATTAAAAGGATAGTACAGGTTAATATAAAGAGAAGGTAAAGGTCAATAATGAACAAGAAACAAGCGGTTAGAATAAAAGAGTTGAAAGGTCAACGGTATAACTGGACTAATAGAGAATAAATAGATTAAGAAAATTAATAATAATAATAATAATGTTAATAATAATTAATAATAATAATAATTAAGATTAATAGTAAACTAGAAAAGATATATTAAATAACGAGTTGAAAGAGAGTAAGAATTAATAGGAAAGGTATAGTTAGTTAGAAAAAGAAAGAAAAGTTTATAGTTAGTTAGAAAAAGAAAGAAAAGTTTATAGTTAGTTAGTTATAAAGAAAAGAATAATAATAATAAATATAAGAAAAGAAAAAGTATTGAGTGCGCAAGCTTTCGACATCACAGATGTCATCGACGGGCGAAGTTGTTCCTAGGAGATCCAGGACGCAAAAGGCATAGGGAAGGGAAAGCAGGCAAGTAGTGGGGGTAAGCGGAGTGGGGGAGCCCAACTGGAGTCTCTTACCCCCACTACTTGCCTGCTTTCCCTTCCCTATGCCTTTTGCGTCCTGGATCTCCTAGGAACAACTTCGCCCGTCGATGACATCTGTGATGTCGAAAGCTTGCGCACTCAATACTTTTTCTTTTCTTATATTTATTATTATTATTCTTTTCTTTATAACTAACTAACTATAAACTTTTCTTTCTTTTTCTAACTAACTATAAACTTTTCTTTCTTTTTCTAACTAACTATACCTTTCCTATTAATTCTTACTCTCTTTCAACTCGTTATTTAATATATCTTTTCTAGTTTACTATTAATCTTAATTATTATTATTATTAATTATTATTAACATTATTATTATTATTATTAATTTTCTTAATCTATTTATTCTCTATTAGTCCAGTTATACCGTTGACCTTTCAACTCTTTTATTCTAACCGCTTGTTTCTTGTTCATTATTGACCTTTAACCTTCTCTTTATTTTAACCTGTACTATCATTTTAATCTATTTATAGCAATGACTAAGCATGAGTCATCGATTTTAATTTAACATGTCACTTGGCCAACTCCTTTTCCAGTTGAACCCTGTTAGCAGGAGGTTAGTTCGTAGGATCGAATCTCTCAGTCTTAAGATCGTGAATGCCGAGACTGCGGTTAATTTTAATGATACTTGTTTAAAAGAAGATCTGCTGCCTATTTATACCAATATATATATATATATTTATATGCTTTTAAAAACTGGATGTCTGTTTCCACTTGGTTCAATTTCGTCTTATATTTTTCCAAATTACGAATTTTTTTCTTAAATTCAGAGTTCAACTTAAAAATTAAATCACCATAATTGTTATTATTGGACATGTTTCGGTGTTAAATCCACCATCTTCATAAAAAAAAACACTAAAATTTTTTAAAACAATTAAAACTACACTCAACAAATTAATCTAATACTTAAAATCACATTGCAATAATAAACATAAATGAACAGGTTAACAAAAGGTTACACAGTCAGGTTTGGGCTTTTTTAAGTTGAACTCTGAATTAAAGAAAACATTTCGTAATTTAAAAAAATATAAGACGAAATTGAACCAAGTGGAAACAGAAATCCAGTTTTTAAAAGCATGCATTGAAAAAGGACTGCTCCCAACTTTTACCAATATATATATATATATATATATAAAGATTTCACATAAACACGTGAAATAACAATCAATGATCAAACCACAATAAGAAAATGGGAAAACAAGATCTTAGGTCTTGTTTTCCCATTTTCTTATTGTGGTTCGATCATATATATATATATATATATATATATATATATATATATATATATTATATATATTTCGTATTTGCAACCGACTCCAGCAGAAGAACCTGCACCTCAACTCCCTCAGAACCAAGTTCCTGGAGCGTGGTTATCCGCCATCGTTACTGGAAAGAAGACTGATCCCTGCGAATTTATCAGTCAACCCTCCTTCCGCCTCCACTTCCCCGGTGAATGAGTCTCCCCTCCTTGTTACTACCTTCTTCCCCGGTATACACAAACTCAAACGCATAATCAAAGATCTGTTCCCCATCCTATCCTCTTCTCCTTCCACGTCGACTATTTTCCCCAGCCAACCCCGTCTCTCATATAGACGTTCCCCCAACCTTGGCAACGTCTTTTCCCAGAGAGACTTGACGTCCAGGCGCGTCAACCACCCGTCTGTGGGCACTAAGAGTTGCGAAAGGCGGGGGTGCCTGACCTGTCCGTTTCTCAACCCCCTTTCACACTTCACTCCATCTTCCCATAACCAGTCCTTCCCTGTTGCTAAGGACTGCTCATGTACATCCAAAAATTGTGTTTACAAATTGGACTGTACTCGTTGTGATGCGTTCTACGTAGGACTGTCCTCTAACAAGCTCAGCCTCCGTATGAACGGTCATAGAGCATCCGTTAACAACAACTCCAATTTACCTGTCGCCATACACGCCAAATCCCACGGTCTCTCTTTTAACGACTGCTTCAGTGTGCAGATTCTGCGTCAGATTCCCCCTGGTGATAATACCGTGACCCTTAGAGCCTCTGAGGAGGCTCACATCTGGTTGCTCGGGGCGCGCAGTGCACCTGGACTTAACCTTAAAAGATAATTTTTTTTTTTGTACTTTTTTTCCAGTATTCTTTATTCTCCAGTACTTATTTCTTTTTTCCTCTTTCGTATATTTTGTTTATATCTATTTTGTCTTCTTCACTTACTACTAGTTTGTTTTATCCTATTTTATTTTTCTAAATTCTTATTCTTAACTAGTTTCCCAAACTTACCCTTTTATTCAGTCTCTATCTTTTATTTACTAAAACAACCAATGCAAGTTTTTTGTATTGTATTTATTTTTATTTATTTATTTATTTATTTTTTCTTCTTTTCTCTATCATTATTTTTGTTTCTTATAGTTTGTTTTCATCTTATATTGTTAATAATTTTTCACCTATTTATAGTTTTACCCAACCAGTACTGCTTATCTGAGTTTCTGTTTATATCTTTTCCTAATTTTATACTTTAAGACCGGGTACGGTTGACAGCACTAGCGGTTGCCGGGTTGGTTACTTGCCGTTGCGCCTACAACGTGCTTGGTCTCCCATTCTCTTTTCTCCTGAAGACGGATTACCCGAAAATTTGAGTCTGTAAGTGTGTTTCCCTACTTTGTGTGCTGCTCTTTGTTAATCTCGAACTCGTATATATATATATATAATATATATATATATATATATAATATCATATACGAGAAGATTTCCTAGAATCTTTCCAAAAGTTCTTCTCCTCGATCTCTTTCAGGCCGAATGTATCACACAGATATATTTCTTTTTTTTACTTCGAAATTACTTTGGACAATGACAATTCTCTATTTCTGTTCAGTTAAAACTAGCTAATGCTCAGTAGCACCACTGAGGTTGTCATTCTTCTCATGTTAAGAAAGGTATATTTAGATACTTTCTATTCGAATTCCTCAAATTTTCAATCTCAAAGAACTTAAACAACTTAACAGACAAATGTTCATTACAGGACTACCTACCTATTAGATTGAAAACCACATTCTACACACTGAGATACCACACTGGTCTAGACGTACGAAGGATCGGAATGATTCTACCTTTTTCATCACTACTATTTCCCTGGTGTCCGTACGGCTCCGCACTTTTATTTAGGAGTTTTCCCCTATTCTCTCTTCTTCTTCTGGTATTCCCTCTATCTTTAGTCAGAATCCCTCTATTTGTTATAAAAAATCTGCCACCTTTAAAAGCATATTTTCCTATTTCCCTTCAAAGGTTTCTTTTTCTGTTAAACTGCAGTTATCATTAACTCCAGTCTTTAATTCAAATAACGTTTCATCAAAGTAATTGTTTGGTTCCATTATAACGCTGTGTTTGCGGCACTTCTTTGTTAAGATATAGCTGATAATTGATTATGCTTATACCTTGCATTAGGGATAATAAATCGAAGTACAAAGTTATAGGTGTAACTTTTAATCTACAATGTTTAAATGAAACACTGTTACTAATGCGCATGTATACTGAATTAAAATTTGAAGTGGCTCACTTCTGTATTGGGAAGATACATGCTGGTTCCTTTTAATTGTTTTACCTTTTCGCAAGATTGACGGTAATTTGCAGTCAGTTGGCCGAAGACTCAAATATTGCAATCAAACTTTTTATTGGAATAAAATTACTAAACTAAAAGTGACTAAACAACTATATTAATTAATCCAGACTATTTCAATATACGATCTTTAGACCTTTATAGTTCATCATCACGTTTTCACCTAAACTAAATTTTAAAAATTAAAATTTTTTATCTAATATCGGTGTATTTAGTTTATATCTAAACTTGGAATAAGATATAATACACCGAGTGTTTTAGGTAGAGTTTAAAGTTAAATGACGAAACCAGACGTGTAAAGTAGAGGTAGGTACTGAGAGGGGTGTTTGGCAATAGTGATCTGGCTAAGAAACAACTCAGCTGGGCCTAGTGTTATTATCAAGCTAGTTTGAAATCAACAGCAAAATAATTGCACCTAGCTACTACATTCAAATTATTATTTTGAACACTAGAATTAGGAATTTCTTCTTCGTCATACCGCTTGTTACGGTTGAAAGATCTTAGATTTGTTTTCCCATTTCATATTGTAGTTTCATCATTGATTGTTATTTCACGTGTTTATGTGAAATCTTTTTATTATATATATATATATATATATATATATATATATATATATATATATATATACATATATATATAATAAAAAGATTTCACTTAAACAAGTGAAATAAAAAACAACGATCAAACCACAATATG